>CAJHZI010000737.1:360000-720000 GCA_905160935.1 Enchytraeus crypticus | reverse complement strand
AAATACCAACATTCCATTCTTACGTCGTTAATCTAAATCTAATTCAATTCAGTGGCAGGGAATGAAAATAGATAAATAAAAATGTGTACTGCATCTGATAAAAGACTAGGAAAATTTGCGTCATTTTCATTATCTGCAGGATTCTTAGCAATGGAAAACTGTGTAACCTAGATCGTGGAATTAGACTCTATAGATAATTTAATCTATATTACAGCGTCTATAGGCCTATATGTATAGCATTAAAATATAATATACATGTAGATGCTATACATGTATATATACTGTAGGTGGCTATGCCTAAATACATTTCTGTTTTCAAATGCGTACCAATGAAATCCAGCTACTTAGCGCTGAAACCTAACTAATTAACCAAATATATCAAATTTTTAACAGACAATCGAGTACATATTTCTATTCTTAGAAATTAACTTTCAGTTAAAGATGCATTCGAAAAATTTCATAAAAATCACTGGTAAATAGCAATATATGGTACCCCAAACGCTTAGCTTACATGGTTTTAATTGTTGTCATTAGACATTAGTATTTCCCGTGTTTTGTCTGGGCACAAAAGATTAGACCAACCTTTTACTTCACGTATTGTAAGAGACGAATAAGAAATAACTGAGTGAGACAACAAAACTCACTTCAAAAGATATATTGTTCTCAAGCTATAGTTTATGTAAGGTTTAAATAACCACAGCCTTTTGTCAAGTAATTGTAACTTGTTGTTCAATGCTTAGTATGCTGTGCTCTTGTTGGAGCTTGAAAACAGACGACTCTGGGTATTAATATAAGGGTTGTGTAATAATGTAATTTAGGCATGATGTTTATTAGTGTAGGATCATACCCAATACCTATATCATACACAAGTATCTCTATACCTTACCAGCAATTGCATACAGTAAAACAAACGACAAAATCATGTAATGCAATTATCGCAATAAACCAAAACACTCTGTTTGTTAATAAAATGTAAAAATCTGAGAGAATATTAAAACAAGTCATAGCACAGAATTTACAGGGAATGATCGTGCAAAAACATGCATTTTAAGATAATTTTTAAAGCCATCAGCTGAATCAGGTCTTATAAAATGCGGAAGTTCATTCCACATTTAGGGACCTGCTACAGGAAGTTATTCAAGCATTTAAGTAAAAAGCTAAAAAAGTTAATGATTATGTCAGTTTCCTCACTCGAAAGCGACGTCAGTGACGGGCGAGTCCAGGATTTGAACCCGCACATACTGATCCACGGTCGAAGTATTGGAAGACAGGATTTAAATTCGAGGCGACTTGGAATTTTAATTAAGCAACGAAGATGCAGCAGAAAAGGTGAAAAAATCTGAGCTCCAAGCACGAGCTTATTATTTATGATAAAATATTGCAATTTCCTTCTATCTTAAGTATTAGGCCTCACTGATGCATAACTAGGCCATCTGTTCCATTAGATTGCACCTCCATTACTGTACTGCAAAATCAGTTAGGCCCTATTATTCATTTAAATTATAATAAATGTGACCATATGAGAGCTCCGTATATATTTTTTATTCTGAAGACGGCTGCCTTTGTAATATTATGCACTAAAGGTAAATTATGAATTGTAAGTCAGAGCCGGCTAGCAAATCTTTGTTACTACGGAGTCAAAGAATGAATTGACCGATTTGAAGGCCAGTATCGTAGGGTGGAATAGCGGAATTGAATTAACCAACAAAGTTTCAAAAAATGTTTAATCTGGACATACAACTTTTAACTAATTTAAATAGTGAAATTGAGAAAAACTTCTATAAACAACAAAGCGACTACTGTAATAATGTCACTAATCACAGATTTACTTTGCTATTTAAATTATTTACAAGAATTAAAACTAAATTCGACAGATACTTTCTGGAGAGTCTTAGCGTGATCTAAGCGCCTGCAGCACTTGATGGCTCATATGACTTAATTGGTTACTTTTATTTGAGAGTTTGGGAGCGAAAAGATTTTCAACTTTAGTTCATTTCATTTCGGGATTTAGAACGAGAAGGTCGAAAAACTTCATCTGCAGAACTTCTACTGAATAAACTCTAAATACTGAATAAAATAGAAAGGTATGTCATGAGATGTAGGCTATACATTGAGCGTTAAGTGTAAATGTAAGATTGTACATGTATGTAGAAAGCCTGCTATAGATGCAATATAGCCCTGCAAATTAAATGTTGATATTTTTATGTACATTTCTAACTCCTAAAATTATAGGATATCTATATATTTAGATAAGATTTTGTCTATGCTGTATCCGAGACACTGTAGGATATACCAACTGCTATCTGCATGTTTGATAACAGGTGATTAAGTTGCAACTGAGGAAGGCAACGGTAAATCAGAACTTAAGAACTTGAGACTTTTTCCCTAACTATAAGGTACATAAGTTATGGATAAGACATGGTTATAGAAGGAATAACGGAAGAACGGAGGCAGACTTAGCTTAGAAATGTTAGTTAATTTAAAAATCCATTCATACGTGGACATGAAGAGGAAAACAGAAGACACAGAAGAACGCAAGCGTTATGCCGTGGACCTTCTAGTAGACAGTACAATGAGAGAGAGAGCGAGAGATAGAGAATTACATCACCTTAATCAACTCTATTTTGCTAGTTCTGTCTTATCCAAATGTTAATAATTTAGTAATTAGTTGTAATTTACTAGTTCGTGCACCCTAAAGCATCCAGTATTTGAAATTTATAGATACCAACTTTGAAAATATAAATGAAAGCGTTTAAACAAGCATTGAATTTTGTCTGGATTTGTTTTAGTTTTAGACAATATGGTTCGTCTGGTCACTTTGGTAGTGTACTTTGCTGTGGCGGCAGCTGCCCCACAAACTCAGTTTTGGCTTCGTTTAGATGGCCTGGCCAAGACAGAAGATGTTCACGTTGAATCAATGTCAGCTCTTGATGCTGTGTGGGACACGTACAAAACTGACTATGGTAAGCCATTATCCTTTAAAATGCCATATGGCTCGATGCTGATGCTGAGAATTATATCAAGTTAATGGAATGGTCGTTGTAATTATCTTCATCAACATCGTCATTATCATCAACATCATCATCAGTTTCTTGCGTTCAGAAGAGGGCGGCAACACTCAATCATTCTTTTCTGTCTTCAGCAACCCTCACAGCATGTTCAACTGAATAATAATTATAACTAAAATTAGTAATAATTGTTACAATTATAGCTACCATTATTTTCTTTTTTGCTTGGTGTTTTTACTTACGCGATGCTCTTTAATGAATGCTATTGTGATAGATTCTGTCAGTTAAATTAATTGTTTATAGATTTGATAGTATTGACACCAGTCATGGCCGAAGGAAATATAGAAGCTTAAACAGTGAACTTATAAGAATTACAGACAAAGCAAAAGATCATTGGTGGAGTGAAAAGTGTGATGATTTAGCAGAATACGATAGAAGAGGGAGGTTGGATCTATTATACCAGGAAGTCAGGATATTAACTGTAACCGATAAGAAAAAGAAAGGAGATGCAAAGAACATTAGTAGAATGGGTAAAGATGGGGAATTGAAGACAGAGCTGGAAGAATTAAAAGAAAGATGGAGAGAATATGTAGAGGAATTATATGATAAGGCTGGAAAACCAGTTGAGGATTTTAAAATAGAAGAGAATATCATAGAAGACGACAAAAGGGGCCCCGATTTAATGAAGGAGGAAATTTATTCTGCAATTAACAGTATGAAGAAGAGGAAAGCAGCAGGAATAGATGCAATCCCATTGAAATATGATGAAATAAGATGAAATATGCAGTAGGATTGCACAAGCAAAACCGACCTTTGGTAGTAGAAAAGAACTATTAACAAAAAGTGTAAAGAAAGACACAAAGATAAAGATAGTGAAAACTTTCGTTTGGACCACGCTATTGTATGGATGTGAAACAAGGACCTTAAGGAAGGAAGATATTAGGAAACTGGAGGCATTGGAAATGTGGATTTGGAGAAGAATGGAGAGGATCAGCTGGACTCAAAAGGTTACAAATGAGGAAGTCCTGGAGAGAGTTGGCACAGATAGACAGTTGATAAATGTATTAAGAAATAGGAAGAAGAGATGGATAGGAAACATTCTAAGGGGGGAAGGTCTATTAAAAGAGGCCATAGAAGGTAGAATGGAAGGAAAAGAGGCAGGGGCAGGCCGAGATTAAGTATGTTAGATGATTTAGAGACCCACTCATATGTGGAAATGAAGAGGAAGGCGGAAGACAGAGAAGAGTGAAGGCGTTATGTACCATGGACCTGCCAGTAGGCAGTGCACTAAGAGAGAAAGATTTGATAAAAGTTTACACCCGGTTAGATTTAATTGACTATGTGAACTAATGGGCATCTATTATTGAGTATTGGTAAAGAGTTTATAGAATTGTTCCGAATATTATTTTGCGATAAAATGTATTTAAGTGAAATTATTATTACTTGAATGACTAATTTAAAGATTTAAAGTTATTTTATGATTCGCCTTTAATAGCCCAACACTATCATGTCGCGAAGATATCTTCTTCTGCAGGCCTAAGTCAAGTCTATACCATGAATATCAGTGATCAAGGTTTGCAAGAATATTGGAGTTAATTTGAAAAAATAGCTAAGTTAATGAGATGATTTCATTGCCTCCTTCGGGGGAGAGGATATGGCATAACGGTAAGAGTATTCTCCTCGGATACAAGTCGCCTGGGTTCAAACCCAGGTCAGTCAAATAATGATGGATTTCCCCTTGGGCCCATGGAAGATTAATCTTGTATCAAAGCTTGCCTATTGGCGCTATCAATAGTAAAGATTTGACTTACCATGGAAAGGATTATTAATAACCTGCCAGGAACCTGTAAAACGGTCACGAAGACCGGACACCGGCCATGACACCGCTATAGAAATTGTCGGTTTTTTACTATATGCAGCTTTTAATGGATATATTTCAATATAGAGTGAAAGATAGCTCAGGAATCGCGGAGTATTTAACTTTATATATTTTCACGCAGGCAAGGTGTACAAGCTAAACACCGAGGATCTGAAGAGAAAGGCGGTGTTTGCCGAGAACTTGAAGAAGATTGAGATGCACAACTACCTCTACTCCAAGGGTCTCAAGAGCTACATGATGGGTGTAAACGCTTTTGCCGATATGGTTTGTTATTTTTTTTCTATGTTCAAACTCGGCGTAATAGCTGTACATTAAAGAGCATATTAATTAAATGATCACTGGCATGTATTTTCTCACTGAGATAGATACAGTTAACATAAATTAGATGAAAAATCTATTGATTTTTAGATAATTATTCTATTTTGCAAATATATATAATTTTTTGCATTTGATAAATGTATTTGATCTAGTATCTCAATCTCTAGAACTAATGCTCACTAGTTAAACGAGAGTCTGCGGTTCAGTTTCAGACACTTCTTTCCAACGCTATCGGTGACGAAGCAAACGATCTCAAACAATATTATGCTAAAACGTTTCACGAATTGTTCGTAATTTCGCTGTGAAATTCCGTATAATTTGCCCATTTACAACATTCTCTGCTTGTACAGTTTCTAATTTCTCTATTTTCTCTCTATCAGTTAACTTTCGCTATTTTGGCCGTATTCTCTGGTTTTTTGCTTGAAATGACAGCCATTAACAGATGTCGATAAGATATTTGACTGCGGATCTGTATGTGCGTGCTTCAAATTCTGGGCTCTCCCGTCACTGATATCGCTTTCGAGTGAGGAAACTGAGGTTAACATAAGCTTTAAACCTAACTTTTAATGATTTCTTCATTGACGCATCACTTAACTTCGCTCATGTTTACAGACTGACTCAGAGTTCAACGAGAGGATGACTGGTCTGCGAATAGACCCCAAGTCTAGCGCTGAATCAGGCGCCACCTATCTCTCGCCCATCGTTAACTTCACTCTGCCTCCATCTGTCGACTGGCGTGAGAAGGGTTACGTGACCCCTGTGAAGACACAGGTAAGACTTGATCAACTACCAGTTCTGTAGTCATGCCGTATTCACTTTTGTTTTTCTTGTAATAATAATAATAATAATAGTAACAATTAGAGTGCTACAGTCATCAATAACAACATCGAGCACTATTGAGAGTATAAATTTTAGTGTATAAATTCTTGCAAACCAATATAAAAGTTCTATCGAGTCGCTAAGAATATAAGCGATCGTTAAGATAATTAATGAGCAATTAAATGTACGTCGTATTGAAGCTGTTATACCGTGGCATTTCAATCCATGCTTTTCTGCGCCATAGATTGTTTGTTTTAATATAATTATTAACATATAATTATTAAAAGAAAGTCTATTCGTATCCCGACCCTGGTTAAACTGGAATCTAAGGGAAGATGATGATGATGATTAGCATATAATTATTTACAACGTCAGAAAGGGCATTCGATTGGTGACTATTATATGTTTCATTTTAAGATTAGTTTATATTTTCTGAGATTATTTATTAATATGAATAATTTATATGATGACTGTTTTATTTGCAGGGACACTGTGGTTCATGTTGGGCATTCAGTACGGTAAATTTTTATTATTTATTTATTTAATTAATTTCTTATTATTTTATTCATCTATAACATCAATCATCTACACACCTGCTATTTCATTGCATAGTGTGACTATATTAAGCCTGACATGCCTTTTATTCTGTAATATTGACAATTTAAATGTTTAGCCTAAATATTTTGGTGTGTACAGTGACCTAGAATTTTGTGAAATTTTATGCAACTGATCCTGAGGTAAATTGAATGTTTAAATAGTAGGGGTAACGTCATGAAGTTTTAAACGACATCCTGAGGTGAATTGAACCCTCACGGGCTCGTGCCCCAGCCGCGCTGATCTGAGAGTAAAATCTTGGACATTCGAAGGACTGGTTTTACGGAAAATGGTATTAAATTGCCTAACGGTTTAAACATTTGGAATTGAAACTGATGGATATCAACATAGGTGATCATTTCACTACAATGCGTGCTTACTTTTTGTACAAGTTTGTGAAATCCTCTGAGACTTATCCCGAGGTAGATGGTACTCTCTAGGTACGATTTCCTGCCGCACTGAATCACAGAACCAGTAATATGAATGATGGCCTAAATTGTCTAACGAATTAAATGTGACGCATGAGAGTGATTGATATCAGCAAGGATGATCCAATGTGTGTTCGTGTTTTCTATACAGACTGGAGCCGTGGAAGGGCAGCACTTCAGAAAGACTGGAAAGCTGGTCTCATTGAGTGAGCAGAATCTCGTTGACTGCTCCAAGGAAAACTACGGATGTCATGGAGGATTTATGAGCAAAGCTTTCGAGTACATTAAAGAAAACGACGGAATTGATACAGAAGAGTCCTATCCTTACGTAGCTGTGGTCGGTATTCTAATCTTACTTTAATTTCTCTCTCACTCGCTCTTAGTGCACTGCCTACTTGCAGATCCATGGCAAATAACGCCTCCACTCTTCTCTGTTTTTAGCTTTCCTCTTCATGTCCACGTACGAGATGATTTTTATATCATGTAGAATTCCAAATCTCTGTATTCCTCTGCTTCTCTTTCCTTCCATTCTGCCTTCAATGACCTCCCCTTTTCCTTCTATCTTTTCTTCTGTATAAACTTTGACCTCCTTTTAAACCATAACAGATAGTAACAGACGATGGTAAGCTATGGCGTGAAAGTATACTTTATTAAAGTTTATTTTAGTTTGCATCTATCAGTTGCTTATTTATTAGAGGATGGTGCGGATCAATGAAATGCATTGAGCGATGCGCATGTTGTCCGTAGCATTGCCGATGCAAATTGTTCACGTAGTTGTAACGAATAAAGATGCCTGGTAACTAACGCTAATTTTTATAGAACAAAATTATATTTTAAGTGAGTACACTTTGAGTTCTCATTGATTTTTTAAGATCTTGCTGACATAGTCTCTTGTTAGACAACTTCCCTTTTTGTTTATTTACTTGCTTATTTTCTTTCATATTAATTCGAAAATATTTATTGATTTCATTAGTTATTATTATTATTTTAATTATTAAATATTTTTATGATATTTTGAAAATACCCTGAGCTGTATAGGGCCCTGAGCTAAAAAATAAGATAAAATGAGACTTCATTTGATTAAAAGTTAAAAATGAAGCGTTTAAAATAAATCACCCACACTCTGGGAAGCTGCATTTACCAAAGTGCCACGGAACAGACATTATGATTATTTTATTTGTATCTTGACCCTAGTTAAACTGAGATTATAGAGAAGAAGACGATGATGATGATGATGATTAGTAATTAATTAAATTAACAAATTAGTTTACTTAAAAAAACGTCTCTTCCCGACACTAGTTGTACTGGGATTCAGTGGATGATGATCTGAAAATGTGTCTCTAATGTAGATTCCATCAATTAATCCCGATCCTAGTTAAACTGGGATGCAAGGGAGGAAGATGAAAGTAGATTACACCAAGCCAAGCTTTAGCTTATGTCATCAATTAGTTTTTTTGCACCCGTATCGCAATCTTTGTGCCAGATATATATATATAATATAATATATATATATATATATATATATATATATATATATATATATATATATATATATATATATATGAGTTGTAATGTGGCTAAGTATGTATGGATGTTTTTAGATGAACGACCAGTGCATGTACAATCCTAAGACGAAGGGAGCCACAGTTACCGGATTTGTCGAGATCCCACAGAACGAGGAGAAGCTGACCGAGGCCATTGCCACAGTGGGGCCCGTGTCTGTTGCCATTGAAGCCACGGAGGATTTCCGCTTCTACAAGTCTGGCAAGTGCACTCTATAGAGATATTGTTCAGAGATTAGGTACGTTAGATGATTTAAACACCCACTCATATGTTGTAATGAAAATGAAAGCGGAAGACATAGAAGAGTGGATGCGTTATATACCATGGACCTGCCAGTAGGCAGTGCACTAAAAGAGACTGTTCAGAGATACTGTATAATATTGATATTATATTAGTGCCCTATTTATATATTAGCGCTTTCCGGATTTATTATGTTAATTTGGTGTGTTTGGCGGTGTACAGCAGTGGCTTGTTGAAATGTTGAGGGAAAAGAATTTGAATGCCACCATCAGCAAATGGTTAAGGAGAACACCAAGAATCAGTTACAAAGAGCACGTAACAAGTGAGAACATTAGGATAAGGATAGAACAATAAATGGTACAACAATAATAATAATAACAACAATTTGATTGCTACTGTCGTCGATGACAACATCGAGAACTATTGAGACAAATCCTAGTCGGTGAGCAAAAGGAAAGTCCAAAAGAGTGAAAATTCGAAATCCAAAAATTCAGTCCAAAGATAAAGATCCGTATCCCGACCCTGGTTAAACTGGGATTTAAGGGACGATGATGATGATGATGATGATGATGATGTTGTTGTGTATGTGCAGGTGTGTATGATGATCCAGCTTGTAAAACCAAGCTCAACCACGGTGTACTGGCCGTGGGATACGGATCTCTAGAGGGTAAAGATTACTACATCATCAAGAACAGGTCTGTGATTTACTTTTCCCATTGACCTTCTTTATTTTGCTTTGAATTTTCTTTGAATTTTCTCCTATTATGAAGCCGCTACACTGAAATGCTTCAGTAGGATTAATCAATGCTTTTGAGCATATCCAAGAGTTATTGCAAACAAACATTCTATATTATGTCACCGATATAGCTATCCGGTATAGCAATTCCTTGAATTACTATGTCAAGTCTCTCTCTTAGTGCATTGCCTACTGGCAGGTCCAAAATAATAATAATAATAACATTAATAATAATAATAATATCAGCAACAACAATTAAATTGCTGCAATCATCAATGAAAACATCGAACACTACTGAGACCAATCTAAGCCGGCAAGCAAAATTAAATGTCCATAATCGGTGAAAATCGTAGGATGCAAATCCTAAGAATATTAGTCCAAAGATCATCAAGAATCTATCATCAAGAGAATGCTTCTCTTCAGCACGGGCTAAATCATCAAATATTTTTCAGCCAGGGCTTACTTTTCTGGTAGTGGCCGGTGTAAGTAGTGTATCACCTTGAGATGAGTAGAATCGTATTTAAATGAGGGAACACCTGTCAAATCCTGAGTTGGATCGATCCATTGAATTAAAATATTTAAATTAAAGTGTCCTTATATTATTTACTGAAGCACTATCGTTATAGTTAAACGATTTCATTAACACTATGCATACAGCTAGCATCACCCGCTAAAAATAAAAAATTGACTATTTTTTTAATGTTTTGGTTTAGCTGGAGCGCTGACTTTGGAATGAATGGTTACGCTCTGATGTCTCGTAACAAGAACAACCAGTGTGGCATCACCCTCATGGCCAGCTACCCACTTGTCTAGACAGACGTCTAGACAGTATTCTCAACGTCTAGACAGTCTTTTCAACGTCTATACAGTCTTCTCAACGTCTAGACAGTTTTCTCAACGTCTAGACAGTCTTCTCAACGTCTAGACAGTTTTCTCAACGTCTAGACTGTCTTCCCAGTGTCTATAAAAGTCAAATCAACGTCTAGACAGTCTTTTCAACGTCTGGACAGTCACCTCAACGTCTAGACAATCTTCTCATCGTCTAGACAGTCTTCTCGACGTCTAGAAAGTCATCTCAAAGTCTAGACAGGGTTCTCAATTTCTAGACAGTTCGTCCAGACATCATCGTAGTCATCTAGACTTGAACCCGTGAATTATAGTTGTTCAACCTAATGTTTAACAGTATTAAAGTGGTTGCTTTAATTGATTAAAGGTTAACATTTAGGATAGTAAGGTTGCAATTTTATCCGGCCTCTAGATCTGGACTACTTCTAAGCGGTTTTTATTTATGTGTTTTTATTGTACTCGAGAGTAAGAAATCTTATTTAATCAGTGGCTCTTGAAATTGAACTGTAGCTTTTGTAGTCAACTAGTGACAATGTACTGCAATGACAAAGTCGGCATTAATGACAATGATCAGACACTTCACATTATGATTGCGTTAACAACGAACTGTTGCTTTTGCTTGTTTTAAGGCTTTTGTGTGGTAGATTTTTGGAAAAAAATTAACTTGTGAGATTTAGCTGTTTTTAATTCATCACGTTAATTGCTCATAAATAACTACATAGAAGTCATAAATTAAAAATTTTATAAAGGTTATGAGGCTTCAAATACAATTACACTCATCCCTTGCAAGCTACACATTTATTAAGCTTATACAATTAAACGTAATCATGGTTGTATGTAGGTGCTTTATAACTGTGTGTTATTTTTACATTTATATGCATTTACCATTCAATTAGTACATTCATATTTGATTTACTACTAAATGTAACTGATTATATTATACTTTAGACCTTCAATAGTTATTGTTAGCCAGCTAATTACCTAAAATATTAGTCCTGAAACTAGCCATCATTGTAAGAGCTGGCTTTTAGTCCTAGAGTTTACGTAGAAAAGAGATTCTTTACAGATTAATGCAATCTTTTTATTTGCCTATCTAGTAATATATTCTACGTGTCTGTAGGCAACAAGACATTCACAGGGGCAGAGGATCACATGATATTCTTGAATAATTTTTCTTTCAAACTCAGTTTAGTTGCCTTTTGATGGCGCATTAATTTTCGGCCAGCGCCAATTTAAGAATAACCTTCCAACACCCTGGGATTTTTCATTCACAGCTGTCAACACCCAGTCTTCCAAGGTGGTCTCTCAACCATACAGTATACTAACCGAGCGTGACGTAGAATACAAGTCTTAGGCTATATTTTTATATTTAATTCTAACGACCTACCTGACATCATCCTTAGATGAGGAAACAGACGTTAAACCATTATTATTATTAATATTATAATTATTATTATTAATACAATTGCAACTTAATTCTTATCAGTTTAACGATAGTACTGCATTTCAATAACTTCAAGGTGTTTGAAAGGCTTTCTACTTTTCAATGTATTTCTACGTTTAATATATAGAAACACGTCTATAATGAAACAGTCGATGTTTCAGGCACAACATCATTCCAGTCATAAATGAGGATAGCATTTAAATGAAAGCAAAATATTCAGAGTAGTTTTCATTTTCTGTTTTTAAACACTGGGTCGTTCATGGTATTGTTAACTTAGCAGCATTTTGTGCTTTCAATCGGCTTCTGAACATGCATGCAAATGTTTTGTCTGTTTGTATTCAGTGTTGGGCGAAAAGCTAAGCAGCCCGGTTAGCTCAGTCGGTAGAGCATCAGACTTTTAATCTGAGGGTCGCGGGTTCAAGTCCCTCATCGGGCGACCAATTTTAAAGTTAGCGTAAAATCATAAAATATTTCTACGTTAATAACAAATCGCCAAAATTGAGTAGCCCGGTTAGCTCAGTCGGTAGAGCATCAGACTTTTAATCTGAGGGTCGCGGGTTCAAGTCCCTCATCGGGCGACCAATTTTAAAGTTAGCGTAAAATCATAAAATATTTCTATGTTAATAACAAATCGCTAAAGTTGAGTAGCCCGGTTAGCTCAGTCGGTAGAGCATCAGACTTTTAATCTGAGGGTCGCGGGTTCAAGTCCCTCATCGGGCGAACAATTTTAAAGTTAGCGTAAAATCATAAAATATTTCTACGTTAATAACAAATCGCCAAAATTAAGTAGCCCGGTTAGCTCAGTCGGTAGAGCATCAGACTTTTAATCTGAGGGTCGCGGGTTCAAGTCCCTCATCGGGCGACCAATTTTAAAGTTAGCGTAAAATCATAAAATATTTCTACGTTAATAACAAATCGCTAAACTTGAGTAGCCCGGTTAGCTCAGTCGGTAGAGCATCAGACTTTTAATCTGAGGGTCGCGGGTTCAAGTCCCTCATCGGGCGACCAATTTTAAAGTTAGCGTAAAATCATAAAATATTTCTATGTTAATAACAAATCGCTAAAGTTGAGTAGCCCGGTTAGCTCAGTCGGTAGAGCATCAGACTTTTAATCTGAGGGTCGCGGGTTCAAGTCCCTCATCGGGCGAACAATTTTAAAGTTAGCGTAAAATCATAAAATATTTCTACGCTAATAACAAATCGCCAAAATTAAGTAGCCCGGTTAGCTCAGTCGGTAGAGCATCAGACTTTTAATCTGAGGGTCGCGGGTTCAAGTCCCTCATCGGGCGACAAATTTTAAAGTTAGCGTAAAATCATAAAATATTTTTACGTTAATAACAAATCGCCAAAATTGAGTAGCCCGGTTAGCTCAGTCGGTAGAGCATCAGACTTTTAATCTGAGGGTCGCGGGTTCAAGTCCCTCATCGGGCGACCAATTTTAAAGTTAGCGTAAAATCATAAAATATTTCTACGTTAATAACAAATCGCCAAAATTAAGTAGCCCGGTTAGCTCAGTCGGTAGAGCATCAGACTTTTAATCTGAGGGTCGCGGGTTCAAGTCCCTCATCGGGCGACTAATTTTAAAGTTAGCGTAAAATCATAAAGTATTTCTACGTCAATAACAGATCATCAGAAAAAAGTAGCCCGGTTAGCTCAGTCGATAGAGCATCAGACTTTTAATCTGAGGGTCGCGGGTTCAAGTCCCTCATCGGGCGACCAATTTTAAAGTTAGCGTAAAATCATAAAATATTTCTACGTTAATAACAAATCGCCAAAATTAAGTAACCCGGTTAGCTCAGTCGGTAGAGCATCAGACTTTTAATCTGAGGGTCGCGGGTTCAAGTCCCTCATCGGGCGACCAATTTTAAAGTTAGCGTAAAATCATAAAATATTTTTACGTTAATAACAAATCGCCAAAATTGAGTAGCCCGGTTAGCTCAGTCGCTAGAGCATCAGACTTTTAATCTGAGGGTCGCGGGTTCAAGTCCCTCACCGGGCGACCAATTTTAAAGTTAGCGTAAAATCATAAAATTGAGTTTCTCACGTTAATAAATTTCAAAATCGCTAATAGGTAGAGCATCCGCTTTTAATCTGAGGGGTAGCGGGTGGTCAAGTCCCTACATCGGGCGACCAATTTAAAGTAGCGTAAAACCATAAAATATTTCTACGTTAATAACAAATCGCCAAAATTAAGTAGCCCGGTTAGCTCAGTCGGTAGAGCATCAGACTTTTAATCTGAGGGTCGCGGGTTCAAGTCCCTCATCGGGCGAACAATTTTTGAAGTTAGCGTAAAATCATAAAATATTTTTACGTTAATAACAAATCGCTAAAGTTGAGTAGCCCGGTTAGCTCAGTCGGTAGAGCATCCGACTTTTAATCTGAGGGTCGCGGGTTCAAGTCCCTCATCGGGCGACCAATTTTAAAGTTAGCGTAAAATCATAAAATATTTCTACGTTAATAACAAATCGCCAAAATTAAGTAGCCCGGTTAGCTCAGTCGGTAGAGCATCAGACTTTTAATCTGAGGGTCGCGGGTTCAAGTTCCTCATCGGGCGACCAATTTTAAAGTTAGCGTAAAATCATAAAATATTTCTACGTTAATAACAAATCGCCAAAATTAAGTAGCCCGGTTAGCTCAGTCGGTAGAGCATCAGACTTTTAATCTGAGGGTCGCGGGTTCAAGTCCCTCATCGGGCGACTAATTTTAAAGTTAGCGTAAAATCATAAAGTATTTCTACGTCAATAACAGATCATCAGAAAAAAGTAGCCCGGTTAGCTCAGTCGGTAGAGCATCAGACTTTTAATCTGAGGGTCGCGGGTTCAAGTCCCTCATCGGGCGACCAATTTTAAAGTTAGCGTAAAATCATAAAATACTTCTTCGTCAATAACAAATCGCCAAAGTTGAGTAGCCCGGTTAGCTCAGTCAGTAGAGCATCCGACTTTTAATCTGAGGGTCGCGGGTTCAAGTCCCTCATCGGGCGACCAATTTTAAAGTTAGCGTAAAGTCATAGAATACTTCTTCGTCAATAACAGATCGCCAAAATTGAGTAGCCCGGTTAGCTCAGTCGGTAGAGCATCAGACTTTTAATCTGAGGGTCGCGGGTTCAAGTCCCTCATCGGGCGACCAATTTTAAAATTAGCGTAAAATCATAAAATACTTCTTCGTCAATAACAAATCGCCAAAGTTGAGTAGCCCGGTTAGCTCAGTCAGTAGAGCATCCGACTTTTAATCTGAGGGTCGCGGGTTCAAGTCCCTCATCGGGCGACCAATTTTAAAGTTAGCGTAAAGTCATAGAATACTTCTTCGTCAATAACAGATCGCCAAAATTGAGTAGCCCGGTTAAGTCGGTAGAGCATCAGACTTTTAATCTGAGGGTCGCGGGTTCAAGTCCCTCATCGGGCGACCAAATTTAAAGTTAGCGTAAAGTCATAGAATACTTCTTCGTCAATAACAGATCGCCAAAATTGAGTAGCCCGGTTAGCTCAGTCGGTAGAGCATCAGACTTTTAATCTGAGGGTCGCGGGTTCAAGTCCCTCATCGGGCGAATATTTTTTCTCTCACTCTATTGATGCACCTCCTACTGGCAGGTCCATGGTATATAACGCCTCCATTATTCTCTGTCTTCCGCCTTCCTCTTCATTTTGTCATATGAGTGGATCGCTAAATCATCTAACATTCTTCATTGTTGATCTCGGTCTTCTTCTGCTTCTCTTTTTATGGAGCGTGAAAGCAGTCTATGGAGAGGAATTTATACCTGTAGAACCGGTCTATAGGTCTAGGCATATATAGGCTAAACAGATAGGCTTAAACCATCGATGAAAAAAACGTTCTTACCAGAAATAAAAAACGTTAAAAAACACGTTTAAAAAATAATAAACGTAAAAAAGCGTTGATAAAAACGTTAGTAGCGTACACGTAGGCTTGCATAAATATTACCATGCCTTCACTCCATAACACTAAACAATTTTATTACAACAAGACTTGATCTAAAGTTCTAAAGTATGTCCATAGACTCCGTACGAATATAAACAAATACTTTCAGGCCACGTAGAGTCACACTGTCAGTTGTTGATAATTATCAATACAATAAAATTTAAATCCGTAAGAAATTAAGAATGGAGAATGTCTTAAAAATTAAAACTTCTGCCTAACTAGGTTTACGTTTATTTAAGTTTTTTATTTTATAAAATATAAAAAACGTAAAAAACGCGTTTTTTAACAGATATAAAAAACGTAAAAAAACGTTTTTTTCATCTATGGCTTAAACAGACCTCAATAGGTTGCAGCAGCAGGTCTTTATAAGATCGACCCGTACGCAAGCACACAGTATATATACAGGGTGAGTATAAAAGTGATTACATCTTCAAAAAGTTTGAATATCTCAGGCCATTATTAATATTTTCAAATGAAACTGTTACCAATTAATAAAGGACTAATTTGTGATGGGATGGCCAATTTTCATCCATTTTAAGCCATAGATGGGCTAGTTATACCAGTTTCAGCAGAGCAACCCCCCATTTTTTACGTAAAATCGCGTTTGCTGCAACAGTAAGGGCAAATTGCACTTCATTGGCGAGAAGGAAAAGTTGAACGCTCAGCATTACGCCAGTACTTTACTTCCCAAGCTGTTTGATGATTGCTATGCTCTTCTACCAAATGGTTTCATCTTTCAGCAGAATGGTGCTCCGGCTCATGCATCTCGTCATGCACAGGAATGGATCAGCGAGGGAAACCCGGATTGCATTAAGAAGAATGAATGGCCTCCAAACTCTCCCGTTGTAAATCGTCTGGATTACCATGCTGCATCTCTGTCAGACACACCAGCCGAAGCCTAAAAACAAGACAGAACTGCTGGAAGTGCTACAGTCAATCTGGTAGAGATTGCCCCAAGCTGGAATCAACAAGGCAGTCCTAGCGTTCCGAAAGCGACTGCAGTCGTGCAAGGCAACGGAAAGAAAGCATATCGTACGGTCAGAAAAGCTGACAAATACAACAGGTTCTTTCTGAACCACTACAACGGCCCTTTTCAGGGCCAAAATAAATATAAAATTAAATATAATTTATATTTACAGTACATTTAAAAATTTGGGGTTGCTCTGCTGAAACTTGCATAACTAGCCAATCTATGTACCAAAACGGATGAAAATTGCCCCCCCCCCCCCCCCCCATTAGAAATTGGTCCTCTAGTAATTGGTAAAAGTTTTATTAGAAAATATTAACAATGGCCTGTGATATTCAAAATTTTGGCAGGAGTAGTCTTTTTTTTACTCACCCTGTATATATATATATATATATATATATATATATATATATATATATATATATATATATATATATATATCAGATAATCTGCAACGGACAGGCCTGTACCGCAAGAAACGAACCTACATAGGTTGCAGCAGAGAGGTCAAGGTTGCGAAGATATTTTATTTTTACAACTTCAGGAGAACTTCGATAGAACTGTGCGTTACAACTGCGTACCTTCCAATGGAATGACAAAATTAAGAAAGAAGTGCTGAATAGGGTTTGCATAAGTAAACACGCATTATAGTGAAATGATAAACTATGTTGATATCTATCACTTTTAATTCCACATGTTTAAACAATTAGGTAATTTAGACCATTTTCCGTATAACAACTCCAGTGAATGGCCTCACAAACTTTCTTCAAATCTGCAGAAATATATTTTAAAATCCGTAGTCATTTCTAATTTTTCAAATCCGTACGTAGAATAGGCAAATACAGATCAAATACAGGAGTTTTGCCACTCGAGCACTTGAGCGTCGACAGCATTATGACGATCAGCGTTACATCAGATAGACAGAACTAATTGTTATATATTGCCTAAATTTGGATGACATCAGAATTCAGTATGCAGCAAGTTAGTTATTATGCAATTAAAATTGTAATAAATCCGACTTTGGAAGCTCTGTTTCTTGTAAACCAAAGAAGACCCCTCTTGTAAGTCATGTGGAATGTGAACTATGGGCTCATGGCCTACAGGGTTTTGTTAAGAATGAACTGACGTAGTTGAAGGCCATTTAATTTATGGAAATTTTTGACCAACAAATTTTCATAAAATGCACAAATAGGAAAATTTGGCACTTAACTAGTCTTATTAGTGAAAGAAATAATGAAATTCTATTACAAACGCAGAACGTGTAGCATACTAGTGTCCGCCATAGCGGTGTCACTTGGTGAAATAAAATGCCAAAATGTTATTTTACTACATCTTACTTTCGTTGAATTACTTTCCAGAGAGTCTTAGCGTGATCTAAGCGCCTGCAGCACGTGATGGCTCATGTGACTTCTTTGTTTACGTTCATTTGAGAGTTTGGGAGCGAAAGCTTTTCAACTTTAGTTCATTTCCTTGTCAGGTTTTACAGCGAGAGGGTCGAAAAACTTATCCGAAGAATTTCTTGTACTGAATAGTTTCATAAGAAAGGTATGTTGTGAGGTGCTTGCATTGAGCTTTTCGTGTAGAAGTATGTTGAAGAAACTACAATACTGCTAATGAACGGCTGATGTTTTTACTGTATGCTATAAATATTTACAAATTTTCTGATAATAACAATATTTAATCATAGGAATAATATAATTGTAGTTCTTATATTTAGATAAGATATTATTAAAACGTACGTCAAACCTCTATTAATATAGATGTTAGCATACTGAAAATGCAAAATAAAAATAAAAGGCGTAATTAAAAAAGATTTAGTTGTTAAATCATATATACCAACTATTTACTGATATATTTGGCTGGTTTATATGCTCTTTGTGATTTTTATTCACTTTTGTTGCTGTACAACAATTGAGCTTATTTTCAATTTTGTTTTTTTGTTGAGACTACTGCTACAAATATCCTCAATTTCCTACAGTTTGGTACCTTTGTGTTTAAGTTCTCATAGCACCTGTGTAATTTTTTTATATTTAGTAAGTTAATAATCTAACCTCCATAATTTTGAATTTAATTTATGTCTGTGTTAAATAGTTGAAATGATATAAAGAATGTGTTAGGGAGTATTAAATTTTAGAATTGAATTTTGTTTTTAGTAGCATTAGTAGCCTCTTGTTGTGATAGCTATTGTCTCCTTTGGTTAGAGATGTAATCCAACATTGTACCACTTTATTCCAATCGCACTACTTCTTGTTACTTTATTTTTGGGAATATTTGTTCATAAAAAGCTTGAGTTGGATAATTATAAATTACGTTTTAGGGTAAGGATGCATATAATGATTTTATTCATTTTAGTTTCAGCTGAATCTTTTGAGTCTAGATATGCACCTATACCCCCTCATTCACTCTCTCTCTCTTAGTGCACAGCCTACTGACAGGTCCATGGCATATAATGTCTCCACTGTTCGCTGTCCTCTGTTTTTGTCCACATATGAGTGAAACCTTTAATCATAACAGTCCTAATCTCAGTCTGCCTGAGACCACCTCTGCTTCTCTTTCCTTCCATTCTACCTTCTATGACCTACCTCATTCAGTAATTTATTAGCTTTTATCTCATTTAATTTATTAGCTTTTATCTTGCTTAATTTATCAGCTTTTATCTCACTTAATCTATCAGTTTTATTTCATTTATTTTATCAGCTGTCTATCTGCACCAACTATCTTCCTTGCTTAAAGTCCAAGTTTCACATCCTTTAACCATTGCTACTAAACAATTTTTTAAATTTTTCTTCTGTCTGGCTTTGAATTCATGGGAGTCCACTATCACAATGAACAGCAGCGGAGCTCTGTCTTTCTGTTGCTGACTATTGTTTAATGCATTCTAAAATTATCAAAAGTGTGGGTCATCTTTTACCTAGATTACACACCTAATAAATATACTATTGTACACTGTGTATATTTATTTACTTGTTCAAATGAGCAATATTGGTTGTCCTAAATTGTGTGATATTCCTTTTGGTTCTTTGTAACTTTATGGTACATGTTAAAATTGACTATTTCTGTCATTGTTAGATTAGTTTCTGGCTTAGCTTGTTTATTAATGAAGCATTTCAGATTTGAGATTGACCATTAGTGTGAAAATTAATTTGTGTGTTAATTTATTAAGCTACCATGCGCTGTGTTTTGCTATATGTATATAGATGCATTAAAAGTTTATAGATAACATCTTGTAAGTTCTTTAAATGCTAATTTTTATGTTTGTAGACAACATGCTTCGTCTGGTCACATTGGTAGTGTTCTTTGCAGTGGTGGCAGCTGCCCCACAAACTCAGTTTTGGCTTCGTCTAGATGGCCTGGCCAAGACAGAAGATGTTCACGTTGAATCAATGTCAGCGCTTGATGCTGTCTGGGACACTTACAAAACTGACTACGGTAAGTAAATATAATGTTGAAAAAAGCTCTATACTTGCTATTTTTATTTAATTAAATATTTGTTGTAAATATGGCTAGTGATATTAATAATTCGTTGGCTTGGAGCACAATGGTGTCAAGCACAGTTTTAAAACGTTATAGTAGGTGTATTTAGACTGCTCAGATGCACTTGGTCTCTTTGTGTTTTGGTTCCAAGTCTGTATTATAATACATACTATCTATTGGTACCTATGTGCACTGATAGATACATGTATCATCATACCACTGCAATGTGCACATCGTTCTAAATAAAAAAAGTGACTTGGCACCTTTGTGCTCCAAGCCATTGTTATATTCTTGGTGATATTTGTGTATATAAATATTTCTACTTCTTTATTTGTCAACATTTGACAGGAAGAAAAGCAACAGTAAACAAATCAAACAGCATAAACAAAAAAATAGGATCAAAAATAAACCACCACCAATTACACAGTTAGAGATACAGTTAGCCTAATTGGATCGAAATACTCCATACATTCTATGCATAGGCCAACAAACAAAACAAAAATCCAATAATAGTAGTAAATCAAAAAGTCAACATTGCACATAAGAATAGGCAAATCAACATATAATTGAAAAATCAGCCACACCGACTTGAAAAAGACTTATATAAGAAGTGCATAGTTTGACAGTAAGATATATTATTTGATAACATAATCGAGTAACTAAAATTAAAAGGCAAATTAAATATCTTGCACAGGTTGTCAAAGTTAGCTGATATTATACCTAATTGTAATGTTTTAGAACACCTTTACTGGGTAACATTAATGAATTTTACTGTACTATTTGGTAGATGTTGTGTTAATTTACTGCTTTC
Source organism: Enchytraeus crypticus (assembly GCA_905160935.1). Taxonomy (NCBI): domain Eukaryota; kingdom Metazoa; phylum Annelida; class Clitellata; order Enchytraeida; family Enchytraeidae; genus Enchytraeus; species Enchytraeus crypticus. The sequence goes on along the minus strand of CAJHZI010000737.1, from coordinate 698,941 downwards.
TTCCTTGAACTTTTTTCTGTTGGTTAGCATCTGATGAATGCTTATGTTTTCGAGAATTTCAATGTATTTTCTTGTGAATTTAGCGACTTTGTAGTTAATAGGCCTCGAGAAGTTATAGCTAGTGAATGGACGGAATTGTCTAGAAACGAATTTTCTAGCTAGGTATCCTCTTTGTTTCTCTTTACATTTGAATTGTTTGATTTTGATATTACTCAAGGGTTCAGTGGACTTTATCTCTGTAAGATACAAAATTGAAATACTTGAGAATTCTAAATGTTTAGGTCTTAAATTATTTTACTATCCTACTCTGTGACGAACATGTAATTTTAGAATTCCACGGCTCGAGTTATAAATTAAAAATATCTTTTCATATCTATAATGGTATCTTACCTTTAGACAACAATTTTTCGAGATGATTTTTAATTCTTTTCCTTCTTTACTGCATTGATTGGTTATGAACTCGCTAGTGTTGAGTTGAATAAATTTAATTATTGCCCCATTGGACTCCAATGGAAGAAATTCTATATTATTTTAACGTTTATAATATTATATGCACGTAGGTAAGGAATACAAGCTTAACACCGAGGAGCTGAAGAGAAGGGCAATATTTGCGGAGAACTTGAAGAAGATTGAGATGCACAACTACCTCTACTCCAAGGGTCTTAAGAGCTACATGATGGGTGTCAACGCTTTTGCCGACATGGTTTGTGCTGGTCTTAATAATAATAACCTTCGACAATTTCTCGTCTTGTAGTATTAAAATAATTATTGTTTGAGTTTTAAAGTAGAGACAAAGAGCTGTGGGAGGCTTCATTCACCTTATTTTTGCTCGACAAACTTCTCCAATTTCTTCTTCTACACTAAGCCTACAAACCCCTACCTGTTCAAGATGATTGATTTTTGTGTTAAATGGCTAAATATTAATATTAATGTTGACTTTATTTACAGGATGAGTCAGAAATCTACCAGAAAATGAATGGTCTGCGTAATACTAAGCCGAGCGTTACATCTAGCGCCACCTATCTGTCGCCCATCATTAACTTCACTCTACCCACCTCCGTTGATTGGCGCGAGAAAGGTCATGTGACCCCCGTCAAAGATCAGGTACTAACTATATGTTGCTCAACAATCTTGAATCAATTTGTAGCGACATGTGATGGAGGGACGTCCCTGACATAATCCTTGTATGAGGAAATGGACGTTAATTAAACCTTTATTATTATTCTTATTATTATTACTAACTAACCCTGCCAACACTCTCTATATCTTTCATAGCGGTAGGGATGTAAATACAAAGGATGCATCATGAATCTACTACAACGTGACTCGATGTGATTTATAGAAATCCGTGTATCTCGCTCTTTTGTGTAATTTCCAATATCAGATCAAAACAAATTTGTTCGTTTGGTAATTAAAAATTATTATGAATTGTATCAATCAAACTTTATTGTTGTTTAGTGCCTGTGTCTATGGTGTCTGTGTTGCATATGCTAAGTTAAGTATCTCCTTTACTGGTAGGTTTTGAATGTTAATTGTCGTTTTCTTGTGAAAATTGTGATAATTATTTTGAGTATGAAGTAAAAGTGGACTTATTATTTTTAAAACTCTAGAGTTGCTTCTTAGCTTTCCTTTTTTCATTACATTAATTACATTTTCTTGTTAGTTTCTGTTTTCCTTTGTTATTTAAACCTGTATGTGTATGCAATAAAATGATTTATTTATGTGGAAGGAAGTCTTCTGAGTAACAGTTATATGTAAACCTATGATATGTGTAAAGTAATCTATGAATTCAATATACATATACGTGTATATAGATATAAAGAAAAATAATGTATATGTGATATACTAATATGTGTAAGCGTGTAAGAAGAAATGGTGAAATATTTGAATGTTTTATTTTATTTTCAGGGTAATTGTGGTTCCTGTTGGGCATTCAGTGCGGTATGTTTTGATTCTATTTTTATTATTAATTGGTGTTTGTGTTATTTATTCTGATTTTTTACCTACTTCTTGACTGCTTTTATTTCTGTCACCATTATGGGATATTAAGAAGTTGCTTAGCTTGAATTAATTGGAAATGATTTTAAAAAGAACAAAGTTGTAGGATAGAAGATTAATTTTTAATTTATTAATTGTGTGTTTTTGTATTTGTCTCTGTGTGTGTATTTATAATTAATTTACTCCAGTTCCTTTCTTCTGCATTTACTGGCATGATCATAAATAGTATGACGAAATATTCACTCTTCTGCCAACTTTACAGACTGGAGCCGTGGAGGGTCAGCACTTCAGAAAGACTGGAAAGCTGGTCTCGCTGAGTGAACAGAATCTGGTAGACTGCTCCAGTGAAAACAATGGATGTCAGGGAGGTCTTATGACCCTAGCTTTCAAGTACATTAAAGAAAACGACGGAATTGATACAGAAGAGTCATATCCTTATAAGGGCAAGGTTAGTCTGCAGATCTCGGTGTTTTAATTTTAAAAATACGTTTAATTTTGGCATATTCTTTTACTTGGTTTTAGTTTCGGTTACACTATTTAACAGATTTTATGAATTGTTGTTGCTGCATATAATAGTACTAGAAGTAGAAAATAGCGGTGACATCTTATAATTTATACTGCACTTTTGTGGAATTATATTCTCTAAGCAGTAAAATCTCTTCAGAGCTTTAATTCATTGTTCACTGCAGATACTCTTTTGAGATGCATATTTTATTTAAATGTAACTGTATAATTAACTGTATTAATAAGTTGAGAAGGTATTGGCTGTCAGTAATTATAAGAAATAATTGTAATATATGAGTATAAACGTAATATATTGTATTTAGGAGCTATCGTGTACTCTTTGTCAAGTCTTTGTGCTTTGTATTGTATTTAGGACAACAAGTGCCACTATGATCCTAAGACGAAGGGTGCCACAGTTACCGGATTTGTCGAGATCCCACAAAACGAGGAGAAGCTGACTGAAGCCATTGCCACAGTTGGACCCGTGTCTGTGGCCATTGAAGCCAAGAAGTCTCTGATATTCTACAAATCTGGTTAGTACTGATTTTGTATAGAGATGTTCAATGGATATCGTATCGTGTAAGTTGTATTAATTCAGAAGTCTAACAACGCCTCCGTAGGAGAAGCTTGTCTACTTTTCTAGGTTTTCATACTCTACATAAATAGAACTTCTAATCTGTTAAAGAACAGAGCTATTGTTTCTAATCTTCTAATCTGAAATTCTCATTGAAGTGTTTTTCGGTTTTGGCTATTTGATCTTGGAATATTTTTCAGTTTATATTTTTCTTTTAATTGTATTTTTTGACAGTACCGTGTATAATAAAATAACTGTACTGGGTCAGAAAGCACTTTTATGCTCGTTTTCACAAAAGCTACAGCTGTCTCGTGCGAACACTCCATTAGCCGTTACATCATGTCTCCTTCCAGAGGGTAATATAATATGTGTAGGTGTAGTATGTGAGTTACTGTGCTTGTACTAAATTCAAATTCTCCCGACTCTAGTTAAACTGGGATTTAAGCGAAGATGATGATGATTTCATTTCAACACTACCACACAACACACACTTGCACACACGCACACCAAGCACACACTGATCACATACACGCACACCACAAACGCACATCACACAGGTGATAATTAAATCCACACTCACACCACACGCACACATACACACCCGCTCACACACACGCACACCACACTCAAACGCGCACACCACACACGCACACTACACACGCACACTACACACGCACGTTTCATACACGCACGCACCCTACACAGGTGATAACTGTTGTGCACTGTTTGGCACTTGTAGGTGTCTATGATGAACCTACCTGCACTAACGACCGCGAGAGCCTCAACCATGGTGTACTGGCCGTGGGCTACGGAACTCTGAATGGTCAGGATTACTACATCATCAAGAACAGGTAAATTACTGTGCTTATAAGCTGTCGTTTGTTGTTGTGTACGGCATCTACTTATGTTGAGCTATTCATTCTGTAGCAAACTGTCTGGCAAGCGTAGAAGAGTTTTTCACTATTTTTAGACTGAGATGCATACTGAGGTAGATAGACGATATGAGTCTGCTACTTCCTAAGGTATATGATGATTATTCTAGTTTTTACAGACTGTTTGATACCCTGTGTTTCTGGGCATTTTAAATTTTATTTCATGAAATGTTTATTTCTATTTGTATTTGTCCGTAATTTGGTGTTAATGCTGAAATAAAACACCTATAATCAAGCTTAATGATGATCTCATTTTATAGTTAGTCACTGACTAGCTATGTTTCGTCTGCGGAATTTGGACTCTTGTTTATATCTACTATAGACGTTTAACCACATTAGGCTTTTTAGTCCATACATTTGACAAGTCTTAAGATTGTCAAAAATTTTACTTTTTTTTCAGCTTAGCTGTGCAGTAATGGCAAATTTTTCATTAAAGTATGAAACTATAAAATTTGCAATGAAGTAAATAAATTATTTGTTGCTACAGCTGGAGCGCTACATGGGGAGACAATGGTTACGTCCTGATGTCTCGTAACAAGAACAACCAATGTGGCATCGCCCTCGTGGCCAGCTACCCACTTGTCTAGACAGTCTTCTCGACGTCTAGACAGCTCGTCTAGACAGTCTTCTCAACGTCTAGACGGCTCTTCTAGACAGTCTTTTCGACATTCAGACAGCTCGTCTAGACAGTCTTCTCGACGTATAGACAGCTCGTCTAGGCAGTCGTCTCGACGTCTAGACTGCAACGTCATCGTCTGGACCTGCGAATGTTCACCTCATGCTCCTACTCAGTTGGCTTGGGTTGAAAGAACAATTAGGCAGAAATTTTATCAGGCCTAAATTTCTGTTGCAGTATTTTGTATCTTTCTGTAACAGACATTACAAACTAAACGTCTATAGTCGAATATTTTATAGCTTTTATCACCTACCGTATCTACCAAGTATCAATGCAAGTAGTTTTTTTATGTAGATTTTTTAACTGTATCGTTTTGCGCGTGACTGAGGCATTAGTAATGTAACTCAGAAACTGTTTCATTATGATTGTATTAAATAGACTGTTGCTATTAACTCTGTTGAGAACTTTTGTGAACTGACTTATATAAGTCAAGCGAGTTATATCTAGTTTAGTATTGTATAATATATTATAAAATATTTAGCTATATATAACGCAAACATAAAGGAGAATCAGACATAACTTTGAAGTGTAATACTTACGAATTGTCGGATTATGAGATATTTCACTTCGGCCAAAGTAGAATTATAGGACAAGACGTAATTAATAAACAACGTAAGGATAATGAAGCATAAGTTAAATTTATGAAGTTTAGTATTATATTTTCGTATTATTTGTCAGAAGTCATAATTTATAAATGACATACAGTAAAGTACGAGGTGTTTTATTCTACCTCGACCAATGCAGAGTGCCCTTTTAGGTTTCATTGTTGCATTTGACATTAATTTTGCTGTTCAGGTGCCTAATTTCATTTCTTGCTTGTACATTTTTGTACCTCCTAATGATCTCAGTGAATTTACTGCCAGGTTTTGAATAGTATTGATGAACTTGTGTAGTATTTTAACTAAGAATTGACTTCAAAGCTGATTACTTGAATCAGCTACGTGCCTATAGAGATACTCTCATAATTCTAGCCTTTTTCGTTAGTATGATTACGTGTGCATTGTTACTCTCTGCTTTAAAGAACACTACTTTATGTTTGTGGCATATATGCCTCTGTTTAGCGGAATTAATGTACGTCATATTTCTTTACTTGATCAATATTTAAATATTTTGCCTGCTTTTTATATCTATTTAAATTTTTTTAGACATTGTTGGTAAACGCGCCATGTTTAGATCATAAGCTTCAGTTTGGAGTAAATGCAGATATGGAAGAGACTGATTGTATTTCTAAATTTAATATTTTATTTGCATTTAAAATATGCAATTATATTGTCAATTTTATATTGATCGGAGTAACACACATATCTTGCAAAGCTTTGAATCCTTTGTATAATATTGCTTTGCCTTTTATCTAATAGATGTAAGAATTAATCTACGATGGACTAAAATATAGATCTTATCTCTCTGATAAAATACTTTCTAGGATGTCTGTGTTGCTGTGTCAATAAAACAGCTAAGTATCGTGTCGTAATTTATAACGTATACTCATTATTTACTAATGAAAGTAGTGCTTAATTAGGCTTTTTATTGTAGACCTAGTTTTAGCGAAGGAATAGCAGCTTTTACTAACTGTCTCAAGAAATTTTTTATGTTTTGCTGTGTATTTGGACGTTTCAGTTCTTTTCTAATAAAGTTTATAAACTATTTTATAGCCTATTGTTCCTAGGTTGTAGTGTTGTTTTTTAGATGGCATGTGGCGATTTTAATGCCATTTAGTAGGTTAAACAATCAGAGCTGAGTTTATTTTTGCTGGGTTTCATGAGGACGATTATATCTTAATCAGAGTTTCACTATGATACGATATGATATGATCAGAATCAAGAAAAATCGCGTCTCATGAAAGTTTAATCGTGATTAAGTGACATTTTAACAGCCTTCTGCTTAATCATCCGAAAATCAACATTTAAACTGTGATTTAGGACTAACCAGCACAAGTTGACAAGAACTCGGCGCAAGAACATCGATCAGCTGATCTCTGATTAAAATTTTTAATGAAATACAAATTCTATAATCTGTTTTCATATGTCTGACAGTAAATTAGGTAATCTCGATCAAATCTATCTGTGTTCTCATGAAACCAGACTTGTGTTTTATAAATTCATAATGCAGAGCGTTGGCGAAAGTGAAAACATGAGTTACAAACATTCAGTTGGACTTTGTCCTGCTCGCTCTGTAAAATATAGTCTAACAATCTATGATTCAACTTCACGAGTATGATGCTGAATTTGATAGGCTGGGTTTAGGCTGTAGCTATTGCCTATAGAATGTTTTAATTGCGTGGGTTATTTATTTCTTTATTTAGATCACCAAAAAGGGTCATTCAACCCTGTACAGTTCACAAGCAATGCAAACAAACAAGTAAATGTTAACAAACAAGTGAACACAATTTAAATGTGAACCATGGTGAACTTAAAACGAAAATATTAAGTAGAAATTAAAGAATTTAAATAAAGAAACTCAAAATAAAGAAAATTAATGATAATAGGTAGGCATAATTATACATTTAAGATCAGTATCATTAATAACTATTTAATAAGTACTGACGAAGATTAATATTGAAACAGTTAACGGAACGAGATTAACGGCATGAAGTTTTAAATGACGGATCCTGATGTGAATTGAACTCACGTGGGTTGGAATCCCAGCCGCGCTGATCTGAGAGTAAAATCTCGTACATTCACTGGACTGGTTATACGGAGAATGGTCTAAAATGCCTAACGGTTCAAACATGTGGTGCTAAAAGTGATAGATATCAACATAGTTGATTATTCACTATAATGCGTGTTTACTTTTTTTATTGTTGTGATAGTATATCACCAGTAAGATGCCTTAAACGTAGTGTACTCTGTCAGATCCTGTTTGTATTCTACATCCCTTCTATTTAAGCTAGGTCGGGACTATGTACACAAAGTCATTAATTTCTACCCGTTCTATTATAACATTTTCACAGAGGTGTAATTCCATACACATCTATCTCGCTCTTTCAATGCAAAGAATTGGCTGGTCGATGGCATATATTCCTTCACATTTCTATCCTCTGCTTTTCTCTAAATATAAATATATCTAAATATATCGTATAGTATAAGTTATAAAATCATTCAGCATCCCGAGTCTAAATCTTTAAATCCTCCTCTAACCTTCTTTCCTTTCATTCTTCCTTTAATTAAAATTACACATGAAGATTCCAAGATATAAAATATTATATGTCGCAAGATATAGCTCATCATATCGCATAATTTAGCACATATATCGCATGATATAGCATATATCACATGGTGTAGCATTAATATCGCATGATATATCATATTATATATCACATGACTTAGCACTTACAATATCACATGATATAGCCCATCATATATAAAAAAGCTTATGTTTACGTCAGTTTCCTCACTCGGAAGCGATGTCAGTGACGCGCGAGCCCAGGATTTGAACCCCGCACATACTGATCCGCGGTCGAATATCTTACCGACATCGTCATTGGCTCCAGCCAGAAATATTATTTGGGGCCAGTCATCAGATTGGTTAGGGGATATTTCCCCCCCCCCCACAACAAACCTTCTAAACGAGGCTATGCTTTGAACGGATAGTACATAATAAAAATAACAACAGTTAGAGTGCTACAGTCATCAATGACAACATCGAGCACTATTGAGAGAAAATCAAGCCGGCGAGCAAAAAGAAGGTCCAAAACGGTGCAAATTCCAAAAACGGTGCAAATTCTACATGCAAACCATCATTGGAAGTTTATTAACGCTAAATTGCTCATGCCTTTAAGTTCTTCTGACCCATATAATTCCTTATAAGGTCCTATCAAGCACGGATTGGTTGCACTGATTTTTCTTCTTTTCATATAAGAAAAACAATTGCAATTCTTGATTCACATATACTATTAGAGCTGTCTGCACTAAATAACTGAAGGAGATTTTCAAACTTAGCTTAGTAAACTTCTACGTTTTGAAGGGAATTTACTATTTATTTAGTTTCAGGGTCCATGCTTAAGCTTATATTACACTAGTAAGTCAATAAACGTGACTTTTTTGTCTAATTGTTAAGACAGTTTCATATGTAAGGTCATATATACTGATGACTTGCAGTTTTATGTTCTGCTGACAACATCGCATGATCTGCCTCTCTCTATATTTAGTACTTCTACAAATAAACACTAAACACCATAATGCGCATCATGCACTGTTTATATAGGGGCGTTATAGCTAAGTGGTACAGAATAGCCCTATACTGCACATTTGTTCAACATATTTACATGTAGGCCCTAAATATAATTTATAGCGCTTTCTGTATGTGAATGAAAATAGTAATAATATCGTAATTTATCGACAAGCATATATCATCTAAAGTGATATCATCAGAGAGGGAATGATTTGCTGAAAGAGGTAATTGAGGGAATAATGGAAGGAAAAAAGTTAGAGGAAGACCGAGACTTGCGGTGTTGGATGATTAGAGAACTAATTCATGAATGTTGATATGAAAGGCAGCGGATAGAAATATGTGGAGGAGTTATATGCCATGGACCTGCCAATAGGCAGTGCTCTAGATAGAGAATTTATCGGCAAAGGCTAGGTGTAGTGTGCAAACATAGATCTGTAGGCCAGTAAATAGATTAACCAGTAAATGATACAATAGTCTAAGTTAACAGACAATGACAGTTCTGTTTAGACTAATGGAGACTTACTTAGGAGGCTGGACCAGATAGACCTATACAGTAGGTCGAGGTCAAAGATGATAAAGCTATGGTTAGCGTCAGTTTCCTCACTCGAAAGCGATGTCAGTGACGGGCGAGCCCAGGATTTGTAGGCTGCTACAGATAAGTCGATGCAACGGATGGAGGCTTCGACTGCAATTGCATACTACTACTACAACAGAATTTGTGTGCTAGTGTCGTCCATGACAACATTAAGCACTATGATACCAAATCGAATTCGATGAGCAGAGTGTGGGGTCCAAAACCGGTACAAGCCAAAATCCGGATATTCAGTCCGAGGACTGACTATTGCCACAAAGGTCTAGGTTGAACAGATAGATAGGCATGTTAGTTGCAACATTGATAGTGTATATGGCTATCAACATATTGAACTGAACTGATGAAAAGGTCCATCGTATGCATTGGATAGGCAACGATAGGTCTGTAGGCGGCAGGGGTGGAGTCTGGAATATATATTAAAACATATATGGTCCAATATTGGCTTTCAGTAACAAAGCTGTATCGTAATAGTTTGTAAATAATACTAAATATAGCCTACATGTATATAATACACAATATATCATACACAACATAATTATGACACATGTGTTTCGTATATTTATAGTACATAATATATTTGTATATTTATTAATTAAGATCGGCAAAATCTCGAGATGTCATTAAAACTAAAATTCAAATAATCAAGTGATATAGATTATGTTCAGAAGTGATCATTGACAACATGTAACAAGTTAGCATCCATCGCCAATGGCTGAAGCCAGTGGCGATTTCGATCTTTCGATTTCGATCTTTCGATTTCGATCTTTCGATTTCGATCAAGATATTCGATCGCGGATCAGTGTGAGCGCGGTTGAAATCCTGGGCTCGCCCGTCACTGATATCGCTTTCGAGTGAGGAAACTGACGTTAACATTAGCTTTACAAGCTTTTACTTAGAGAGGTCTCACTTCGTTCTAGTTATCGACCAGGTCTATTGTTAAGAACTTGAAATTATACATATATAATTAATCTAATATTAATTATTATGGATATAATTTATGTTGTGATGCATATCTGCTATTGGCCAGGCAGTGGTCAAAGCTGCAGAGTAATTGAATCTGATTTGTCAGTTACCAAATGACCAAGTGTCACCTGTGGTAGAATACTGGCAGATTCGTGTAAGACAGTCATTCAAGTTGTGGCGTCCGAACAGGCAAGTCCACACGGCGTAGGCCGAGGGCCGAAACCGGAGTCGAATCCGGATCATTGATATTTCAGGGACTGTGTGTTTAAATCTTATGTTAGTTTTAAGTTTTAGCGTTCGTACATATTAAATTGTAGTGCTGTTTTTATTTACTATTAAATTGTGAGATAAGATTTAGAAATCTGTGCCTTGACTTCGATATTTTTTCAGTAAGGATTAATCGCAGAGAGCCTCACAACTACGACAGATCGGAGTCCCACACGCAGTTTGAAGGATAGATCAACCGGTGACTGCACGTGTCGTAACCAACCAATGTCCGAAAGTGCATTCGGTTGGTGAGCGCCTAGGCTCCAGAAATTGCTACAAATTTTTCAAAAATGAAATGAAAAAAGGGGATTGACTGATGTCATGATATGGTATGGGACATAGAGGAGAAGGTTTATTCGTATCCCTACCCTAGTTAAACTGGGATTAAAAGGAAGATGATGATGATGATCATGATGATGATCATCATCATCATCATGAACGTGATGATAGTTCGTATACTTTCGCAACAATACTCAAATTCCAAAGAACGACAGAAATAGAAAAATTTCTTTAATTATTTAGTCAAGTTTTAATATCGCAGGATCGGCCGAATCTGTTGTCTAATTTACATCTAAATGTATAATGACAATTTTAAACGAATTTATCATTGAGACTTCATGCATTATGACCGTAACGCGACTGAGATTATACTCTCAGAACAGCTCGGGTGGGGATCGAACCCACGAGAGTTCAATTTACCGAAGGATCTGTCATTTAAACTTCACGAACCTTTCGCCTCTAACCACTAGGGCCTACTCTTCTGGGACTTTCAAATATAATAGTTATACAGTATACATGTAAAGAGCGACTATTTAATTTTTCAGCCTAACTTTTAATTAGCCTAACTTTTAATTAGCCTAACTTTTTTCATGTAAACTAATCCTTGCTGAATTCCATACCCAATTGAGGACACATTGTTCTATTGTCAAATTCAACCACAAGCTCGCTCAACATGATCGATGGCAGCGATATTTGTTAAGTTATGCTTTAACTGAAGTACAAAACCTTGTTGATTGCGATCAAGGCAATTTCTATGAAAAACTACGCAAATTGGCTGCATGCGCTTAAGCCGGACCGCAGCATCATAAACTCTTGTGCGTGATTTCAGCTCGATTCGAAGCAGTACTGCGTCCAAGGTTTTTAAGTTCAAGGCATGCCTATAAAGTTATAAACAATCAAGCATGGTGTAATGGCGCCGTAATCAAACGCGTATAGCGCATCCTAATCATGATGATGATGATGATGATGATCATCATCATCATAATCATCATCACGTAACTTTTCCAGCGCTACCGAATACGTATATACATGTATATATATATATATATATATATAAAATTATATATACATAATTATACACGTATATATATACAGTATATATATATACATGTGCATATATATATATATATATATATATATATATATATATATATATATATATATATATACATACATACAATGTACATACATACATACATAAACACGTATATATATATTATATATATTATCTATAGATCTATATTATACCTTAATAATATATATCTTAATACGTAAATTTGAAGGATGTAGTTACTACCTAAATTGAATTAAGGAGATAAATATATAATAATCAGGAAAACCGATTACAAATATTTTTAATTTTTAAAGCAAACTATTAAATCTGACTACTTATTGGCGAAATATTTTTGTAGTATTACGACAAATGGCAGGACCAAGCAGTGGGGGGATCCAGAGTGGGAGGGGTCAGGGGGCCCACCACCCCCTTAGGCCCGCCAAGAAAACTTCTATTAGTTATGTTTGAAGCTAACTGCATGTAACTATTTGAAATTTTTAGGTCTATTAAAATATGCAGGTGTCAACATAAGAGCAAAAACACGTGGAAGTTAAAAAGCTGAACTTTGTCCCGGCGAAGGCGTGGGCGGAATAAAATGTGAACCCTTATTAGTTAAAAATATCTCTCTATCCGTCCCTGGGTCCAAGGTACATATTCATACTCTCAGTCTGCTTTTATGTTCCGTAAAATCTCTCCATAGATGAATAAGTTATAATCCTTTCACAAAATTTATATAGGCCCTTCTTCTTCCAGGGCACAGCCTAACGGCAGGCCCATGGCATATAAAACTTAAATCAATTATATTCTCAGCCTTCCTTTTCATCTGCAGCCTATATATGAGTTTGTTATCATATCAGCTAATATCACATGTCTTGGTCTTCCTCTAACTTTTTCCCTTATAGGCCTACATATGCCCTATCCATAACTGATGTAGCCTATAGCTTAGAAAATATGACTTCTGATGTGCTTTCCCCATGCCTTCCTCAATGTCACGTGAACAACTGATACACCGAAATATAGCCTATTAATTGCCCTCGCTACGTCATTGCTAATTGGTCATGTAATGTGATCTAGATTAAAGTTAATTAAATTAAGCGGAGTTGATTAAGCTTGTTGTGAGAAGCGCAAGGCCGCTATGTCGTGTATATTTGATTTTCATTGGTTCAGCTTGACCTCGGCTGCATGTAGTAGCTTATTTAGACTCTGCATTATCTTTTAATTTTCTTTAGCGTCATTATTTATTTAAGACATACTGCACTTCATATTACAACAAAATAAAAGAATGCAAACAGGTCATGTACTTAACATACTGTAGACAGATTACAGATGTGATTTAAATTCAGAATTAGCTAGGTCAGAAATCATGCATCCATATAGTATTATATACTTTGAGTCAAATTTTACTTTCATTCGAATTTTCACTAAATCAACTATGGGCCTATATATTTCTTTATATGAAGGACTAATCAGATAATTTGTATATCTGCGATTTTTCCTAAAGTTTATTATTATCAAAGACAACTATAACCAACAGCATTCAATAGTTAAAAAGTAAAGCGATAAAATCTTAGATCCACTGTAAATTCCTTTGTTGTGTGCATCAGTTGAAAAAAATTTACAAACGAAACAAAAATTGTACAAATGTTTGATTCATAAATATTGGAATCTAGCTTATTTGTGGATTTAGAGGCAAAACAATGAAAGATGACCTTCATATACCTGCATATCTTTCACCATGGAGGACTGTCTAAAGTTAAGTTAATGTACGAAATTAAATAAACAATAGCTGGCTAAAATTCTAGGCTTATAAGTCTTCCGAAAACCAGTCCAAAGATGAAGTATATTACATAGTTCTATACAGAAAGAGAGAATTGCACTATATTATAGAGCTTGACATTAGACTATGAGCAGGAATGTGTACCTTGGACCTGTCATTTGCAGAGCATTGGCCAGATTTATTATCGACATCGATATGCTTGAACACCATAGCCATTTTAGAGAAATAGTTTTTGTACTTCAGCGGATTTAAAAATACTGAGTAAAGAGCAGGTGCCTGTTACTCATCGCTAGCCTTCAATAATGTAGCTTACAGACAGACAGCGATCTTCAATAGATCCGTTTATCAGTAAGAGTTCAGAAAGTAATTAAAGTAAATAACAAATATTTATAAATCCAAGCAACCAGTAGTTTTAACAAACGATAAATAATAATTGCAAGTAATAAATATACAAAATAAGTTAAAACAAAATAAATACTAAAACAGTTTTCAATAATGTGAATAACACTGTATTTTTCAATTAATTAGTCACAACTTTCCAAGATAGATAGTAATAGGTGTTTTAATATTTGAGTGCTACTTCTGTGAATAACTAGTAACTAAATTAGTTAATTATATACGTTAAATTTGAGTCATGTGATGCCGCGAAAACTACATGAATAATTGACATTGTTTCGACGCAAATTGAAACAACGAATAACAATTGATGAGCCTATGCAAGATATAAGCGCACATGACCCACTGACCCTACATCTTATGACTTGGGGTTTTGTTTACATTTAGTTTTGATAAAAGGAACGAACTACTCGGTTAGGCAGAGCAGATTTCATTGTTCAAATTAACACAGAGAAGAGCATACACAGTCGTTTTGTAATCTTATTAACATCTATCGTCAGCATATCATCGAATTTGCGTAAATTTTCGTCGATTAAGGTAGAGTTTGTATCTGTTTAACTCTTGTTTTAGTTTTTATATGCTTTTCTTTTTTTCTGTGGATTTAAAAATTGATAATTTTAAGGTTACAATTATTTTAAATTCACGTCGGATACTACTAGTGATACTATTGAAAGCCTTATAAATATTATAATTTTAATTATGTAAAATTAAATGTGCCTATTTTGAATGTATGTCGTCTATTGTTTTATTGTTAGAGATATGTGTACAACTGTTATAATGAGTTCTTCATTTAATTTAATTGACCATAGTTTACTATATTGTATACAGTTAGGTATCTGCGCATTATTATTTTGAAAATAGCATATTTACTAAACATATAATAATGGCTTATGCAGAATGCAAATGTTGAAAGTTTGTAAGATAGGTTTTAGTTTATTTTCTTTGCCTTCAATTAGAAGTGAAATAGAATGTAAACTTGTTACTCGGTTATCATGAGGATTCTGTGTTGTGTATGCGTTTCGTCAGGCATGTTTGTTCATCGAAATAAATTAATTGTATTAATTAAATTGATTGGTTTGTAGACACTATGCTTCAATTCGTCACATTAGCGGTATTCGTCGGCGTAGCGTTGGCTGCGCCTCAGACTCAGATTTGGTTGAGGGGCGATGGTTTGGCTAAGACAGATGATGTACTTCGCTTTGAGCCCCTGCTTGCATTTGATTCTGTCTGGCAATCTTACAAGTCCGAGCATGGTAAGTTGATCAATACCTCTCTCTCTTAGTGCACTGCCTACTGGCAGATCCATGGTATATAACGCCTCCACTCTTCTGTCTTCATGATTAGTGATTAATACCTAAAATGTGTAAATTGTTGTCTGTAAGATGTTGCATATGGTTTTAAATGTAAGCATTCAGGCATCTATTATTTAGTAGCTTATTCGATATTATTGTTTTCATTTTAATTCAGGATAATGTATTTGTGCTGCAAGGTTATGATACTTTGTGATGGGCTTAGAATTCATTTGAGTTTACATGTGATATGTAGTTTACATATGATGTCTTTTTATGAACTATTTTTTACATTTAAACTTGAAATGTGCTTAATTCATATTCTTTAGGATTTAATGATTAAGTTGGCTAAATGATAAGTTTTACAGTGTATGCATACAACACAGCAAGGATTGAAAGTGTAAACAACAAACTTCAAATATTTTATTGCACTATATGCATTCAGTGTTCATGAACTTTAGTGTATCAGGTAACAAACAACAAAAACAAAAAACATAAACAAACAACACATAATATATATGACCTCTCCTGAGGTGAATTAGGCCACCATGTGTTGAATTTTTGGATGAGCTCATTAGAATGTGAAATGAAATCTCCTTTATATGATATACGCGGGACTGGAAAATAGATGATTACTTTACTGTTGCTATTATTTCAAACTTTATCAACTGTTATTTCTTTTACTTGTATTGCATGTTTATTCTGTTTGCCTAGTTCAATTTGTATAACTGAGGGGTGGTCAACTAGATAGGTTACTTGTGACCTCTTTGACGGCCTTGTTTGTGTATGTCACTGTATATTTTGAGTGTATTAAAACAAACACAGTTCTCTGTCTCTCTCTCTCTCCCCCCTTCGTCTTCCATTCCATTCTTCATTTCCAATTATCCTTAGAATCCATTCGTCTGAGTTTGTGCTCTCCTATCTCAATTTGCATATACTATACATATACTATGCTATAGTCAATTTGCATCTGTATCGACAATCTAATATTTCCTATTAAAGTTGGTATATTATTGAATTAAGGTTATTACTTATTTCTAAAATAAACTTTCTCACTTTACATTATAGAATTGTGATAGTAAAGGTGCTATATATCATCGTGCTCATTTAATCCCATACACATTGCTCACAGGTAAGGTATACAGTCACAGCGCGGAGGAGCTGAAGAGAAAGGCGGTGTTTGCCGAGAACTTGAAGATGATTGAGATGCACAACTACCTCTATTCTAAGGGTCTCAAGAGCTACATGCTGGGCATCAATACCTATGCTGATATGGTTTGTGCCAGTTGTGCTGCAAAATATGTAGAGTTATTTTAAATTTTGAAATTGTATTCACTCTGAGAACAAAATTATTACAAATATTAATAATAGTATGGCACCTGTATAAGAAATAGTTATTGATGTGATAAATGCTAGTTTTGATAATAAACATTTGAGGGAGATTAAAATTTTTATAAAGTTATATTTACTGTCGTCCATTCTGTCAGATTAAAGCAATTACCATTATATATATATATATACACTTATGTATATAATGAAATTAATATATCTCTCTTAGTGAACTGCCTACAGGTATATAACGCCTCCATTCTTATCTGTTTTCCTCTTTTCTTTTCATGTCCACATATGAGTGAAACTTTATATCATCTAACATTCCTATAGTACAATTTATAAAAATTCTTTAGTACTTTAAAATAAAACTAAAATAAAACGGATTGCGTTGACAGGAGCACTCAGAATTTGTTAAGATGATGAACGGTCTGAACAAGGGTGAGGTGAGAAGCAATTCTCGTGCCACCTACCTCTCACCCCCCTTTAACTTCACCCTCCCCTCAGCCGTTGACTGGCGTGAGAAGGGTTACGTGACCCCCGTCAAAGATCAGGTATCAAATTACTTCCTAACTCTATTGTGTCTATGATTTCTGTATTGCTCTATCTTATACAATTAGCTACATATCTTTAGGATTGAAAATTTATACTATAATGCTGATAGTTAGTCTTGCTTTCTTTTCTGAACTTTTTGAATTCATCTTGATTTTGTTAATAATTTTAATTTAAAATATCTTTTGCTCGATTTCATTTAAGTTTTAGTTTTATATCTTATCTTTTACTACTTATTTGCTCGCCTCAGTTTTTGCCTTTTGTTGCCATGTCTTTTATTAGGCTTATTGATGCATACCTATTTTCATTTGTGATATCGCTTGTGCAAATTTTTTAATTTACAATCATTGTTAATTCTCGCTTGTGTTATTTTCTAATACAAGTAATATTGCATAACAAAAATGACCTGAAAGAGCAAAAGGAGAAAAATATCTATTTCGTAAGATTCAGTTGATATTTTCCCATTTATATCATGTTATGGATTATGTGCTATTTACTTTTCCAAGTAACTTTATGTCATCATCTTTTATTGTACAGTTTGGTTTCATAGTCTATTGGCAAATGAATTTGAAAACGTAATTGTTATCATTTTGTATCAAATTTTTCTGTGCTACTTTTAATGTAAGTCGTCCAATTGTGAGTATTTGTAATTCATTAATAAATTTTTGTATATTGTAAATTTAGTCAAATATTAAATATTTTGTATATAATTATTACATTGAGAGCTGTAATAATTTCAGTTGCTGTGTTCTCTGTAATTTCAGGGTCAGTGTGGTTCCTGCTGGGCATTCAGTGCTGTAAGTAATCTTAAGTATTCTTAAGTATTTTAAAGTATTCTTTTAAGTATTCTTAAGTATTCTTTAGTATCCTTAAGTATTCTTTAGGATTCTTTAATATTCTTTATATATTCGTAAATTTTACGTAGCAGTCTGTGATTAATTATCTACTAACTGTAAAATTCCTATTATCTTTACAAAAAATGAGGATTATATATTTTTAATTTTAGATGAAATTTCTATTTTCAAAATTTCTGTGTTCTATATATTATACGTATGTGAATGTATTTACAGTTTTCATAGGAATAGTAGTTCAACCGTTTATAAAGGGTTGCTATCATAATAGTAAAAAAGCTATTAAAGCTAATGTTAACGTCAGTTTCTTCACTCAAAAGCGATGTCAGTGATGGGCTGGCCCAGATTTGAACCATGCACATACTAATCTGCAGTCGAATATCGTACCGACATTGCCACTGGATACAGCGTTATAAAGAATATTAAATGTTTAATATTGTAAAGAAAACAGTGATATAGTATCAGTGTATTAAAATTTCAAGCGTTGCTGTATTTTTAAGACCCTGCCAGTGTCATGTAATAGTCTAAGCTCAGTTGTTTCACATTGACTTTATGTTGCACAGACTGGAGCTCTGGAGGGTCAGAACTTCAGGAAGACTGGAAAACTGGTGTCGCTCAGTGAGCAGAATCTTGTCGACTGTTCCGGTAAGTTTGGAAACATGGGCTGCAACGGTGGACTGATGGACCAGGCCTTCCAGTATATCCAGGAGAACGACGGCATAGATACGGAGGAATCCTACCCCTATGAGGCTGAGGTGATTGTCAGTGCTTGTAAATTCTAGCAGAGGAATGTGATTGTTGTTGATGTTGTTGTGACAGACCAGGGTAAAACCGACCTGGAAAACCTGGAAAAAGGCTGAAAATTTATTGTGACAAACATATTTCTTCTACTTTCTAGTCTTTTTTGATTTTTGATTTGTGAATTGTTTGAGTAATATTTAAGTATCATTGAAAGTGTACTAAAATAAGCAGAAAGTGTTTGTGTTTATCAGTACTCTCTTGTTTATCAGTGCTTTCTTTGTTTATCAGTACTCTCTTTGTTTAGCAGTACTCGCTTTGTTTAGCAGTATTATTTTTGTTTATCAGTGCTTCTCTTTGTTTAGCAGTACTCTTTTGGTTTAGCAGTATTATCTTTGTTTATCAGTGCTTCTCTTTGTTTATCAGTGCTACTCCTTGTTTATTAGTACCCTCTTGGTATTTGGCAGGATGGTGACTGCAGATATAATGCTAAGAACAAGGGAGCCACCGACAGCGGGTTTGTTGATATTCCAGTGTCAGAGGAGAAGCTGACCGAGGCTATTGCCACCCAAGGGCCAATCTCTGTTGCCATCGATGCCAACCACATGTCATTCCAGCACTACAAATCTGGTACGTCTGCCAATTGATTTCATAAATCTTTATAACTTTGGCTAGGCTTCACATTAAGCCATTTTTAAAAAATAGATCTTTTTAACTATGGCTAAACAGAGAGGACTGGAGAAAGTCTATTCGTATCCCGACCCTAGTTAAATTGGGATTAAATGGAATATGATGATGATGTTCTTATGTTTTGATTGTTATGTTTAGGTGTGTACGATGAGCCCCAGTGCTCTCATGATCTAGATCACGGTGTGCTGGCTGTGGGATACGGCACACAGGACGGCAAAGACTACTACATTGTTAAGAACAGGTTGGTCAACTTCCCGTTCCTTTTTTATTAAATTTGAATTTATTATACTTATATATATATATATATATATATATATATATATATATATATATATATACATACATACGTGTATATATATATATACGTGTATATATATATATATATATACGTGTATATGATAGTGGAGATTTTTGAGCTCGTTTCTAAATTCTAGTGACGGACGTCAGTTGCTCTATTCTTTTTTGAATCGGCCTTAGTTTCTAATGGTATTGATAAGTAGAAAATCGGCAAGTAATTTTGCAATATCCTTCATGAACTATGAAGGATATTTTTGTGGTAGCACGTTTCGATTTTATTGTTGAATAAGGAAATATAATGGCTGTTAGACGAATATCAGCTGATATATTTGAATTTAAAATAAAATCGAAACATTATTTGTTAATATTCCATTGCTCTTTTTTAAACTAGCCTTTTGCTTTCTGAGCCACTGTTTTAGTTTACTTTATGTGATACTAAATTTATATTTCTATGTGAACCGGACAGGGTTGTCCAAATTTTATTGACGCCGCAGATAAATAAATAAATACAAATTAGGAGGTATATCTTAGTAGCTGTGTTTGTAGATAAATGAGTAAATACAAATGAGGATGTATATCTAAGTATCTGTGTTTGTAGATAAATAAGTAAATACAAATGAGGAAGTATATCTAAGTGTCTGTGTTTGTAGATAAATAAGTAAATACAAATGAGGAAGTATATCTAAGTGTCTGTGTTTGTATGTGTTAAGTATCTGTGTTTGTATGTGTTAAGTATTTGTGTTTGTATGTGTTAAGTATCTGTTTGTATGTGTTAAGTATCTGTGTTTGTATGTGTTAAGTATCCGTGTTTGTATGTGTGAAGCATCTGTGTGTGTGTTAAGTTTTTGTGTTCGTATTTGTTAAGTATCTGTATTAGTATATGTTAAGTGTTTGTATGTGTTAAGTGTTTGTGTTTGTATATGTTAAGTATCTGTGTTTGTATGTGTTAAGTATCTGTGTTTGTATGTGTTAATATATCTGTGTTTGTATGTGTGCTGCTACAGCTGGGGCGAGAGCTGGGGTGATAAGGGTTATATCCTCATGTCTCGCAACAAGAACAACCAGTGTGGTATTGCGCTCAAGGCGAGCTACCCAGTCGTCTAGAACATTCTAGAACATTCTGCCTTCTCTTCCGTGCGATGAGTCACTCGTGAACCTGTAACATCTCCAGCAGTCGAGAAACAGGACTTGAGAAGTGAATCAAGAAATCGTTTAGCTGTTTTAGCTAAAAGTATTGAACTGAAATTCACCAGCCTGCAGATTGTAAAGTTATATGGTTTAATGCGGATGATGAGCTTTAGGTTACGCGCATATAGACTGTAATCCTACGATGTATTACTAGTGCACAGATATTTATATGATATAAGAGCACGCTGCTTCCGGACTATTTGAAGTTGAGGCCGAGTTGAGTGTGGCTGAACTGCTTCTATTCTATTCTTGTAATTGTGTAATTTAAAGCATTTTATATTGTATACTATTATATTAATTAAGTAATTGAGTACTGCCAGATGACAGGTTTTTATTTGATCATATAATTATCTTAGTTTTATGTCAAGGCTGTAAATGTGTACATTTTACCAGTTTTGATGTGCGTAGCCGCTCCTCGATGAGTTTTCTTGTAGAGTCGTATTGTGATCTTAGTGTCGACAGGGCTTGAACATTAGTTAACAACTAAGCTTTTTTAATGTTTCCCTTGTGTGAAGTTTATATTCAATTGACTGATTTTCAGTACATAGTTAACAACTAGGATCTCAGTTATTTTTAAATATTTGGATAGAACAGATCTCGAGGATCTCCTGTTAGATTCAATTGAACTGTCTTGAGTTGTCCTTGTGTTAGATAATTCTTTGTGATTGTACGCTCTAGGTAAGATTTAACACTATATGAAGCGCCGTTTTTGGTTTGATGTAGCACTGTTTTATGTGCTGCAGTTTAATATCCTTTAACATTCATTATAACCGCTACTGTAAAGAGAGTTTATTAGAAGCTTCGTTTTAATTAGACAAATTCTTAGCATGCGTATCTAGTGGCTTTGTGTCGCATGTGTCTACCAGTAGTTTATGTGATTTAGCGGTTGAGTCTATGAAAGTATGCGCAATGTATAACTGTTCCAGAGCTTCTCGTCAGTCTGTCATAAGCTCTTCTAGTCAGTGGCACTGTCCTGCTAGTGCTCAAGTCTTGCCTTGAGCACAGCGTGTGTGACAAAGAGAATCAAAAACAGTGCTGCTCAAGTTATATAGAGCTGTTCTTATAACGCGTATTTAGAGTTTTAATCAACTATTAATCAGACAAACTACAGTTTGTGTATTCCGTGCTGCATATTTTCATGGCTCTATAGCTACTTTGTAGAAGATTAAATTTAATTATAGTTGTAATTAGACGTGATTTTCTTAAATTATCATTAGATACATGTATACTGCTATTATTTTTAGATTAAATAGGCTTTGCCTTGTGGCAGTTTTTTAAAGATTGACCATAGATTGTATAAGAATCATCGAAGGTTTGCCAGCATATGCACATAGTTAAAAGTAATCTGTTCAGTTGATCAAGATTGGTCAGGAATACGTGATCATTAGTCCAGACATTGATAATCTGTAAAGATTAGTAAATAGTTAACTTTATGAAAGACTGCTTTATCAAGCTAGTCATGCATATTTTAAAATACAAGAAAAGGAGATTGATTTTGTAAATTTTAATATATTTGTGCTTTTATGTGCCATATTTTATAATAAAATCGTGGAAAAGTATCTGTCATTTATTTATTAAAACTATTATTACAAATGGAATTAAATATTTGTAGGAAATATTTTTATTATCGGGGAACTTCGATGTTAAATTTATTAGACATACAACCTAAGTGTAGAAGTTACAACGAATGCATTATCATCATCATCAACGTCATCATCATCATATTCCTTTTAATCCCAGTTTAACTAGGGTCGGGATACGAATAGACCTTCTCCATTCTTCTGTGTCCCATACCATATCACCAGTCAATTTCTTACAATCTCTTCCATTCATTTTCTATAGTTTTGTAGCAACTTCTGGAGCCTAGCGCTCACCAATCAGCCCTTTCTGACGTTGGTTTGGAACTTCGTGCATTAATCGCCTTCTACAACACGTGCAGTTACCAGTGGGTCTATTCTTCAAACAACCCGAACACAATACGGGAAAGTGTATGCGTTTTAAGTAAAATAATATTTGAAAAGATTTGATAATATTTTCCCTGTTTAATTTTCAGTTTAATACATCAAGAACATGATTTTCTGCTACGCAACTATGGATAAACTCGGGTTCATGTACTATAAGCTATTTGATTTATAATATATTTGCTGTCTTCTGCATCTATATAGCACACGTGTAGTACGAGGCGACTAAAGAGCTTGATAGGATATTGAAAATCAACGAAACAGAAGCTAAGCAAACAGCAACAATAGGATTTTCGGTAAAGGTGGGATCAGCTTGTAGGTCTATACAGTGCTCTCTAGTGTGCGTGACAGCAAACTTCTGCTTAGAAATATCATATTTCAAATATGCACCTTGATGCATTAGCAAATACACAATTCATATTTATTTTAACGCCTTCTATGACACTCAGTGTGTAAAAACCGTTGCCAAAAGCCACCAAAATGAACTACTCATTCAGTAGTCAACATTCATCATGTAATCTATCTTAAAATTAAATAGGCTAACATTGAGGATTAACTATTTTCTTACATCAAGATGGCTGCTACGTAGAAGTTCAACTTGAAGACAGAGGTTTTAATAAGATCTTAGGTCAATCTTTAAAATCTATCAATCCAGGAATAACATTACACTGATAAAAGCAAATACGGCTGCTCCAAGCATTTTATGGTCGAACTCTTATGATTTAGTCAAGCACTGAAATATTTACAATCTAACAAACTGTGAAAACTCTATAAGGTAGCTTCAATTTGAGCGTATTTACATGGGCACACTCACTTATGTACCCGCACATAAAATATCACTAAAGTTTACGACCATGTGCAATCAAAGCATAAAACCAATCTAACGACAGTTTACAATTAAAATATAAAACTGAATAAAATTAATAGTAGCCTACGTATGGCAGCACTACAGCTCAGATAGACATTAGATCAATGACAAAAATCATAATTGTTTATTTAGTTAGGTGCATAAATGTTATTAAATTAAATATAGTTAAGAATTAGATTTATGATAACGGATAGGGTTAGGGTTTAATTTGAATGGAATTACGGCTATATTAATGGAATTAGGGTTAGATTAGATGAAATTTAGAAAATAAACAATACGATATTTGTCATTGGTCTAATGTCTACCTACAGCTCAAGCACGTCTGTTTCTCTGTGCACTGAATGGTCGTCTACCCGCCCCACTGCCGGGCCTCCACCGTCGATTAGCTTCAGCCGCTGCAGAGGTGGAACCTCTTCTTCTGCTGCTCTTACCAACGATGGGCGAGTCAGGCATGATTGGTACTTCTATGTGATGCCAAGGTATGGGGTTAACGAAGCTGGGTGGAGGGTACATGTCTTCATCATAGAAACCTGTTAAAATATGAGCAATGAATCAAGTCCTCACTTTATATATAATTATGTTCTATATGTACCAGGGTTATTGGTATACAAATATTAGTATAAATACAAATATATAATATCATCATCGCAAAACTGTAATAAATACAATAAATTGATCGTTTAATTACTATCGAGACAATCAACCGAGAAAAAAATTATTATATGTAAATCATTATGTATTCTAGAATATTGATTCTCTAAAGATTGCACAGAAATCTTTATTTCTTGCTTTTTTAATTGCTTGCTTGCTTTTCTTTATCAACTGCACTCTAATTATAATTAGAGTGCATATAAGAAAAGCAAACAAGCAATTCAGCCGCCAAGGATAAGTTAGCCCTAAATGTTACTTTACAATAATCCTTGATAACCCAGTACCGGTGGTACAGAATAAGTTAACCTATAGTTAATAACTGCACCAGAACCCTAGTTAACTCAGTACTGGTGGTACAGTATAAGTTAATCTATAGCTAATAACAGTACCAGAACCATAGTTAACTCAGTACGGGTGGTACAGTATAAGTTAATCTATAGCTAATAACAGTACCAGAACCGTAGTTAACCCTGTATCAGTGATACAGTATAAATTGACCACTAGTTCATTACTGCACTAGAACCCCAGTTAACCCAGTACCGGTGGTACAGAATAAGTTCATCACAGCTGGTACTTGTACTAGAACACTATAGAGCTAACATTAAGTTAAAGTCTTAGGAATAAGTTGAACCCCTCAAGTGATTTGAGAAACAGAAAGGCAAAGCAGAGAATACATGCAGGAGATATATAAGAGTCGTTAGCGTTCTTAACGCTTAATAATGAAGTGACTGGATATTAACATTCTGATATTATTATGTTAATCAAAGTAATGTTAATAGTGACAGCGATAATAATAATAATAATAATAAGTATATTTATAAATCGCCACTCTATGTTAAATGCCACAGTAGCGCAGAATGGGCAGTGATAGCAGTAAGTAGGAATGTGTACAACGAACCTGACATTTAACTGTAAATTTAAAATTTAAGAGACATAAGAGAAAAAATAGAAACATAAACAGAAAGATGGGGAGATACCCATACACTCAACAAATGTTGATAATATTCCAATAGGAAATATACAAGAACATGCGCATTAAATTACTTACAGAATAACCTCACTGTTAAACTGTAGTAATTAGTATACTTAATACTTAGTAACTACTCCCTTAACATCTCAATTAAAAGTTTTATTTAAAATAAATAAATGAAGTATGACGTCAACTAGATATATCAAATATTAACCTGCCACACTGCTAGCTTCCTTAGGTTTTCTCTTAGGTCTATGCTGAGCTTGTTCTAACCACTTCTTGTATTTCTCATCATTCTGCTTCTTCTTAACTTCCTTCTCCTCTTTTTCTTTCTCCTTCTTTGCTTTATCTGCTTCTTTTTTCGTAGCAGCTTCTTCTTCCTTCTTCTTCAACCAAGCCTAGAAATACAGCGACACATATTTTGAACTAGTTGATCAAAAAGATTAAATGCTATAGCAATTTGGAATAGCTAGACATAATTGTTTTTCAAACCACAGCTTATTAATTCACGAGGCATATGAGTGTCATTTAGCTCATCATGTCAAAAGCAAAGACAAGTAAATGAGATTAGATGATGAATCAGTAGCAAACCAGCTAGATAAGGTAGAGTACTACTGGTCTTGCTGATCTGAGAGAAAAATCTCGGACATTCACTGGACTGGTTACGCGAAATGGACGGAATTGCCTAACGGTTTAAACATGTGGTAGTAAAAGTGATAGATATCAATATACTTGATCATTTCAATATAATTCAGGTAATTATTTTATTATTACCATCTTCTACAAACTTATAATTTACACGTAAGTTATATACGAGTTCAATACTAAAAGATGCACTTGCAACACCTGATCACATTCAACAATATGATCACATGTATCAATATGTATAAATATTGAAGTACAGCAATATATAATTATTGGATGAGGAAGCAGAAGTCAAACTCTATGCATTTCTAAGAAAAACATCAGAATACAAAAGATAATTACCTGGAATGCAACTTTAGATTCAGCATTTATTCTAATTTTCTTCTCCTCCTTCTCTTCCAATTTCTTCTGCATTTTCTCCTTCTGCTTTTGCTTTTGCTTCATCTCCGCTTGCTTCCTCTCATTCAGCCACTCTTTGACCTTCTCTTCTCCTTGTTTACGTTTATTCTCTTTTTCTGCTTTCTCTCTAGCCGCAATCTCTTCTTTCTTTCTCTTCCTCTCAGCCTCTTCCTCTGCTCGCAGCCTCTGCTCCTTAGCCTTGAGGACAACCCATTCCTCCCACGCCGTTCTCCGAGCCTGCCTCTCTTTTTCCTGATCAGCTGCCGACGATCTGTCAGAAGAAGCTCTACGCAGGTGTCGCGCAGTGATCGGAGCAGACGCTGACCTGACGGGCACCTCATTGAACTCATCTACCGGCAGAACTACGCCAGAATGCCTGCTGTAAGACATACATTTGCTCAATGTTGTTATGGACTAGAGTAGCACTCTAATTCTGTTGTCTGTAAATAAAAACCTTTGAGAGCCCCTGACTCTGAGTACTACATATAATTTGCAAATGCATCACAGAAGTAGGCAGGTTGTTCGTGAAAGCTAAAAAGATAATTTTAACGTCAGTTTCCTCAGTTGAAAGCAATGTCAGCCACGGCGCATAGTGATCTGCGGTAGATTATCATACTGACATCGCCACTAGCTCCAGCCTGCCAGATTCGTGAATGCTAGTTGGATGCTAAATAAAGAATCTACACCATCATCTTACCAATAAAATATAAATAGAATATAACAGTTATAAAACTGAATTAAAAGAAACAAAATTTTTAAGAGTTGATTAATGAAACTGATTTATTTGTTCTCTAAAAGGAGAGAACAGGCTGAATAGCTATGTGGAAGGCTTAAGATATATTCTACATATTCTAGGATGCAGACTGCAATGAAGATAAAAGAATACATTGTTGAAAAACTGACAATGGTTGCATTACATCGACTATGCCTCTACTACACCCAAAATTAAAACATTAGGCTTTATCTCGGGAATGTGAAATTCTCTCAAAATAGTCTTCAGTGTCTGAGCCAGTTGGCTTCTACAATTAGTAAAATTTGGATAAATCTCTCTCCAATATAGCAAATAAAAATCAAACAAAACATGAAGTTCAACAAAAACATTGCCAGCAGATAAGCAAACCTCTGACATGTTGATTTAGCTTGATGACTTCTTTTCTTATCAACAGAACTTCTGCCTGATTCTTCAGCAATACTACCATGACTTCTAGCGGATCTCAAGCCCTCATATGATCCTCCACGTATTGGTTGAGACACCAAATGTCTGCCACCATTCCTTGACCAATACCCATCACGAGCGGACGTAACCCCATTCAGGCGAGTCAGAGATCGCGATGCCTCTGAATTAAGACCAAGACTCTCGTAACTGCTGTGACGGAGAACTGAAAGGAGAGATTCGGTGGAATTTTCAACAGAGGAAAGGTTGTAGTGATCATAGCGAGGGGGAGGAGAGTAGAGGGGGGATGGAGGGAATGTGGCAGTGACAGGGCGTGGTCTAACACTCATTCTGACTGTCAGTCATCAATACGAAAACAAAATAACATGCAATATTACGAAATTATTATTCTTGAGTACATAATGAAATGTCGATATGCATTTGCAGTGTCGGAATTTGTTGGTTGCTAACGACGCTATTCAGTTTTCTTACTAGAATACACGCAATGGACTCTGAAATACGCCAAGTACTTTAATCGAGTATTAGAAATTTAAAAACGATTTTTGCAACCTCATATATCCACTATAAGCGAAACAATATTGAATAATTTAACGAAATATTATTTTTGGAGTAATTTCTAAGTATTGAGCGATATATCAGATCCCATTTATTAGAAAAATACAGAGCCAGCAGTGTCAATCAGCGTTACCAAAAATTGACAACAACAACAACAATATTTGAGTTTCGTCAAAGATATAGGGCAATTCTTTATTCTATATCTTGTCAAACACAAATACTCGTGAATATTGTCACACTTCATTTTAAAAAGAGTTATTATTTCAATCCTCCGCTGTGTTAAATTAGAGGGAGTTAAAGTTTATTTCAGAATCACACGCCACTACAATATTACATACAAGTTATAAAAAGTCCAAAGTAATATACGGCATGAATTCATATCAGAATAAATATTTCAGTCAAACACATAACCAGCACATAATTAATAATTTGTCTATTCTATCAGTAGTAGTAGTTCTATGTATTTGATCAGAAATAAAGGCTACCAAAACAGCGACTAGCTCCATCTAGTTGGTTACCTAGTTACCGGCTGGAGCCAGTGGCGAAGTCCGTAAGATACTCGACCGCGAAT
The DNA here is from genome assembly GCA_905160935.1 of Enchytraeus crypticus. Classification (NCBI taxonomy): domain Eukaryota; kingdom Metazoa; phylum Annelida; class Clitellata; order Enchytraeida; family Enchytraeidae; genus Enchytraeus; species Enchytraeus crypticus. The sequence goes on along the minus strand of CAJHZI010000737.1, from coordinate 670,031 downwards.
CAGTTGATGCGGGTTCAAATCCTGGGCTAGCCCGTCTCTGGCATCGCTTTCGAGTGAGGAAACTGACGTTAACCTTAGCTTTACCAGCTTTACCTCAAATATACAATTGCAAACTAACAAATTAATTTTAAAACTAGTTCAAGTCAACAGAAAAATAACATAAAAACATAAACTTGTGGGATAAAGCGAAAGAAAGGAAATTAGCTATTTCATGTTCTCAACGTATTCCTTAATTTTCTTTAAAAAGATATTGATAGAACTGATTGCCTGTATGTTTTCTGGGAGCATATTCCACAGATGGGAACATATGTAATTTGTAGTTCTTTTTCCATAGTTAGTATTTGTATAAGGTTTGCATAAACTCAACGGTTTCTTCATATTGTAACGGGAGAGAGAATTGGCGAAGCTAATCTTGTCTATGAACTCTATGAAATTAAAATAAATCTACACCATATTCTATCATTTAAACAAATTTGATGAAGTAAACAGAAAAAACAAACACGCATTATAGTAAAATTGTCAACTAGCTTGATATCTACAAACTTCAACACAACATGTTTAAGTCGTTAGGTAATTTAGTTCATTTTCAATGTAACCAGACGAGTGAATGTCTGAGATTTTAATGTTAGATCAACGCAGCCGGGAATCGAACCCACGAGAGTTCACCTCAGGATCTGTAATTTAAAAGTTCATGTAATTAAAAGTTCCTTTAACCACTGTTTAATATTTCATAATTCTTCATAATTATACAACTTTCTGAGTTTTGAAACTTTCTGTGTAGTTCTAGTTGTAATTACATGGATATATACTAGTATACACGTCTCAAGCAAGCAATTGTGCATCCTGACCCAATATTGTTATATTTATTGTGTTTATATAAAAATTAAATATTTATGTTTATATGTTCTAAATATCAGACTGAATTTGCTTTCCAATTTGCTTGATGTGCAGTAGTTGCAGTTGGTAAAGTTACTAACTCAGCTAAGCTTAAAATTTTCTATTCTTCAACTTAAATTAATCCAACTCAACCGAGATTTGGGTTTATAAAAACTTAATATATTTTCTAATTATAAAATATCCGTGATAGTAAAACAATAGGCCTACATACTTTTACATAATATAAATCAAAGGCCATTAGCGTACATTAATCGTAAGTTAATAGTGTAATTCGTAGGCTAATAGTGCAAATCGTAGGCAAACAGTATGATCCTCGGCTACTTGGCTTCATGAACAAAGTATATCATTTTCTCGAAGTTGAAATGAAGGGAAAAAGAATTGAAATGAAAGAAATGGGAAAGACGAGATGAATGTCTCCGTGCTGTATCTGGGACAACTCAAGAATAGACCAACATTAACCTGCACATGTCGTAAGAGGCGACGAAGAAAGAACTGAGGAAAGTAACAAGAAGCCAAAGCAGATATAATATTTTATTCCCAAGATATATGTTATTTAATGATGTGGATAAGGCATACTCTTTTGTTAGGAATTACCTCATTAATCGATGGTTTGCTCTTTATGGAGCGTATAAGCAGTGTAAGTAGGCATATGTAACTTGAACCTACATTTGGCAGAACACAAGAGAGAGAGAGAGAGAGGGAGAGAGAGAGAGAGAGAGATAGAGAGACAGACATACAGACAGAGAGAGAGAGAGAGAGAGAGACAGACAGACAGACGGACATACAGACAGAGAGAGAGAGAGAGAGAAATGATGAGAACCGTTCAGACAAAATAAATATTTAGCCGTAAAATATCTTTAAAATATCAACATTAAAAAATGCGGATTTAAAAAATTAGAATAAAGAATATTCAGCCGTTAAAAGGCTTAAATCTTTATGCGTTACAATTTATATAAAATTATTAAACGTTGCTGGTCGCAGCAGCGGGTGACACTGCCCTGAATCCACAACTTTTGGCTCCAGCAGCGCCCGTCTCTATTATATAATCTTTATTATTATTGTTATTATTATTATTGTTTTATATTATTTTATTATTATTATTATTATTAGTGTTACTATTATTATTATTAATTATGACACAGATTTTCTAATTGACTCAGATATTTGAGGTTTGACGCAGACAGTGCTCGTCTTTGACACAGATATTTCAGCTACATTACGAAGATGACTGCTATATGACATAGATTATTGCTATTTTGTCTTTAACAAAGATCGCAGAGTAATGGTCGAAATATACTACAATGTACATGACATTGTAGTATAATGTAGAGTTTCTTGGTCCAGATACTCACAAAGAAATCTTGTTGATCGAAGACATGTCGCCTAGAGCTTTAGTATTGCTTCATTAAAAAATTACAATTATGATTGCGAGCAGTATGTGCATGTAAGTACATGTTTTGACACCGAATTTGCAATTACTAGGAGAGGTTCGTAGTAAGTTGTTGTAGCTTTAAATGTCGCTTTTTGAAGAATTAGAATTATTTTGAGCTATTTATTTAAAAAAACATAACAACAATTAGAGAGAGTGCTACTCTCGTCATTGACAATATCGAAAATTATATAAAATTTGAGGTACTGCGGTATATTGGAAGAGTGACTATAAAATTTCGGCCCGACAGCCTATTAATTACTCTAGTTATTAATTGCTGTAGTTATTGATTACTGAAGTAATTAATTACTGTAGTCATTAATTGAGAAACATGCATGATTCAAAAGAATCAAACGACTATATACTAATATGGAACTCTCTGCCACAAGATCTTGGATCTTGTAATTGTATTAGTACTTTCCGTGTCAAGCCAAAAGCCCATCTCTTTCCGTCATAGTCCTAACATTTGACCCGCTTGCCTTGGATCATGGACTTGCACTGTTTTGATCTCGCTTTCTCTTGTGGTCTCTGCGTACTCAGTCGTCATCGTGTGGTGCTTTGGCGCCTGTTTGTGTAGAGTCTGCAAGAGACGTCCCTGACACTGCCTTATGGCGAGGAACCGGACGTTATATTCTTATTGATTGATTAATTGATTGAAATTAACTCAATTCCGTCTTTAAAAGGCTTAAACCTCTTACTCCTCCGTATTCAGCTAATCGTCATCGGTTTCCTACTCGACTCACACGGCAGATATCATCGACTCCGCTGTTCATTAGGACGAGTGGACGCAAGTGGATTAATTGCCTAAGCTACGGTCAATCTTTCATTAGCAGATAGCCCTCTGCAGCCATATAACAATGTGCTCAGACGTTGTCGTACATACTTCATTGCACTACTTCAATACTGATGGTCAAGTACTAACTGGTTTACGAAGATAACTAACCTAGATGATGTAATTGAATATACAATGTAGATGTACATGTTGATATATTGTAATACAGTAGAAGGTCAGATTTGTAAGTATCCAGATTGAAGCTATAACTGGTCACTGAGATAAAGCCTATGAGTAGGCCGCCACAGATTCAATTTTTCCTGTATAGTTCGATCTTTCGTTCGTTCGTTTGTTCGTGCGATCATGCGTTCATTTGTTCATCCATTCGTTCTTAAGTTCGTTGGTTCTTTTGTTCGTTCGTTCGTCCGTTTATCCTTTCGTTAGTTCCTTCATTCATTCGTTCGTTCGTTCGTTCGTTCATTCATTCATTCATAAAGCAATATCCACTAACTGTATAAAGTTACCTAATATTGCTAAATCACAAGTTATCACGTTTGTTAATTTACATGCAATTGACTACGGAAACTGTGATTTAAAACTTTTCACTGAAGTGGAACTGAATTTAATACTAAACTAGTTTAGTCTTTGAATTAGTAAGGGAAAAGTTCATTTCTTACGGAAATCAAGTCTTGTGATTTATAACTGAGAAAATGGTTGAGAAGTTTTTTAGTCCTGATAACCCAGCCGAGTGTTTAATCTGACGAGGTGATTTTTTCCTTGAAACCATTCATGAAGAAATGTCATCCATTAGAATAGAGGCCATTAGAATTAATTCAGTTTCTCCGATGGTTGGTAAGATTTTCTATACCGTTTTTGTGCCCGATTACTTTAGAATAGACCAACAGCCGTATTTGCGTGTGCATAAAAGAAGAATAAGACGTAACTGAGGAAGACAATGGAAAATCATTATAAAGATAAAAGTGCCCAACATAATGGCTATTCTATGGCTATTAAATTATTAGTATTTTACAAGATCTACTGTTTAAAACATACAACATAACGTTTAGTAAAAGAATAGTGAATGAGCTACAGTTAGAGAGAGAGAGAGTGAGAGAGAGATAGAGAGAGATAGATAGATAGAGAGAGAGAGAGAGAGAGAGAGAGAAAGTATACGAGTATCATCGATCAGAAGCCTGTGTGTTTAAAAGTCCTTCTACATATGGCTATCATCTTTAATTAATAGTCTAAAATTGTTTATGAGATAAATTTGAATTCGTTTACTGGGGTTATTCATTTCTCAAGCCTTTCGTTCAGTTGTATTAAATTAAAATATTCAGAAACTCTTATTTGAATTCCGGACGGATATAAATAGAAAATTAGCTATTGAGCAGTTAATTTCAAATGGCCGTTTAATGGTTCAACAAAAACTCGTTCTTGCATTTAATTTCAATCGAGCTCTTAAGTGTAACAACCACTACTGCTGCCGAATGTTTGAGTAAAACATTTCCGTTTTACTCCATGTCTGCACAGGGTAAAAGAATAAGGGCATTTAATAGCTCATTTCTTGCTAAAGATGTTAAGGGACGATTGCGGTGTGGTTAGTTAAATGTAATGGACCTGCCTTTCTACAGCATATTGATAGAGAAAAATTAGAGATGGTTTAAAATTATCTCATCTTCGTGCCGTCTTCTTCATTCCAGACAAGCGCCATTCCGATGCTCTCCTTATGACAGTGGTTAAAGTGGGAATTGAGAGCTAGGGGCACCGTCATAAATTTTTGGACACCCTGTAATGTATTTGCTGATCTCCTAGTATCTAATATTGGCCCCTAGCAGGGGAACGCACCTCTGAAAAATGAGAGCTAGTAGAACTGAGTTCCCCAGTGTTCCCCTCCATTTTAATCACTGCCTTATGATGAACAAAACGAATTGGTAAAGCGGCCGCATTGGATGATTGTAGGATGCCTTAAACCAGTGGTTCCAAACCTGCTTAACCCAGCGACCTCTAATTTTATTTTCTTTTGGGTGGCGATCCCAAAGATTTTTGAGTGTTTGCTACTGTACTATGTGAATAGTTTTAAAGTACTTTGCTAGCTTTTGAACTACTTTGCTACTATAAAATACCTAAATATTCAATATTGAATATTCGTTAACTTGTTTATTGTACAAATTAATAGCAAGCAGCAACCAGTCTGATTTTATCCGGCGACCCCTTGAGGGGCGCGACCCACGGGTTTAGAACCACTTGTTGATAGTAACATACAACATGGTAACTATAAAATGCTGATGATATAAGATACGAATAAATTAGAATCGCGGGACTTGTCATGTGGCAGATCACTCAAATAGATGCCCCAATAGCCTCGTAGCGTGATGACAGCGACAGAGTCGGTTTAGAGGAGTGTCACGTGACTTATGGAGTTGTAAGCGAAGGATCAGGAACATGTAGGAAAAATGTTATTTTCATCTGTACCCAAGGGCTTAGCCGTGCGATAAAATATAACCCCAGTGGTCGTTGTGACCATCAGGACATTTTCCTAAGAACTGCCATCACTAACCCCTACACTTATGTAGCGCATCTCTCTGAATCTCTGATGAATTGTGTGCTCTGGAGGAGGTAAGAGGTAGAGAGTGAGTATAAATAAGTACAGCTGTCATTTGATAGAAAATTAGTGTGAGAGAGAGGGGGAGAGAGCGAGAGAGAGAGGAGAGGGAGAGATATTATATTTAGATGATTTCAATATCGCGATAATCCATCATATGATGCAATGAACATGCTGGGACTCGACGATGATTAAAAGGATCAAATCATGGAGTCCGTTCAACGATAGCTCTAGCAGGACGGAGTCCATTGAATGCTAAAAAAATCACTTTTTAATTTCCATGACTCAAAGGGAGGTAATCGTCTAAAAAATTTATGAAATGCTTTAAAAACTATACATAAATCAAGATAAATAAATATAGTAAAACATTAAATTACATTTCAGTTTGTTCCATAGTGATAGAAGTGCAGTTTACTAAACGATAATTATGAATAACCGCTTCTTTCAAAGGAACTACGCACAGTTTATGCTTTTTTTTGTTTGTAGATATGATCTCCTCAGAAGTAAGCTTCTATTTAACGAATGGTTAAAGATTCGACTCAAGCGCTTTCAGGAATGAATCTCCCTAGAAGAAGTTGGTGTCAACTGAATTGTTTCCGTACGGGAAATTATTAATTAATTAATTAAATTAATTATTTCAGTCATGGTAGATGACTGGAGCTCGGAGACTTGGAGCCAGTGGCGATGTCAGTAAGATACTCGACCGCGGATCAATATGGGCGGCGTTCAAATCCTTGGCTCGCCCGTCACTGACATCGCTTTCGAGTGAGGAAACTGACGTTAACATTAGCGTTAGATGCAGAGAAAGTGAGTTTCGCTGGGGTATTCGTGATTCGCTGCTTTTGGTCAATCTCAAACCATGAAACTTATCGTTGAGGAGTGACCTCTAACCTGCCTACAGGGTGGACTGTCTACGTTAAGCTGCCTTACAATTGAAGCAGCTACCTGGATTAACGCATAAGCTAAATAAAATAACGTCTAAATTTTTGAGTCACGCCAACAAAAGACAACGATTAAGAGTAACCATGGATAGGAAAAAAAGGAAATAACGAAAATTACAAAAACAGCAACTAAGAAAGGAAACCATGTTGCACATGCGGTATATCATGTGCGTAACTATACGAATAAAAAAACCTACGATACACCCAAGTGTTTACAACTGTATATGGACTGAGCCTGTTGCACAAATTTAGATCTCTGACTGCGGGTCAGTAGGTGCTGAGTTCAAATCCAGTGCTCGTTCCTTAATTGATGGGTCTTAGAGGTAGAAAACTGACGTTAAACTATGCTCTAGGCTTCAGGCTTAGACAAAGAGCTGCATCTAACTGCGATAATTGTACAAATATAAATGCATGCGTGTGCATAAAGGATTCGTTAATTCATTTGCGGATTCCTCAGTAGTTTCTCCTAAAGAAAATTCTGGACTTTTTGGTAAAATAGAATAGTTGTGCAGCGGCTACTTCTTATATCGTTCAAAGTCTTGTACGTCATGCCTAAACAACGGAAATGTATTTGAAATTTAAGAAACAGGGAGAGACTAAGAGAGAGAGAGAGAGAGAAATAGAGAGAGAGAGAGAGAGGCAGCGAGAGAATGATAGAGCGAGAGAGTATGAGAAGGAATTCGATATATTTGAAACAAAATTCTGTAAGAAATGTCGTTTTCTTTAAATTACTTATTGGGCACAGTAGCAAATCATAAAAGCTTTAACATTTACGACAAACTTTCAAGTTTCGCTCAGCCTATAAGAAGAAGCGGTGACAGATTCTGCAGCATCGCCAATTCTATTACAGCATTTACTGGCTTTCAATTTTCCAAGCGGAAAAAAGTGATAACGGTGTTCTTAAAGAAAACTCTCAAGGTCTTCCGATGCGCATGACACTTAATAGCTTCACTAAAAATACCTTTAACCAAATTGGACCAATCACAAAGGATTAATATCCATCCAGTCTTCCAATCTTTGTGAGTCCTCACAACTTTGCTATGTAGGTCTACTAAGTGTAAAAGTTTACTTTAGTTTTATTTAATTTATATAGTCACATAGTTATATACACTATTTCCTGAGGAAGGCAATGGAAATGATTTAGAAGGTAATTTTGTATATATATATATATATATATATATATATATATATATGTATGTATATGTATACTCACACACATACACACGCACACACCCACACAGTCACACACACACACACACACACACACACACACACACACACATATATATATATATATATATATATATATATATATATAGAGAGAGAGAGAGAGAGAGAGAGAGAGAGATTGCATTCAGAAAGAGACAACATAGACGGATAGACATAGCATAGACGGATGCCAAGATAATTTTGACGTCTGTTTCACTAATACTGTAAGATTCTCGTCTAGTTTTTGAGTCAGCGGCTTTACTGCTAATCACTCAAGTATTTCTGTATTTAGTTTAACCACTGAGCTGTTACTGCACGCAACGCGTTTTTTAAAACGAAAGCTCAGGAAATGTTTGTAGAGCTATATCAAGACATTCGAGCACTTAAAGACTGCCATTGAAATTACAATCCGGTCCTTAGCACGATATATCCAAGGTAGAAATTAAGAGATTTAGATGATTGAGGCAACAATGTACATATTGAGAAAATATTTAAACGTGTATTGAGTGCGTAATGCGACAGTGTAAAACGGTTACAATTAGCAGAATTATTAAAGAGATAGTTACGGTGTAAGCGAGCCACATATGTCTGATCTCACATACTGTGTGACAGTTATGTGTCATTACATACTGTAATATGTAATGATTTATATCTGTCGAACAATAAACGACACGTATCTGTCATATACTATATGACAGATATATAAAAACTAAGGCTCAGTTTAACGTCAGTTTCCTGCTCGAATAACATATCAGCTACAGGGAGAGCGATGGATTTTAACCACTCACCCACTGATCCGCTGTCTAACAATTTGCCAATAAGCCGCCGGCTCAGCCAATATAACAGAAATGTTTTCTTCAAGTATTTGATAGATATGTCATCCTATAATATGAGATAGATATGTGTTGTCAAATACACTATATGTATTGAAGATATACACTGAATAACACAATATAATATACGTAGAGCAGTAATAATTATAGTAATCAAAGTAGTAACATGTAACAAACAATAAGATTCCTTTACAGCCATTCTTAAACTATGTTCAAACCCTTAACGATGTTCTTTTTACGATGTTGCTTTGGTTCGTTTACATACCTGACCTATCGCAGGTGTTACAGAGTTTCCTTACTTAGTTTCGGTTTTGTGATTTTCGTTATTTTCACCTTCGCTACATGGTTATTTGTAATCGTTTACAGTTTATTTGCGTGGAGTGCAGGTAACGGGGATTTAAGAATGTCTTAGTAGCGTAGGGGTAACGTCACGAAGTTTTAAAGACAGATCCTAATGCGAATTGAACCCTCGTATTTTCGAATCCCAGCCGCGCTGATCTGAGAGTAAAATCTCGGACATTTACTGGACTGGTTATCCGGAAAATGGTCTAAATTGCCTAACGTTTGAACATGTGGTATTAAAATTGATAGATATCAACACAGTTGATCATTTCACTGTAATGCGTGTTTACATTTTTTTACTTTTTTAAGAATAATCTTCCAGTACCCTGAATTTTTCTTCAATTTTGCTACCAGTAACATAGAGAGGCATAGCGAGAAACATAGAAAGATTTTGAGACTAATATATAGAAAGATATTGAGACTAATACAGTCAGATAAGCATTGAGTTGAGAGAAAGAGATAAATAGAGAGAGAGAGAGAGAGAGATAGAGAGAGAGAGAGAGAGATAGGCAGAAAATGAGTTTGTAAAAGAGATATAAAGATACGGCGTAGATGCAGAGATGCGAGAAGATAAATCATTGAAATAAGGTTGAAGAATTCAGGTGACTTGAAGACTAGTGATCTTAGAGAAACTGAGCTAAACTATAGAGATAGACTAGATAGTGAACGAGAGAGAGAGAGAGAGAGAACAAGAAAGAGACAGAGATAAAGTAATAAAGACAGAGAGAGAGCGAGAGAGAGAGAACGAAAGAAACAAAGAAACTGACCTACAGAGAGAAAAGAGACAGTGGTAAAAAGAATTAAAGAAAATAGCAGAATAAGAGAAAGAAGTAGAGAAAGAGGAAGAAAGAGCGAGAGAGAAAGGGAGATAGATGGATAGAAAGTCTTGGAAGAACATGAATCTCTTGTGATCCTTCTAGGTACAAGAAGAATGGACAAGCAAAGAAAGGACGCATTGGAAGCTTTTCCGGAGTGTTCTGAATCGTTTCCACAGATGAACTCAATGTGGCAATGCAGAAAGTTTTTCATGTTGTCACGTGATCATATCATAATGTCAATCTCATACGATCGCCTAATCTCTCTCTCACTCTTTCTCTCTCTCTCATTCTTTCTTTCTCTCTCTCTCTCTTACTCTCTCTCACTCTCTCTCTCTCTCTCTCATTCTTTATCTCTCTGTCTCTGTCTCTCGCTTTCTCTCTCTCTCACACTCTGGCTCTCGCTTTCTCTCTCTCTTCTTTTCTTTCCTTTCTAGGTTACACTTTAAAACATTTCGTTTAAAAATCACAATTAATCACTATTGTAAAATATAAAGCAAACCGATTCCGTTCAATGCTGTGGCAATTCCTGAAATCTAGAATAAAGTAGATCTAAGCTATAACTAATTAATATAATAAAATAATTAATTAATGAATAATTAATACTTGACTGTGTTCTATCAGTATGGTTCTAAATCACACAGAAAAACTTAGTTTGTAAAAGTTAAAAGAACATTTTACAACGGACCTGACATTTGATCGTGCAATAGGCCTACGTTAGATAGAAGTATGTAAAAAATTAAATTCCTTCTCTTGCAATTTGTATACAATTTTCGGACAATTATTGCTTTAAAATGTTTCAAACATCTGTCTAGATGTTGGCTCGCCATACAGATCTAGAGATGACATTTAAAACCAGCAGACACGTATTTAATCATGCTACCAGCATCTCGATGAAAATTCTTCTAGAGTATTTTAATACTATCTACCTAGACGAGTGAGAGGCAGCTGCTAGCTCAGTCAGGAACTGCTTTTTAATTTTTATTTATTATTTATTTTTATTTAAATTATTCAATCATTTCACACACTAGAGCTAGAAAAGTCTCACAAAATAAAGTAATTCACATGAAATGAAAAGGACAAAAAGGTCCGAAGACTCTAACATGTGCCCTAATAACTTCTCATTTCGTTGCTCACAGAACTTGGATTGAGCTGTAAACGTAGCACTAGGTATATATTTTTATGCATCGATATATGCAAGAAATATTCGCAATTTTAGGAGTAGAGAGGGACATGGCAACCCGCTAATCGAGACTTACTAAATGACATTTTGAAAGATGACAGCCTTAAATGAAATTTAGAGTTATTGCGGTATGATTCACGTGGAGTGGATTCACATGGAGTGGATTCACTTTTAGTGGATTCACGTGGAGTGGATTCACATGGAGTGGATTTAGTGGATTCACGTGGAGTGGATTCACATGGAGTGGATTCACATGAAATGGATTCACATGGACCCAATTCACATTGAGCCGATTCGCATGGAGTCGATTCTCATGGCTTGTATGCATTAATATTCAGTATTAAAAAAAAATAATAAGACGGCTTCAATTTTTCAAAGGAATATTTAAAAATTTCAACACTTACATAAGCGACTGCATCGTAATTAGTTTAATTTAAAGCCCTCTTTCGAAAAAGAACAGTGCAGCGTTTGGCCCAGGTCTTTGCAACCGATGCCTTCTTCAGCTCGTTTCGTATTTGCAATGATCATCTGGTGGATATGAAATGAAGACAGATGCTGCTGATGATATTGAACGGGATGCTAAGCTCACGCTAATGAAACGTTACATAGGATTTCATTTAAAAAACAAATAACGTCTGCCAGCTTTCCGCCGTTAAGTTAAATCTAACATGGGAAGTTATAACCTTACTGCGCTGATACGAAGAGGATATAGAATCTTAAGTTAAACACGAAAATGATTAGAATTTGACAGGTTTAACTGATTTTCTCAAAATGTAGTCATATTTAATGTGAATATACTGTAAAATTAATTCTATTTAAATTATAAATCACAATAATAATAACACACGTTATAGTGAAATGATCAACTATGTTGATATCTATCACTTTTAATACCACATGTTATATCCGTTAGGCTATTTAGTCCACTTTCTGTGTATGTCTCATTGATTAATATATCATAAATAATTGTTGGCCGATATTATTTCAATCAAAAATTATTAATAATTTTCACTTTAGTTTTAGAAATATGCTATCTAGTATATGAACATAGTAACAATTATAGTGCCACTGTTATCCGTAACAACATCTGGCACTACGGAGACAAATCATATCCAAGTACAAGTGTAACTTGTAAACGTGTACATACCTACAGTATATGCTCCTCCTTCAAAAGGAAGGCAATATTTAAACTATCTGAGTAAATTCCCTTCCTTCACTTTCTTCTTTCTCTAATAATTTTTCAGTCTCTCACTTGTTCTGTCAATGTAGGGTCAAGATATGCCAACATATTTCTATTCAGAGTTTGCATTTCGCTCACTGAGAAGAATTCATTAAAAACATTTCGTGTAAAAATAAATTAAATGCACATTATATATATATATATATATATATATATATATATCAACTTCTTTATTGCACATTACTGAATCTCAATGAATGTTTCTTAATGAAAAGAATTGTCTTATTCTTCTCTCACTACACGTATATCGCATTTGTAAAGATTGTTGTATTTTTTCATCACCCTTAAACAATTCAGACAAAAATCTTTAACGTCGGCATGTTCCTCAATGTTTCACAATGAATTAAGTGCTGCTCATTTAATTAAGTGCTGCTCTTCTAATTAATAATGGCTCATACTTGAGTGCGCGTCGTAGAGCGATAGAGTGTAAAAAGTGGACCCTGAGCTGAGTACGAGAGTGAGTGTGTGAGTGAGTGAAAGAGTGTGAGTGATTGAATGAGTGAGTGAGTAAATGAGTGAGTGATTGAATGAGTGAGTGAAAGAGAGTGAGTGTTTGAACGAGTGAGTGAGTGAAAGAGTAAGTGAGTGAATGAATGAGTGAAAGAATGTGAGTGATTGAATGAGTGAGTGAATTAGTGAGTGAGTGAATGAGTGAGTGAGTGAAAGAGTGTGAGTGATTAAATGAGTGAGTGAGCGAGTGAATGAGTGAATGACTAAATGAGCTAGTGAGTGAGATAATGAAGTGATTGATAGACAAGGATTTGACGAGAGAGAGAGAAATGTGGCAAAGAGAAGAATATGAAGATATGAAAGAGAAAGGGGAGAGGAAGACGAAGAATACAGGGATGAAAAGTTCGAAAGAAAGAGATCAACAGAAGAAGATGAACAGAAGTAGATGAAGAGAAATAGGAATATGGAGAGGCATGAAGAAGAAGAAGAAGAAGAAAGAGAGAGATGAAGAAAAAGATAGATTGAGACTGAGACTGAGAGAGGAAGAGAAAGGGAGAATGAGAGTGAATGAGAGAGAGAGAGAGAGAGATGAAGAAAAGATAGACAGAGACTGAGAGATGAAGAGAAAGAGGGAATGAGAGTGAATGAGTGAGTGAGAGAGAGAGAGGTGCAGATAAATATCAAGAGAGGAAGGGGCTGCGGTGAGTTGGGACATATAAAGACCGGAAGCAGAGGTCTGCCAGACGAATGCCAATCAACAAGGATTTACTGTTAGAAATACCCCGTCACATGTTGTCAACATTTCCCTAAATCCTTAACGTCCGGTTCCTGACCAGTGACTGCTGCAGCCTGGAATTCTTAGGGGGTAATTTTAGATCACATTATGCCTTACACCTGAACTAGTGCTGGACGGAAATGACATTCTGAAACCTGAAATTCTACTAAGGCTAAGGCCAAGTTTAACGTCAGTTTCTTGCTCGAATAGCTTGTCAGTAACGAGGAGAGCACTGGATTTGAACCCTGACCTACCGATCGGCTGTCAAGCAACTTGCCAGGAACCACCGGCTCAGCCCTTGACTACCTCCAGAAAATAATTGTGCGAGTGAAGTAATGTAAGGGTGAAGGAAATTTTAGGGGCAACAACCTTCCCGGTGCATTTTGGCCGCGAATAGACAAATAACCATTGATATATCATAGATAGTCTAGCTCTAGTCTTATTTTTGGCTATAATTAAGTAATTACCAAAACACAAGTGGAATATTACATCAAAAATTAAATTAATTATGCTATATGGAGACCTGGCATATACGACGTAAACATACACAAACATAGAAAATTTAAAAAAAAACGCGCAGTATAGTGAAATGATCAATGATATAACTTAGCTTTCAGAAACGTGCTGGAATTTATTTCATGTAAGCGTTACAAAATAGATGCAAATTCTTGAGGAAAATAGTGCGGACTTCTTGAAAATGTTCATTAACACGAACTGATTAATGAAGCCTTTGTATTTAAAAATTCCTGTTGAATTTTCAAATTGAACGCCTGTACAATATACAAATTAAAGACGTAATTTTTTAAAGTTAGTCCGATATTACTAGCTATTATTTTCCATATATGAAACAAGCAATATTAATGTCAGTTTCCGCATCGGTAGCAAAGTAGTAGAGCACTTGATTTGATAGTATTTTTTTGCAATTATATATTTAGGCTTTCTATGTTTGAAATTCGTTTATTTGACATTTCCATAAAAACACAATAATGATCATCATCTTCCCTTGAATCCCAATTAAGCTAGGGTACGGAAATGAAAACACAATAATAATTCATATAAATTCTGAATGTGGATCTTATTTTTATACTTGCTCGACTTCCTAGTAAATATCCCAAAGAGCGAATTCAATGATATCTTCGCATCAGATAACAAAAATTCTGTCATTTCAGAATCTACCGGAAACAGGAAGTAATAATAAAATGGCCCAACGGAAGCAGTATCATTGTTCAAAAAGGGACCAAACCTCTTGGAAAGCAGATGAACAATAGCAGTGAAATGCTCTGAAGAAATATTTCTAGTTCTTTAGCGTCCGTTTCTATCTAAAGGCGTCTTGTGAATAGCTGCGTCTGATGGTGGGGAGGGGAGGGGAGGGAGGGAGAGATCAACCCCCACATTGAAGTTTAGAGCTCGAGTACTATTTGTTTAAAGTTTGATAGTACAGGATGTGAATGAAGTCATCTAAGAATTTTCAATAAATAGATGGAGGCGGTGTTTGATTTTGATTTGATTTCTCCAATCCGTGAGTAAAATTACACTCACTGGATATATATATAGGCCTAATAAGCCTGGCCTATATATATATATATATATATATATATATATATATTACGAGGAGGGTGCGAACTAAGAATTGAACTTGCGCTAAACTGCTTTAAAGGTAAATGCATTGCTGACGTTGCAAGTTATGAAACACATGTTTCACTATTATTACGTGTGCTATTTTTATTGGCAGAATTGTACTATAATATTGCACGTACATATGCTACAGTATCATGACATTTTGATCAATAATAAATAATATCACTCTATAGTCAATTCAACATAAAACTTAAAACAAATCTACTCATATTAATACAGATATATGTCCGTTCAATATTTTAACAGATTCTCTCTACGAGTATATTCATATATATATATATATATATATATATATATATATATATACATGTATATATATATATATAATTATATATATATATATATATATATATAATTATATATATGAATATACGAGTGTACGGGTAGTTGAATGTCTCAATAGCGCAACGGTTATAGGTGTAGATAACGTCAAGAAGTTTTAAATGACAGACCCTGAGGTGAATTGAACTCTCGCGGGTTCGAATTCCAGCCGTGCTGATCTGAGAGTAAAATCTCGGACATTCACTGGACTGGCTACATAGAAATGGACAAAATTGCTTAACGGATTTAACATGTGGTATTAAAAGTGATAAATATCAACGTAGCTGATCATTTCACTATAACGTGTGTTATAATTATTATTTATTATTATGCATGCTTGAATCCATACATGTACATGAATGAAGCATTGATTCATGCATGAAAGGATCAGTGAATCATATGTGAATGAATCAATGAATCATGCACGAATAAATCATTGAATCATGCATGAAAGAGTCAATTAAGCATGCATGAATGAATCGCACATGATTGAATCAGCGAATCATATATGAATGAATCAATATGAATAAATGCTGGCTAGGAGAGTTAGATATGATGTATCCATTTTCTGAAAAATAATTGCATAGACACCTTCAGATGTACGTAATCAAGTGTTACAATCTACGCAGCTTTACTTTCTCCACCTGTCAATGAGTTTCCCATGCTTAAACCAAGCAAACTTTTTGCCCGTCTTGGAATGTTCCAGAATTCGCTTTCTAAGCAGCTTAATTCATTATAGTTTTTTGCAACGGGAGAAGTTTATTTAAAAGTTCACATCACTTTACGCACTGAACCATTCGAATAATTTAGTTGTTATTAACTTACATTTTAATTTAATTTAAAAACTAGTACTCAAACTATATCGATAAAACTTAGCGTTACATATAATCCTAATTTTTTATTTTTTTTAATTCAAGCATATCAGCACTTAAACCTACATCACGTATCAAATACACATTTATAAATAGTGCAGCAGATAAAGTACTATTAGTACAAAATATCATAGATGAAAAAAACGTTCTTACCAAAAATAAAAAACTTAAAAAGCGCCCTTTTTTCAAAAAAATAAAAAAAACGTTGAAAAAAACGTTAGTAGCGTACGCGTAGGCTTGCATATATATTACCATGCCTTCATTCCATAACACTAAACAATTTTATTACAACTAGACTTGATCTAAAGTTCTAAAGTTCTAAAGTATGTCCATAGACTCCAAACAAATATAAACAAATACTTTCATGTCACATACAGCCACATAAAATGTTCATACAATTTCCTGTTTTGGCTCACGGTTGAAATAATTAGCGGTGAGATCACAGTGTTTACTTTAATTTTACGTTTGACGTTTACGGTTAACGTTTTTTATTTTATAAAAAATAAAAAACGTAAAAATGCGTTATTTTAACAGATATAAAAACGTAAAAAAACGTTTTTTTTCATCTATTGCAAAATATTAACCGAGTAATATTTTCCAAGAGAAATAATCCAGCACTGTACAACCTAGACACTTAACTAATAGACAGGAACTTTAATTTATGCAGGAATTACAATTGCAATCGATAATTATTAATCGGTAAAATCATTTCAAATGTAACTCTGGAGGCCCTTCATGCCCTCGCTTGGATAGTTGTGTTATAATTTAGGAAACATCATGTTTCAGTTCTTTAACTATTATTAAGTTATTAATTATAAGTTACTAATGAATTAAATTGACTGGAGCCAGTGGCGATGTCGGTAAGATACTCGACCGCGGATTAGTAAGTGCGAGGTTCAAAACCTGGGCTCGACCGTTAGTGACATCGCTTTCGAGTGAGAAAACTGACGTTAACATTAGTTTTACCAGCTCTATGACTCCTATTTATGATGCTTTTAAGTATATTAAATGCGTATATAAAAATATTTCTTCTAAATGCTGAATAAACTACAGGGGTCTTTTAGGCCCACGCTGAGTATGTTATACTTCAGCAAATCGCTTAGGTTTTCTAGGGTTAAGAAAAATGTAATAAAAATGAATATAATTGAAGGCTTAATAAAGTGTACGGCCATTAAACAATAACGATAAACATTATGTTATCATTATTTATTATTATTTATTATTTATATTTATTTATATTTTTTATATTATTTATACATTATTTATATCATTAACATTATCGTTAACATTATCATAAACATAAACATTATAAACGATAAACATTTACTACAAGAACCCCCCCCCCTCGCCCCCCCCTGAGAGATTTTGTTATTTATTGGGACCTGATGTTCAGGACTTATAAACCTCTGTTTTGTACTTGTACATCGCTTTACGGATTCGCACTGATGTAAACAAGCGGAGTTTATTGTTGAACTCATGCGCGTTTTACTTTAGCATTAAAGGCTTTATTAGTCCTACCATCATACTTTTCGGAGAAACCAAGAAAACAGATAGGACAAAATCTATTTAGATACAGTGCTGTGCACTTGGGAAGCTCAACTAAATACAGATTAGATTATTATTTGCACGAATGTGTCATCTTGATGGATTTAAGCAATAGTCCGCTAATTCAAATTTATCTTTAGCGGATTATGACGTAAAGGATTTTTCGTAATGCGATGTATAATTCTTCTCCAAGAAAAAAATTGCATAGTAAAATAAATAGCGAGTTCTCATCTTGTTAAAAGTGAGGAAATTGGAGCTCAATATGCAGATGAAAATCAGCGTTTATCGAATGACAGCCATCATTAACCAGTGACATTTTGAGCAAAAATATAAACAGGAACCAAATTTTCTGAGCTAAATAAAGCATACGATTCGATGGAAAGCCAGAATGGCTTTATATAATATATGATTTGTATATAAATCCTTATATTTATATTATATAATAATATAATATAATGTAAGATAATATATTTTTATTATCGCCTATATTTAAGACCAAAATGAACTATTAGAAGCTTTTAGTACTTTTGGTGATGCAGTAAAATGAGCAGAGAAGCTAAGGATAATTTAACGTCTCTTTCTCATCGCAAGCAGTATTATCTGATGTTTTTGATTGCGATTTGAATCGATAACCTCCAGCTTACGAGGTTAGCCTATTACCAACTTGGTCATCTTTCGGGATATGTTAAAATACTTGTAGGCTATATCAATAAAAAGTAGAATTAATGGGTCTTGTTGAAAGCTGATTACAGAAGATAAGTTATAGGTAATATGGCTTACTTAAATTAGTTATCAGAATGGAGATTATTTTATTAATCTTCTATGTCAGTTATTCACCTCTTACTACATGTAAATGCTCTCAATTCAATCCTTCACGAAGCATGGTTTTTCTTTAAAACTGCTAGTAAATTTCTCTATTAACATCTAAACATAGCATAATAATTAGAGCACTACTGTCGTCCATGACAACTTCGATTGAAACAAATGCAAGCCAATTAGCAAAAAGGAGGTCCAAGCAAAAATGTGTAAATTTCTAAATTCTTATTTAATATCAAAGTGAAGCGATCAATTCCTTTTATACATGTATCACCAGTACAGCATAATAATAAGCTTAATAGTGAATTTTCTCTTTCATTTCTTACGAAACGATTTTTATGAAAATTGTACTTAATTAAGGAATAAGTTACTTTAATAATTACCACTGGTTATTAATTGCACAATAATTTAAAATGATTGTTTTCACTCGTGTTGTTACAGGATCGCTATGGAATAGGCAACAATTAAAAAAGCGTGTCGGACGGTGGAACAATATGAAACTTTGAACTATATAAACGGTTGAACTATATGAAACATTTGGAATTCAATGAAAAACAACCTCAGAAGCGAAATTATCGAAAGCTAAAGGCTAAATTGTTGTGTTTAGTTTAGCCCGTATGAAGAAATCAACTTGCTTCTCAATAGGTTGTTCTTTTCGAGCTCAAAGACAAACTTTCAGTAAGAATATGTACGTTGGACCTGCCACGTGGTAAGGCAATGGAGAGTGGGAGATTTACGTACTAAAGTAGGTTTGTCATTAATTAAGTTAGGTAGTGAATAGACTAAAAACAATTTCTGATCAAATGTTTTATTCATAGAAATAACCTAAGGAAGCAATGAAATTCTTTCGTGGTAAACTAAGGCTGCTATTGATAACATTTTGCAGATGTCTTGATATTATGCTATTATTCTGAACTGTGCTGACATTTTGTTATATTTTAGGACAATAAATATACGGTTGTTTCTATTGCTATTTGAGAATTAATGTATAAAATCGGTGTCAGAAGCTCAGAAAGTTTGGGGGCGTATCTTAGAATGCTTATAGAATCAAGTATTTATTGACTTATTTTTCAATATGTAATGTTTCTGCAAAATGTTAAGTTATTTTAACTAAGTACGCCATCCAAGAAATAAATGGAACTACTACAGTGCTAATTAAAAATTAAATAAGACTTCTATATTGCACAACACTGGAAATATTGCGTCGTTCCTTGTGGACTTAGTGAAAAGAGAATGAGAGAGAAAGAGAGAGAGAGAGAGACAGAGAGAGAGAGAGAGAGAGAGAGAGAGAGAGATAGAGATGAAGTGAGGCTAAGATAGTGTAATAGAACAAAAAGTTGATTTTATTGCGGAAATTTCTCACTTCTCTCTCGCTCTTTCTCTTTCTCTCTCTCTCTTTCTCTTTCTCTCTCTCTCTCTCTCTTTCTCTCTCTCTCTCTCTCTCTCTCTCTCTCTCTCTCTCTCTCTCTCTCTCTCTTTTGTGTTCCATCAAGTGGTAAAGACCTAGGTGCATTTTCCTACACTCACTGATTTCAACCACTCTCATTGGGGAGTATTTTATATAAGTTTTGCTGTAACTACTAAAAATCTATTACACATTTTTTTTCTATATACATGTATAAGTAATGTTAAGTCGCGCCTTAAACAACGCGTGCAACTTTCTTTGACCTAGTTCAAACATTCCTGGAGTAGTAAGGAAGTTGTCTATTCAATTGATAAACTAAATAAAGACGAGGAAAAGTCTCACTTAAAATCACACAATAGAGGTATAGGCCATATCCACACTTTAAGGTAGCCTTTAGCTTGGCAAAAATGTGGCATTCGAGATGGTTTCGCTTTGCCTTCCTTAGTTCTGGCTTAGTAACCTCTTTCAACACTTACAGTTTACTATTTGCCTATTATTTAATGACCAGGACACAACACGGGAGTGCTCATGGAGTGTGTAATTAGTCTGTTGGTAGGAATACTTACCTTGGACCACATGGGAGAATACTAGAGAGAGAGAGAGCGAGAGAGAGAGGGAGATAGAGAGAGAGAGAGAGAGAGCTAGAGATAAATAGCTTGGTCAGAACCCACTGTTTACAGACTAGGCTGTTCTTCTAGAAGCAACAATATGATGTAATTAGCAGATGAGGTTTCCTATTAGAGAGATTTAACAGAATTAATGCAATTACTGCGTAGAGACGTCAAGAGATCTCGGTCCACTTTCTCCCACTCCTCCACGTGTGCTCGTGCCTTTAGGGCAATATTAGCTTAGATAAGAGCTATAGGTCTGTCGTGTTAAACAGTCAATCATTCAGTTTCTAAAATACATTCTCTCTCTCTCTCTCTTAGTGCCCTGTCTACTGGCAGGTCTAATTAGCGTAGGGGTAAGGTCATGAAGTTTCAAGTGACAGATCCTGAGGTGAATTGAACCCTCGTGGGTTCGATTTCCAGCCGCTCTGATCAGAGAGTAAAATCTCGGATATTCTCTGGAACGAAAATAGGGAAAAATGGACTGAATGGCCTAACGCTTAAACATGTAGTATTAAAAGTGATAGATATCAACATAGTTGATCATTTCACTATAATGCATGTTTACTTTTAGGTTCATGATATATTACGCCTCCACTCTTGTCTATCTTCTGTTTTCCTCTTCATGTCCACATAAGAATGAATCTTTAAATCATTTATAGCATTCTCTTTTGATAGACCATTATTCTTGGGGGATTTTGTTTATGACGAGGTGGGCCCCCTGTGCCTTCCTCAGCTTCGACTAATATTTACTGGGCAGGGACTTCATTCCCGAGAAATCAATCATGCTTACCCAACCTTAATTAGTTAAGACATGTCAAATGAAATGAAATTGAATAGAAACTCTCGAATGTAGTTTAGATATTGACCACATGCGAACTTAATTGCTATTATGAGCATCACTATACGAGAGAGAAACAGATATGTGTTGTTGTTATTGTTGTTGTTTATGATGATGATGATGACGATGATGATGATGATGATGAAGACGACGAAGATGACGACGACGACGATGATGATGATGATCATGATCATGGGCATTATTACAGAAATCATATGAATATTTAATTATATATTTGATGTATCTACCAAAGATGGTAACTCTCACACGTGTATTAATTTTGTGTCAAGGTCGAGGTTTTTCATTAACATGGCAACATTCTGACTCCTAGTGCACAAAAGAGTTGATTGGCCTCTGCCACTCTTGAGAGTTTACTGCACGGTTGATTACACAGAAAATTACGTTTATTACATTTAGACAATAGACAAGCAATTAAAAGCCTGCGATGCAATGCGGATGTGATTAAGCCCAGTATGGCAGTAGACAAGCCTTCTTTGATTTATCAAGCGTTAAATTTTAATATTCTAATTTTACTTGTTGCACTTTTTGCATGTTTTCTCCAATTTGCTATTTTTAAAATCGCGTCTGATGCAAATTTTATCGTATTGTTGAAGTAATTTGTACGCTCAATAGTTTTTAACAAATTAATGTTTTATCACATTAAGCTATCGATCTCGCCACCTGAAAATAATCTTCACAAACATTTCTATCATGAATATTAGATTTATGCCGGCTTTGATATTTATTTTTAACCGTTCCATCTATTGTAATTCAATTTAGTACTCAAGTTGATATGTTTGATGAAAATCAATGGGCAAGGTTTTACCTTCTACATCTAAGATGTTAGTAGATGATGAACCGTTTATGTTTAGTAATTCTAAATGTAGATGGTCCGCAATTTATACTTCAATTTAAATATGTCGCTTGGTAGCAAAACAGTTCTACAATATCATATTTTCTGCCTTTCAATTTCTTTAAACGACTGATTCAAGACATGTATTTTCGTCTAAGTCTCGTATTCAAATTAAGATGCTTTAACTGCACAGAAATGTTGATCCCATTATTCATTTAGACATTTCTCTCTCTTAGTGCACTGCCTACTGACAGGTCCATGGTATATAACGCCTCCACTCCTCTCTATCTTCCGGTTTACTCTTCATGTCCACATACGAGTGGATCTTTAAATCGTCTATAACATTCCGTTTTATATATCATTATTCTTGGGGGATTCTGCTTATGACGCGGTGGGCCCCCTATGCCTTCCTCAGCTCAGTTTTAACCTTCATCAAGTATTATTATAGAATTTAGTTTGGGCAAACTATGGCTTCCGAAGTGGTTTCTCGTTGCTTTTCTCTGCCTACTGTTTAGTCGTCACTAATACCCGTAATGTAAGCCTAATCTGTTTTGCACTGGTGCTAAAACTTGTTACTGGACACATTAAAATCTTAAAATATACAACAACAACAACAATGATAGCAATTCTATTTAATAGCTACCATCGCTTACAAAAACAAGTTATTGAGTGGATCTTATTGAACGAGTTATCGGTAATACGGCAAATTAATAAACAGAGGGTTCATGAATAATTAAAAGAAAAGTACTCAAATTCCGCCCAAAGTTGTAGGACGGCATAATACAACAAGAGGCGTATTATTTATAACAAGTTTGAATTGAAAAATACATGTAAGTCAATGCTAGACCATTAGCCACATTGACCATTAGCCACGTATATAAAACTCTAAAGACCAGCTGTGTTCTTTATTTTTCGGTATTCTCATCTTTACACATTATGTTATTAAAACGCCAGTCAATGCTTTCGCTTTATATCTTACAGGAGATCAGATATAACTGCGCAGTTTCTAGATTTGCACAACATGTGGAAATATATTCACAATTGTAGCATTTCCAGAAAAATAAAAATCAGACAAAGTACGGCGGTTAATTAGAGGCATCATGTCCGTATTGTCCCTTAGAGGATAGGACGGTTACTGAAGATAGGTGGAACGAGGAGGAGTGAATAGTTTGACAGATTTGATTACCCCGACAGTATAGTGATATCAGAGCCGATGATTTTCTTGAATTCCTTCCATTTTTTTTCTTGAAAAGCTGCGTTACAGTGAGTTGTCTCTATAGGTTGTGTTTTGACTTGTCGTTTAATCTTTGGATTGCTGTGGACACAATTATTGACAATATTTTGCTGCTGCTTCTATGAAAAGTTATTGCTATTAATTATATTATATTAGCATAATTTGATTTATTATATTGTGGTAATATAATTAATACCAAATCAAATCTTGCAAAGTTATTGCAAATATATTACTACTACTACTAATAATAATAATAATAACAATAATAATAATAATAATAGTAATAATAATAATAATAGTTCTAACAATAATAGCAATATTATTAATATTAATATAAAAATATTAATAATATTATCTATGTTATTAATAATAATATTAATAATAATAATAATATTAATATTATTATTATTATTAATATTATTATTATTATTATTATTAATATATTATTATTATTATTATATTATTATTATATTATTATTATTAATATTATAATAATAATATTAATATTATTATTATTATAATATTAATATTATTATTATTATTTGTTTTTCCTTCCTTTTGCAAATATGCTAAATTAGATCAATTAATAGGAATAATGAAAAGCTGCTATGCAGAGAAAGACACCAAATAATCAGGTGATCTGACCATAAGTTTCTAAACTTAGATGAAACTATCACTAAATTCAGCTTTAACAAATATGTCATCTACTCCCAAGGTTGCAAAATTACAGATATTAGAGATATTTAAAGGTATACGAAATATCTCTATGTTTGGAAGCGTTGGCTCCTGATAAAGTCCTATAAAATTTCTTGAACTTGGTACATTCTTTATGACTTATCGTAACAACAATTTGTGTTCTCGGTTATATAAGACACAGCGTTGTAAGGCTAAATCTATAAGAATTTTAATGTAATCTGCTCTAGTTAACTCCACATTTATTGTATTTTAAATGCAATCTAGTATAGTTAATTCTACATTTATTGTAATTTAAGTATAATCTAGTATAGTTAATTCTACATTTATTGCGATTTAAATGTAAGCTAGTACAGTTAATTTTACTATAGGCCTATATTTAAATAGAATCTAGTACAATTAATTCCATTATAAGTGCACTTATACTTGTCATGGGCAACATGACAACTTACACTCCCTAAGGGGCACTCCATTGATCAACAAGATAATCCCTTCAAAAATGGCTAGCCTTATCCACATTTGAATATGCACATTATAGTTTTGGAAAAATATGACTTCTGAGTCGGTTTCCCGTTGTTTTCTACCATCCTTTCTCAGTTTTTATGACATGTGTATTTAAAGGTTAATTTATTCTTCATTCGGACGCAATACTGGAAATATATAACATTATACAGAATCAAAATGCAGGTTTTAATAATCAAATCGTTGAGTCCATGTCATTGTAAAAATGACAAGTCTTAGCGACAAGTCATAACGACAAGTCATAACGACCAGTCATAACGTCAACTCATAACGATAAGTCATAATGACAAGTCATAACGATCAGACATAACGATCAGTCATATCTTCTAGTCATAATGACAAGTCATAACGACCAATCATTTATACTAACATATTGTTATGACCAGAACCAATATCTGAGAATCAATGGCAGACAAACACTGTTACAGTACTATAAATATTACGAAAATAAGGACTTTAATTCATTAACAACCCTAAAATAGCATCAGAATTGTCAGTCGACAATTCAACTATTACTGCATGACTGCTATAGAGCTATTACGTCTATTCTAAAGTTTAATATCCGGAATGTTAAGCCTCTAACCCCCATGCTCTAGATTTTAATTCAGCTACCGCACCATTAAGCATAAAAGCCATTGTCGTATACGTATCTCCAAGTCCTTACAACTGCCCTTACAGAATTCCAATGTGCGTGAATCCATTGGGTCTTTGAGTCCATTATTTTAACAGGATTCCCAGCAACCTCTCTCAGTGGGAACTCTATGACGTCAGCGTCAATATCCTACGACTACTTGCTGAGATTATCAACACACAAACAGCTAGTATCAGCTAGATATCTTGTTGCGTTCTGCCAAGTGGTAGGTCGTGTTGTGTCCGGCTGGTTTGAAGAATTGACCAACCGGTGACTGCACGTGTCGTAGAAGGTGATTGTAGCACTAAGATCCAAACCAACGTCAGAAAGGGCATTCGGTTAGTGAGTGCCTAGGCTCCAAAAATTGCTACAAAAGTGTATAAAACGAATGAAAGAGATTATAGGGGAGTAACTGATGATATTGTATGAGACAGAGAGGAGTGCAGAAGGTCTATTCGTATCCCGACCCTGATGAAACTGGGATAAAGGGAAGAAGATGATGATGATGCTGATCAGCTACTTTTCATAACAAGTTAGCAACTATACACGATAACATTTGAAAACTATTTAGTTGGTAATCATATTCTGGAAACTTTAAACTACTGCATAATTCAATCAAAACATAGTCATTTCTGACCGCTAAGTATATTCGGATATGCCAATATTTACTTTCTGAATTACGAGATCTTACATTTTTAATCTGAGGGCTCATGTTTTACTCATTGGCTGGAGCCTGTGGCGAAGTCGGTAAGATACTCGACCGCGGATCAGTAGATGCGGGTTCAAATCCTGGGCTCGCCCGTCACTGACATCGCTTTCGAGTGAGGAAATTGACGTTAACCTTAGCTTTAGCTTTTTTAAAACTTAGATTGGCCACTAAATGCTAGTGCACTGTGCTATACCTTAACTTAATAGGCCTATTTGTCTACATTCAATAAAATGTGTATTTTAGAAGTCATTATCTTATTAATTCGGTCTACGGAAAAATCTAACACATTTTCTAGCATTAAGCCTCGATATAAATATGCCAACATACTAATATTTTCATCTTCGCCAAACAATTCAAAGTGCAACAAGGTCAGTGTGTATATCACAACAGTAGGCTTGCAGTATGACCGTCACTACGATCGTTATATTAATTGCAGTCTATTTTTCAAATCAGAACATTACGAAGTGCGATTATTCCAATGCGTCAGTTTTTCCGCACTATTCCAGTAATCCGAACTCTGCAACTTCATTCATGATCCGAGTCCTCAGGAATCTAATTAGCTCTCCAGCAGGACGCCTCCGGCTTGCTCCATCACATTCCAGCCTAGTAACCCCCTCCCCTTGTTGTCCGACTCGTGAAATCTTAAGATGATAATGTGATGCAAATTTAACCTAACTGCGCGTGTAACAGTTAATGCGATTAGCTAAAAACAATTGAAGGTAAATGAGTTAATCTTTCTCTTTCAATTTGCTCTCAACTGAAAAGATTGAAAACTGAAAGCTCTCAATTAAAACTAATTTATCTAACTTATTCAACTCATCTAACTTATCTAATTGTCTAATTAGCGAACTTATCTAATTATCTAACTTATCTAACATAACTAATTATCTAACTCTTCTAACTTATCTAATTATCAAACCTATCTAACTTAACTAATTATCTAATATTACTCATCAAACTTATCTAATCTAACTTGTCTAACTGGGACTTATTGAGTCCGTTTCGAGTCCATTTGAAATTTATTCGAATCCTATATTAGCAATTCAGTCAGACCTGTGTCGATAATGTCACTAGTTAAGGTTTTATTGAAATGTCTTCTCAAATCTTGCATTTTAAAAATTCATTTAGATACGGAACGATACTTTTTGGCTGAATTTATTTCACTGATATCGCTCATCTAATCATAGATTAGAATGTCTTAGAATGTCTCAGTAGTGTAGGGGTAACGTCATAAAGTTTTAATTGACAACATCCTGAGGTGAATTGAACTCTCATGGGTTCGATTATCAGCCGCGCTGATCTGAGAGTAAAATCTCGGAGATTCACTGGACTGGGTTATACGAAAAATGGTCTAAATTGCCGACGGTTTAAACATGAGATATGAAAAGTGATACATATATACATAGTTGACCATTTCACTATAATGCGTGTTTACTTTACTTGTTACTTTTGTAGTTTATTCAGCAGATATATCTAGATATATCTCTCTCCGGTCTATTAAAACTTAAAGCTGTTGACTTGACGATGATTAAAGTTGTTAAAACTGTGACGAAAATCGGAACTTGAGAAAAAAATCTGCTTCTGAAGCTGACCGCACAACAGAGGGCACTTAGAGAATGACAATTCCGTTGTCCAGGGGGCGTAGCTGCATCGTGTTGTACTGAACGTGTTGTTGTTGCTAATGGTGTTGTTGCTAATGGTATTGTTGCTAATCAATTGGTTTAATGTCAAGAGCAGAAGCGGGAGTTTATGGCAGTTTATGAGTTCAAGCTAACACATGAATCATCCAATTCTGAGAACGGTTGCTTCAAGAAAAAAGAAAAGTTTTAATATACATGCAAAAAGAATGTCATAGACGATTTAAAGATCCACTCGTACGTGGACATGAAGAGGAGAACAGAAGATAGCGATGAGAAGAGGCGTTATATTCAATGGACCTGCCAACAGGCACTGCACTAAGAGAGAGAGCGAGAGAGATACATATTAAATGTGTTTATAGCTGAGACTTTTCCTGCCAATTGAGTGACAAGTTCAAGGTGCGTATTAATACTGAGAATAGGCCAGATTTAGAGTTTTTTTGCTCAATATCATGTGAGCGACAGGGAAAGCAATAGATTTGAACCCTACACCTACTGATCCGCAGTCGAACAATTTGCCAACAAGTCACGGATTTAGCCAAGGACTACTCGCATTCCTTAGAGTATGCTGTCACGCTCCATAACGAGCACTCCTTAGATCTCCAAGTTAATCTCTTCACAAATCGCTATGTCTTATCAATGCATTTGGATTAGAAAAATGGTTTCAGAAGAGGTTTCTCTTGGCCTTCTTCTTCTTCGTTCTTGCTGAGTCGCCTTTTAAGATACGGTCAGCAGTAAATGATTGACCAATTCTCTACTCTTCAGGCTCTGGCGCAACATTGCTTATTGTTTACATAATATATTTGTTCAATATCAGAAATCTGTCAAACTGAATAAATGATACACTATATACAGGTTATATAAGCTAACGACAATTAAATACATGTACTTACGTCACTGACATCACATTCGAGTGAGGAAACTGACGTTAACATTAGCTCTACCAGCTTTACTTAATTACAAAAAAGTTAATTACAGTTATTGTAAAACATCCTATTGATAGAATTTTTGTTTGTATTGGTGATTGAAAGTATGTTAACTAACAGCTAGTGCCAATATAATAATTAATAAGAGTAAACTATTTTTATCTATGCATTTTGTATTTAGAAATAATTATTATTCAATTTCAACTAAAAGGGTCTTTGCTGTTTATATTGCTAATAAATAAACGTCAATAAATATGCGCATATTTTTTGTTGCCACATTCCAAATTCAGCCAATGCATTATTGCAATCGATGGTTTCTTGTCACATTCCTCCAATTATCATTATTTTAATGACTTCAAACTTTAAATGACTTAAGTAGTATTCGCCTAACAATTAGCATGGCCTTATCGAAAACTTTTTCTATTCCAAATCTCATACATGACTTAATATGATCTAATTTTTAATAATAATTATATTATCAATGAGTTAAACTAATACTTTTATTTTTGAGATAAAATATTAGGTAGCCTTTAGATTCCAGCGAGACATCTTCGAAAATACAATCGAGAATACAAATTTCTAAAAATACAATAAAAATGTTTCGGATCTTTAAAAACTAGGAAAATTACTGATACTGTGGTTCTGCTGTAGGCCTAACTGTCGAATCAGAAATTACCAATTTTTCTATTATTTTCACCAGATTGTTAGCAGAATGCGGTTGCCGTAAACACGCTTATTTTATTTTCGTACTAGATGGCCGCGATTATCATACTTGATATACATGTATATGTACATCGCCACTGGCTGGCGATGTCGATAAGATATTCCACCGCGGATCAGTAGGTGCGGGGTTCAAGTCCTGCGTTCGCACGTAACTATTATCGCATTCGAGTGTTGAATCTGACGTTAACATTAGCTTTGCCAGCTTTTTTACATGCAGTTCAAATACGAGTAAGATATTTTCAAAGGATGTTTACACATTCTATTGAAAATACAGTAATTCCAACTATTGTTGCTAATTTTAAAAGTCATACGGCTGTTTTCGATATTTTACAAAAGATAGTAAATTCCCCTTGAGGTATAAAATACAGCATATGAAAAATCGTTAATTGTAATATTAAATTGTACTACTAAGCCTATTATATTTATTAAAAAAAGTTTACGGCATATAATATACCCAGTAGATTCCGATAGATAACAACAAACATTAAAATATTGTAATAACTTACTACATTAATTGCAAATAATGTTGTCAGAATTGGACTAGAGCCGGTTAACTAAAATGTAATGGAAGTTAACATTTTCCATCTTCAAATTATAATTGTCCG
Organism: Enchytraeus crypticus; assembly: GCA_905160935.1. Taxonomy (NCBI): domain Eukaryota; kingdom Metazoa; phylum Annelida; class Clitellata; order Enchytraeida; family Enchytraeidae; genus Enchytraeus; species Enchytraeus crypticus. Next base: position 639,964 of record CAJHZI010000737.1, on the reverse strand, counting down.
ATGTGATACTTTCCTGCATATGATTTTATATTAGCCGATAATGACCTCACTTATAATGCAGGTCCTAAACTTAAAATAACTCATACAAACCCTAACACTAAGCTAACACTAACACTAACATTAACACTATCACCTACACTAACAATAACACTAACACTAACACTTACATTAACACTAAGCTTATCTATCGTAAGTAGTATTCGCCTAACCATGACATAATAGTTGAAACATGACGATTATGACGTGACATAGTCATGGCATAATCGTCAACTGTTTCTATTCAAAGACCCAAACCTGACTTCGTTAAAGACCATAAATTTGCATTAAACTGAAAGGATGTTCTATTCTTCAGAGGCTCGGGCATAACCAGGAAACTAATTCATTCATTTAAAGTAATTAAATGCAGTGTCTGTATATTTTGTAAAATATAAAAAAGATTTATATAAGAAAACCAAAATACTTTTCTGTTTTTGTTAGTTGGCAAGAAAATCGGTTTCATAATTATATCATTCGAAAGTAACTCAGCAATTCATTTTACCAAAAAGTTAGGAATTAATTGGAAATCATCGTTATGACAAGTTACTTGCTAATTTCCGTTTTAAAACTCAACAGATCACAGTGATGTACTTTTGTTCATTCATAATAATTCAATAATAGGCTACAAAATTACTCTATTCTGCAATTACTCAGAATTTAACAATTACTTTGCCGCAGTGATTGCTATTTAACATTTAATCGTCTGCTGTAGTAACTACAAGTAGGCCTATATGGCATTTAAATTACCTCTTGTATACGTATATATAGGCCTATAGGCCCATAGTATATATACTGTACACACACATAAATGTACATGTAAATGTAATGTATATAGGTGTGTTTATAGTATATGTAGGCCTATATACATGTATATTAGGGTGCAGTGAAATTTTTTTTCTCCAAATTTCAACAGGTAATAGCGGTGGTAAGTTGCCTTTATATATCAGAAGTGGCGTGTACAAATTTGAGCGGTATTGGAATAGGTCTTGAGGTTCCTCAACGAGGTCAAATGAAGGGGGGGGGGTCTGAACTGCGAATATGAGTTTTTACAATATTGGCCATTTTCAAAGTAAATTTATGATAGGAACACATCTGATAGTAAAAATAAACATTGTCATTTTGCAATATATGTTCATGGAGTTTTCAAAAGTTGCAACAGCAAAGCAGTGGAGTAAAAACTGGCTGAGCTGCAGCACCTCAAAATCGTAAAAAATGAGCAAATCACAATTTTATTTAGTTGTTGACCAACAGCTGAAATATCATTATTTTTTACAATTGCAATTATATTTATAAGCAAAACTACCAATTTGAAAAACTATTATCACAAAGTTCCAAATTAAGAATTCGTTACAATAAACAAAACAGTTTTAATACTTCAAATATTACTGCCACACTTTCACTTTCTCAGAAAGCGATGATTAAACCAGTCAGGTTACACGATAATCAGATTTGGTATTAAACACTGGCATTAAAAGGCGCCCCTCCAAACGTGAGCGAATAAATCCATCACGGGATACTTCTTCGCAAACAGCCAATGATGCTTCCGTTACAATCTTCACGCAGCGTTCAACTGCTTGAGTGTGGCACGGGAACCTCTGAAACTCAATCGTAGATTGTCCACCACTTTTTACAAATGATATGATATCATTCTCTGGTACACCGGCTGTCAGTGGTGGTTCAGTTATTTCAGTGTCTTGCCAATCAATAAGTTAAAAATATTCTTTAGCATAAAGTTCAGCTTTGGAACAACAAACTCTCGTAGAGCAGTTTGCTTCTCTTGTCGCGCTTTTAGTATTCGCCTCAATCCTAATTCACGAATATGTGGACGTTCATCGGTAATCATTGTCAGAAGTAAATTCTCAGGATGTCCAAAATAACCATTACGTTGCAGAACTGGATCAATTACATCACTCAACTCTTTAGATAGATAGCGTGACAGTTGAATTGCGTGAAACAAATGCTTAGCACCATCCTTACATGAGGCATGCATCTTGATAGAAAACCAAACCGGAGAATATACTCGTATGATGTAGGTTACTATGTTTCACATTTGTCGATGGTTCCTGACTTGCCACGTACAAACGCAGCAGACGATTTGCTGTTGTTATCCATCGAGAATGATTAGGGCCCCTAGATTTCTCTTTGACAAAGATTCGCCTTTCGATATTGCTTCACACATTTGCCATAAATATTTTTGATCATTGCTTAGATCCTTTAAAACAACAACTGGCAGATCAGCATCAATTTTGTCAAACAAAACAACTGGCAATGTGACACAGTTAGCTAGAGCTTTTCCAATCGGACCAGAAAAGGCTCGTGGACCCGATGTTGGTCCATCTAAGTGTTGTAGGAGATGTCGTAAAGGCAGTTCGTTAGCGTGCAGAAGGCAAACAAGCCACTGCAGTGGTTTGTTATATTCTATTTCAAGGAGCCGTATCACACCACCTTTGCGACCAGTGTTTACTAATGTTCCATCACAACCGATAGAAATAAGTTTGTCAATGTTAATATCCCTCGTAGCAATGAAATTCGCAATAGAATCTTTGATTTCCTTAGCTGATGATCCAGTTGGAGAGAGATGCCCAAGGTATAAAGAATCCGGTTCTTGGATTAACGAAATGTGCTCTTCTGTACTAGTTTGGCGATAAAACTTAGACCCATCTTTACAATTTTTAAGGGTTTTGTCCTTACGCCCATCAAAACTAATCCCACGAACTATTGTACCGTCATACGAAGGTTCCATCGCTCTGCGCTTTCTTTTCCTTTCACGTCGTATCTTGCTTGGGTCAATAGCATTTGATGAATCACATACATACACACATGTACACTGTACAACGATCATACTGAGAGAAAGAGAGAGAGAGAGAGATAGAGAGAGAGGGAGAGAGAGAGGTAGAGAGAGAGAGAAGAGATAAAGAGAGATAAAATAGACCAAAAACATCAGCTGATACTTATCTCTCTGGCGATTTTACAGCTGCTACTGATCTTATCCAGCTATGCAGCAGCTGCTATTTATCTCTCAGGTGCATTCAGCAGCTGCTACTGGTCCTAGTAAGCTATGCAGCTGTTGCTGTTTCTCAATGATTCTTGAAAAATAGTCTTCGGCTAATTGTCGTTCTTTGCGCTGACGTTAAGCTTAAGAAATTAATCTCTAATAAAGATATCGATATCGAAAAGAGATCTCAGATCAACTGTTTGAGGCCAATATACAGGTCGTCTGACATTTCACTTCGCTACCCTGGTGCCTCTATAAGGATATGTGCTCATAAATATATTTTTTACCTTTTGAAGCGTTACTTTAATCCTGTCTCGATTTTCACTTAGTCATACTTTGCTTACACTAACTATGCTTAAATTCTACGAAGTAAATACCTGAATATCGCGATCGTCGAAAGAAATAAACAAGGACTATGTCACTTGTGATATTTCGCAAAAAAGGGTAAAGTGTAGCAATTGATATACGCTGTATACGTTCAATTTGACAGTACATGAGTTTATGTCCTGCATTTTGTATTTGAATGCACGGGATGACTGTAACGAAAATCATTTTAGTGAGGAGAGCATCGTAAACTTTCCGTGGGCTGTAGGACAGGCTAAGACGAAAATTCCAGAAAGTATTCTTTAGATTTTTATGGATAATTCTTATAACGGTTAATTGAATATGTTTAAATCCAGCAAAGAGTAATGTCAATGAAGCTAATAATCTTAATTAACAATGTCAACACTTTATTGAGATAATTTGCATCGATTGAAAATATTTGCTCTTGATATCAAAGATTTTTATGATGCTTTCTATAGATTTTAATGGATTTCAATCATGTTATCTTCATTTAAAATTGTTTGAGTCGTGAGCTCATGATTTAGATTTATTCAAATAGTGAGCTCTTCATTTATTTATTGACAGCATGAGATATTAATTTTTATTTATGTACAGCATGACCTCTCAATGTATCAACCGTGTACTGCATGTATAGTAGGAAGGCGACATTAAAAAACCAGCGTTATAAAGAGCATTCGGTCGGTGAGCGCCTAGGCTCCAGAAATAACTAGAAAAATTTAAACGAATGAAATGGTTTGGGCATATTTAAAATCTATGTTTTGGTAACAGAAAACTAATCTTTGGATACAGAAAAAATGATATTGACATAGATATTGTGATTGGTGTGGGACAGAGAGAATTGGAAAAGATCTATTCATATCCCGATCCTGATTAAACTGGGATTCTAGGGAAGATGATAATAATGATGATGATTAGCTGTTGATGTTTACGTCCCATGACGTCACTGACATCATCCCTGGATGAGGAAACGGACGTTAAACCTATATTATTATTATTATTATTAATCCAAATGTCCATGTCATAAATGTTATGCCAAACATTTAAACGCCTATTTTATCACTGCATTTAACTTAACAATTTAAGTAATATATAATTTAAGGCTTCTGTTAGCCTATGTGACATCTTATCTCTAATCAGGGCTTCTGTTAGTCTAAGCTACATCTTATCTCTAGTCAGGGGCAATTCATTTGAGAGGCAGCAAACCGATACTGATGCTATCGATTTATTAAAAATTACGTTAATTTTTATCGACAGCCCCAGCGCATAAAGCTCTCGAATAATCAAAATATAAATTCTTAGTAGTATAATAAGTTAGAATCGAGGAATTTAAAGGATAACCACATCAGAAGACAGGACCCACTACAGTTCAAGAGTTACGATATTGCATTTACAGTTCAATTCCAGAGGGGACTTGATTATTGGGTTCGATTTTTCTAGCCGACTCTCAGAAAGTTAAATCTTCGGCAATTACAGGATCGGTAATAGGATGACCAGTTAAAGTTGCTAAAGGTTTAGAATTGTGATCCAAGAAATGTAATTGATTATTAATCTAAATGCCTGTTTAATCTTTAATCATTCGGTTAAAATATATTCAATTATATTTCAGTTACACTTGTTGAAGAGAATAAGAGAAAAAGAAACTCAAAATCAAAGCTAAAAGTCAAAAATTAAAGTCAGAACGAGGAGGAGTAAATTTGAGGCTGGAATCTTTTGACCATGAACTCTATCTCTAAATATCATTCTAACTTCCCTAATTACTAAATAATATGCGCGCATATTTACGCAATTTTATACAATTCATTAAGCTTTTGTTCACTTCATGTACAAATCCTGAACTTGCATATTTTGAAATCTTGATATAGTCTCATATGAATGCTATAAAATTTTCTAATCCCAACCCTAGTTCAACTAGGATTCAAGGTAAGATGATGATGATGATGTTATCGTACCGTCATTCGAGTAGTTTTCTGAATGCAACATATACACCGGGTGTTCTTTTTCAACTCTTGAGAGATCGGATGCAGAACAGCGCCTATCCCGGCGAGTACTCTTACATTTCCTGTCTGCTCATATTCCAGGCCTTTATATGCAGAGGCTACACGTGACGCCATGTGACATCATGTGACGTCATGCAGATTCTTTTGAATATTTACAATTAATAATGCATTCCTCTAGGCAGTAACCTTGAAAAGTACATGTATACTTTATGTAAATTTTCACATAATGCTAGGACATACTTTCTGAGTTTTAGTTATGTAGTGCATCGCTAATTATTTGTTTATTTTATTTAGAATTTTCTTTCTGAGAATATATTTTCAAGAAACAGCAGTAAGTAAATAAAAAATAGAAATGATAATATAATATAATAAATATAATATAATAAATATAATAATACTATATAACTTCAACAGGGATTTCGTTTGTTATTCTAGTTATTCACTTTATTTTCCTTATGTTGAACTGTATTGTCTTTGATTTGCATTTTATACGTTTCATAATGCCTTGAATTTTGGTAAATAGAGATTATATATTAAATAAATAAATAAAGAAATTTAAATTTAAACGAGGGACACGATTTCCATGAGGGAGGACTAAAGAATAGACGTCCCTGACATTGCCTTATATCGCGGAACCGGACGTTAAATTCTTACTTATGGACTTGATTGAATATAGGTAACAATGAAAGGTTTTGATGGTTAAAATAGTTGTGGCACAAAAAACGTTCGATCTAAATCCCATGAAGATTCTATTTTACTTTTCTCTCTTCATCTTGCTGTTGTACCTTCCAAGGACTTAATTTCTGCACACATGATTTATAAGTTACTCTGAAGGCTTTTCCATCTTGAACACTTTTTTCTTTCTGCTACATTTGTTTAATAAATTTTCTCTATCTGATCCTATTTACTATTTCTTTCCACTCAATTTTCATCTTTTATCTATTAAAAGAGTAGAGAGACACGAAGACTAGGCGGAAGAGAGAGAGAGAGAGATGTGTTTATTTCAGCATCAACACCAAATCACTGACAAATGCAAACAGAAATAAACATTTAAATGAAATAAAATTTCAAAAAATTCCAGGAACACAGTGTATCAAGCAGTCTATAAACACCAGAACAACGGCCGTCAGGGAAGATGATACACATCTTATCTAGCTGACCACCGTCTTTAACTCATTAATGACATATACATGTGCGTGTATAATGCAAAATCAACCGAAATAAAAATTTATCTCAGAATTAATGAACAAACTAAAAGAAAGAAAAATAAATTACAAATTAATATGATTAGAAAGCAGTTAGCTAAGTCACAATTCTATTTGAACATTTACACAAAAAACGAAAATATAGACATTTACAAGCCATCAAACAATATGCATTTCTAACGTTTGGTGAATTCAGCTAGAGACCTCGAACTGCGGATATCAGGAGGTATTTGGTTCCAAGAATTAACATACTTAAAATTGAAAAATTGGTAATACATTATAATTCATATAAAGTTGTTTAACAGTATGAAATTTATGTTTATTCTGTAAAGTTCTTATAGGCATAAGATTTAAAAATTTCTGAGGTTGTTCTAGCACACAAATAATTGGTCTCGGATAGCCTGGTATTATATATATAAACGAGATCTGATTGTCAATCAAAATACATCTTATGGATTCTGACATAGTCAGATCGGGAAAATTAATACATTTAAAAAAAAGTTTACCAGTATGTAATTGGAACAACTGAAAAATTGCTAATACATTATAATTTATATAAAGTTGTTTAACATTATGAAATTTATGTTTATTCTGTAAAGTTCTTAGAATACGGTTATAGGCAACATGTAAGGGTTGAAGCAACTGTTTGGTTGTATTTGCATAAACTTCAATTCCATACTGAGTCCTTGATTGCAACATTGAAAGGTATAAATTTTTACGACAATTCATAGGAATAAAATCTCTACGATTGCATAACATACTATTAAAATTATTAATTTTAAAGATTAATGATTTAATATGATCACCAAAACTCAAATTGTCATCTAATGTTAAGCCTAAGAATGTGGTAGCATATGTTCTATTAATGCAGTTATTATCAAGGGATACGCTAAAATTGTTAGATCGAATAGTACCTTCATCGTCTTTAGTGGGGTAGAATAATACATACGAAGACTTCGAGCAATTTACAGTTAGCTTGTTACTTATAAACCATTTACTTATTTCAGAGCAAGCTAGATTCGCAGAGATAAACAATTCATCAATAGATTTATGTTTAACAAACAAATTAGAATCATCAGCATACAGTTTAATGGACCCAAATGTACAGGCATTATGAATATCATTCATATAGATTATAAACAGTAAAGGTCCTAAAATGAAACCTTGAGGAACACCGATACTAAGAGGTAACACACTAGATATGCTGTCACCAATTAAGGTGTATTGTTTTCTTCGAGATAAGTAAGAGTTAAACCAATCATAGGCAGTACCACGTATTCCATAAAAATGCAATTTGTGAAGCAGAATCTTATGATCAACAGTATCAAATGCTTTTGAGAGATCTAAAAATATACCAAGTGTCTTATTTTTATGATTATGTTCAGTAGATAATAAATTAACACTAGAGAAAAGAGCATCAGTGGTAGAATGGCCGGATCTAAAACCAAATTGATTTTCATTAAGGATTTCGTACTTATTTAGAAATGTCGTAATGCGTTTATGCATGATTTTCTCAAATATTTTACTTAAATTATTAAGGAGGGAAATTGGTCTATAATTTTCTACAAAATCATGTTTACCTTTTTTTATAAACATGGATGACCTTGGCTATTTTGAAATTCTCAGGAAAGTAGCCTAATTCTAACGATTTATTAATGATAAAGGTAAGTGGGTTAACAGTGATGTTTGCAGATAATTGTAAACTTTTACTGGATATACCGTCATTGCCAGTAGAATAACTTTTATTCATGGAATGAATGAAATTTAAGACTTCATTGCTGGAAGTTGGAGTTAGGAAAATAGAGTGTGGTATTGTTAAGAAAACTCTGATATGATACATCATTTCGTGGGATCGCATCTGCTAGCCGTACACTATTTTGTATAAAATATTTATTAAATTCTTCTGCAATGTCCTTGCTATTTCTAATAACACCACCATTTGTAGTTAAGTGATCAATAGTCTGATTCTTAGTTATACCACGATAACAAGTAATATTATTCAACGTTCTCCAAATGTTCTTAATAGAATTAAATCTTATGTCTAATTTATTTTTATAATAATTTTGACGGAAGTTTTGACAGAGAGAGGGAGAGAGAGAGAGAAAGAGAGAAAGAGGGGGGGGGGGAGTGAATAAGAGAATGTGTCTCCAGCATTGCTGCACGACAGAAAGAACTTGAGGATTCAGTGCAATCACAGACTAATACCTATCCCTATAACATCATATCGATTCATTGCTTCAAAATAGGTAGGTCATCTTATGCACTCTTCTGCAATGAGTTTTGATATAATGTATGATTTACACCATAACATTTACCTATGAATTTTAAGCTGGCGTTATAAAGTAATATGTTTGCGTTATATTAGTGATTGTTCTTAATTCAGGTGGGTGCTTAGTTTAAAAAAATAACATAAATATGTTCAAAGAATCGAATGTTTGTCATACTATGAATTCTTTTTCGCAATGGGTGCTTTTAGCGGATATTGATTTACTTAGGGTATTCGTATTAATGAAAGCATGATGGTTGGTTAGTTTAGAAATCAAATTATTCATTGTGCATAAGCTCCCACGTTCAAGATGTACAGTATAAAATACATCTATAATTATTTAACCTTATCGTATTCAATAATTTTATTTATATAAATAATTTTGTACACAGATTTTTTTCGTTTCAATGGACTCTACATATAGGCTCCTACATGTCGTGACCTCAAAGAATACATCCAGGAGATTATAGGTTCTAATTGAGAAATGAAAATAGCCAGTCAAAAATCTCTCTTTCTCTGATACCTTTTTCCTATTCTAGGATTACTAAATCGTTCACGTACTCCTTAGCTGACAGCTGCAAGGTATATTCTAGGTATTTCTAGGTACATTCTAGGTATTTAAAGGTATTTCTAGGCATTTCTATGTATTTCTATGTATTCTTAGGTAATTCTAGGTATTTATTGGTATTTATAGGTCCTTAAAAATTAAGCAAAATTTGATGCTAAGAAATGCACTTAAGCGCATCATAAATATGGAAATAGTCCAATCGAAGGCGTCACTTGTTTACTATAGGAGGACTAAAGCTGTTACAGGGGAAGATAAGCGAAAACCAGTTCAAATATCGTATTAGTTGAAATTAAAGAGATTAAGAAAGCACAATGTCATTATGCTTTCAATTGGTCAACGGTTAGTATTCTCACATTAGAGCAAGCTATTATATAAATTGTAAATCGCAAGCTAAATTGTATATAAACAGTGCATAGAGAATCCTTGAGTATATGGTAGGAGAAATAATAATTGCGTTAAACTTACTAAATCTAGAATTATCGATCCTGCGTTATTGATTGTATAACTTAATTAATATCCCAGGAAATATAGCAGTTAATAAACCGGTAATGATAAAAATCTTGCAGGAATTGAAGCAGTCATTGTAATAAGTCCTGGAGAGAGTTGGCACAGATAGACAGTTGATAAATGTATTAAGTAATAGGAAGCAGAGTTGGATAGGACACATTCTAAGGGGGGAAAGTCTATTAAAGGAGGTCATGGAATGTAGAATGGAAGGAAAAAGAGTCAGAGGCAGGCCGAGATTAGCTATGTTAGATGATTTAAAGACACACTCACATGTGGACATGAAGAGGAAAGCGGAAGGCAGAGAAGAGTGGAAGCGTTATATACCATGGACCTGCCAGTAGGCAGTACACTAATATATATATATATATATATATATATATACATGTATATATATATATACTGAGTATAATATAGGATCTGGGTCTTGTAGGTTACAACAACAGTTTACAACATATGATGCTTGAAGTTCTATATTAAAATTTTAACTGCACTATATTAACTCATGTTCCATAATTATTAACATCTTCTCTATGCTAAATTAATTAACTATGCTTCGTTTGCAATTCTGAATCTATTATAATTTTATCAATCAATGAGAAAATTAATTAGCGCGCTTTAGAAATGTCAATATCGCCGCTTTACTATTAATTTAATGTTAAGTTCAGAGTATATACGTGTATGCTAATACATAGTAAATCAGAGCATCACAATATTCCCGGAATTTAATAGCATTTTATAATTATTTTACTCGAAAGACATAATTTAGGTATTTTTGACATTGATAAAACATCTCTACGACAAAACTTTCTTTCAAGGCTATTACAGCTTCAGTGACTGACCGTAGGCTTGCTGTGCTGTGGAAGGTTCAAGATACATATTCCTATTCGTTTTCTTCAGTTTACCTCATGGTGAGCGGTAGAAGGATAGATCTATTAATTGAACCGTCACATTTGTTTGCTAATTTCACAGGTAATTTCGACAATTCGTTGGCATGTTCATTGTTCGATATTTCCCTTATTATTGGAGCTGTAACTATTTTGCAGTTTTGCTTTATTTCATTTTGAATGTCTCAATAGCGCAATGGTTAGAGGTGTAGATAACGTCATGAAGTTTTAAATGACAGATCCTGAGGTGAATTGAACTCTCGTGGGTTGGAATACCAGCCGCGCTGATCTGAGAGTAAAATCTCGGGCATTCACTGGACTGGTTACACGGGAAATGGACAAAATTGCCTATCGGATTTAAAATGTGGTATTAAAAGTGATAGATATCAACGTAGTTGATCATTTCACTATAATGTGTGTTATTCCAACAAAAATAAACAAAAAATAAAGCAAAACGCAATTTAAATCCTTTAGTTTCTCTCCAGATTTCAATGCTATCTGGGACGGTTTGAGAGATTGAGAAGTTTCAGGGTTTTAATACAACGCGATAATTAGCGATATGATGCGAAATTTCCTGAGCACATATAATATATTCATCAAGGGTATCAAGGGCTGATCTCAAGGATTTGCTTGGAGCAAAGAAGATAGTTAGTTGCGCAATGGCTAAACATTATAATAATCTCGGCTTATTATCCATTTAAAATAGTGTAGCATTTCTTTTATTTAAACACTTAAAGTGTGTAATTATGAAATGCACATGTGTTGTTCTTTAAAGGAACCTTGCGCGTAGAATAGAATATATTTCTTCCTAATTCTGGTCTTCAAAATTTTATGTAGGATATATCTTTATGTTTGTAACTCGACTATATAATATGATTCATTCTTTTATGGTCAAATTCGCGTGTAATTAGGGCTATACAACCATAACGTGGTTAAATCAGCCTTGGAAAGTATTATATTCGACGAATGACTAATTGCGATGTAACAAAAATCATTCTGTTATAATATTGCGGTGTTAATTTTAAATCCATTTTTAAATTTCTAATTGGTAGTCCGTCCTTATTATTAGTTCTACGGAACTATAATTAGTTAGATCGCAAAAGTACACAACAAATTTGTAGGTTTAATCTGGAGTAACTTGAACTAAAATTCGTTAAAATTTAATAATTCTCTCCACCTTTTTCTGCCTCTTTCACACTCTCTGTCGCTCCTTCTCTCCTTCTATTTCTCTCTTCTCTCTCTCTCTCTCTCTCTATTTTTCTTTCTTTTTCTCCATCTCTTCTTTGTTTTGTGTGTGTTTGTTTGATTTTTGGTTCTCTCTCTCACTTTTTCTCTCTCTCTCTTTCTGTCCGTCTTTCTCACCATCTCTTTCTATTTCTCTTTCTCTTGCTCTCCATCTTTCTCTCTCTCTCTCTCTTTTTCTTTCTTTCACTCTCTTTCTCCGTCTTTCTCTTTCTCTCTCTCTTTCTTTCTCTCTCTCGCTTTCACTCTCTCTCTCTCTCTCTCTCTGTATGTAATACACACCAATAGGTCAACAGGTCGTCGACAAAAATATTTGTATCTTTTCTAAACTTATGTGACTCTGTTCGCAATTGAAATTAATAAATGAGAAAAAATAATAATTAAAATATAGTAGGACTCAATCCTAAAGACACTGATGACAATAGCGCTAATAATAAATTGAGAATATTATGAAAACTTTCAAAGAACGACAAACAAGGCAAAATAGGCCTGTGTGTATTGGCTTCTAAAGAAATGTTCAAGAAAATTAGCCAATGCGTATACAGTGAGCAATAGATTGGCGTGACATTTAAGCTGCACGCGAGAACTGTATGTCTTCATAGAAAACGACTTACTCATATGACGAAGTGATAGACCATATAATCTGCGTCTATGAAATCTGAATATTAATTATATTTTTCGTTGGGTATAATAAAAAATAATTTGACAGTGAAACTATTTTATGAATAGTCAGTAAAACTTTCACGGACAATTCATTATCCTACTTCTGGCTACATTCCCATTTAGACTGCTTCTTGTAGCATATATCTCTGATTATTTATTTTATTTGTTAATTTTTTCATCATTTCTGTGTTTCTACTTTCTTTTATGTAATTTTTCATTTCCATTCCTTAGGATTTGCAGTTTATTTATTTACTGTAATTTTTCTCTTTCGTCTGGTGTGTCTGCAGATACTTCATATTTTCCAGTAAATTTGCTCCTGCTAATTTTAACGGCGTCGTTTCAGCAGGTGTATTCGTCTAGATTTCAACGTCTAGATATTTGAAACAAAGAGCATCTGATTATTTATAGCAATAGTTTTTTGAACATAATAATAATAATTTGCTCTCCAGCGATTCAATGCAGTCTGTTTCAGTGGCACTTTGGCTAAAGCGGCTTCCCAGAGTGCAGAGGAATTATTTTAATCGCTTTTTTAAAACTTTTAATTTAAAAAAAATTAAAAAAGAATAAAAAATAAATTAAAAAAAAATAATAATAATAATAATAATAACAATAATAATACCACTCATCATCATCATCATCATTGTCATCATCATCATCATCATAGTCATCATCATCATCTTCCCTTTTATTCACCGTTTAACGAGGGACGGGATTAGAAAATTTGGCAGCATTTTATAGAGCCTATCCGCTCACCAACCGAATGCCCTTTCTGACGTTGGTTATTTGGAGCACAAAAATGCTCGTAATAATGATTATGCTTACTGGCAAACGAAACCATTGAATTTATTGCAGTTGAACCAAATTGGTAAAACCTCTATTAATATAAACTACTTCAGAAATACATACAAATATTTAAAATTAGTTATATTTAACACACTTATGTAAAATAGAAGTGCATTGCAATTAGTTGCAATTGCTAACACGTAATCTTCAATAATAATTAATTAAGCATGCGACTCTTCAATTAATAATTAACTGATTTAGCTTAATTGGTATATAATTTTAAAATTTTAAGTTAATAAGCGAAATATGTAAATAAGATACCAGTAGATCTCGGGTTTTAACCTAAAAGGAGTAAATGCTAGTCTAACTCAGATGTTTTTCTTAAAATAGCATCAATAGTGGATTACCTTGGTTTCAACAGAAGCAGAAGTTTCAATTTTCAATTCCTGGTCAACACTATCAGGTGATACGCAGTGGATTCTTGTTATTAAGATACAAACCAAATTTAACTCTATGATCCCCTGGTTTGTGTCGATCTTCGAGCGGGTGACTGCTACAGAAACTTACGCAGTTAAGTTTACCTGTACTCACTGGTACTCATACTCATCGGTACCGGTACTCACAGATACCGATATTCATCGGTACGGTACTAACAGGTACCGGTACTCACCGATACCGGTACTCATAGGTACCGGTGAACGAGTCCATTGTATCAGATAATAATAGTATACTCAGCTTTGTATTTGCACTGTACTAAAATCATGTAAATTGCGCTTTGGGGCTAAATGTAAAGCCAAGTTTAACGTTAGTTTCCTGCTCGATGGCATTTCAGTGACGTGGAGAACTCTGGATTCGAACTCTGCACTAACTGATCTACAAATAGGACAACATGCCAACAAGCCACAGTCTAAGCCCATTACAAATATATACAGTACATGTACTTGTATAATGTTGTCTTATTTAATACAGCTGTTTAATGCCATTTAATATCTAAAACATTATATTGTATTCTGCATTTAACGGTCGACATAACACGTACAAATTTCTACCTTAGAGTAAGACTTGAAACAATGCATTTGTAGCAGGTTTGGATTTATATATTGATTTTTTTAACGAAATCTCTTAAAATAATAATTTTATTTCTTAGATTATTCCTTTCTTTCTGAACAAGCCTTGTCTATATGTCTGCATATAGACAAGGTCTGTATATCTCTTTTCCTATTTTTTTTTTTTTTTTCTCTCTCTCTTAGTGCACTGCCAACGCAACTGGAAAGTCCATAGTATATGATGTCTCCACTCTTTTCTGTCTTCCGCTTTCGTCTTCATGTCCACATATGATTGGGCCTTTAAATAATCTAAAATTCCTAATTTCGGTCTGCCTCTGCTTCGCTTTCTTATAATTATAGTCTATACTGTATGCTATGCCTTACTCTCTCTCTCTTTCACGATATACATGTAACTTCTATCTGTTCGTATTACATGTATCATCTATCTATGGGCTTAGTTTTATCTATTGTGTAATAGAACGTTTTACTTAGAAACATCTCACAAAAGTGTCCAATGTCACCAGCAAGACTGTGTGTGGGCTGTCGTTACAGTGTGATCACTTGCGAGGTGACGCTTGTTTTTCTCTATCTAGAACTCTTTTGACAGTATCATTGTTTCAGCACGTATGTTGCGTATATCCCTGGACTGAAAAAAACGTGATACTTAATGAGAAGATTTATCTAACATTACGGGCGTGATAAGTAATGAACAGTTAAGGGTAGAAAAAGGTGGAACGGGCGGAAGGAGAGGTTTTTGGTGAGGCTTCAGTTAGTGGCATGGGTGGTAGCAATAATAAGAATGGTAGGAGTGGCAGGGAGTTTTTGGTAAATCATTCCAGTACGGATGAGTTTAATCATTTTCATTGGAAATTTAGTTATATATATATATATATATATATATATATATATATATGTGTGTGTGTGTGTGTGTGTGTGTACAGTATATATATATATATATATATATATATATATATATATATATATATATATATATATATATAATATATAATGTATAGATATAATATATGTATTATATATATATACATGTATATATATACATATAATTATATTCCAATGTGGTGTTCAATGTATTGAAGTATGGACTAACTGCTAACTGCACGTGTCGCAGGAGGCGACTAAGCAAAAACTGAAGAATGCAAAGAGAAATCACCTCAGAAAGTCTTTTGTGAAGAGATTATCCTGTTAATCTATGGAATGTGAAAGCAGCCTCTGAGTACGAATATGTACCTTGGACCTGCGACTTGGCAGAACAACAGACGGAGATATGTACAATATTTATATATGTACTTTTTATAAGAATTGAATCATATGCATCATGCATATACATGAATATATGTATATATATATATATATATATATATATATATATGTATATATTCATGCAATATTGTATATATGAGTCGATTCATTTTTCTTAGTTACAAAGATTTTTGCTACTTCTTAGTAATGTTTATTGAGAAAGAAAATTTTTCTTTACCTAGAGCTTACAGCCGCTTACAGATTAATTTTACAGACGCTCATTTTTAAGTAATAATAGTAGTCTGTGGACCGCAATCATCATCTTCTTCTTCTTCTCTTGAATCCCAGCTTAACTAGGATCGGATTAGAAATTTTTGTATTTATATCTGGACTGTAGTTTATTTAATATTTAACTTCAAGCCTGTTGACTGTAATATTCGAGAAAAGACCCTGAATGTTTTGATGATATTACAATACAGTAGGATATTTAACACGTGCAGAGAATACAGGCCTAATAATAGAAGAAGGTTAAACAACGTTTCTGCAAAATAATTACTCATTGCCGTCGCAACAATGCACGCGTAAGCTATGTTATTGGGAGAAAACCTTTTATCGTACTTTAGTGAAACAAGTTCAAACGTAAGTTAGTTATTTTACTTCAGAACTGCATCATACAAGTGTCTCTCTCTCTCTCTCTCTCTCTCTTTCTCTTAGTGCACTTCCTACTGGCAGGTCCATGATATATAACGCCTTCACTCTTCTCTGTATTCCGCTTTCTTCTTCATGTCCACATATAAATTGATCCTTAAATAATCTAACATACCTTGTGATATACCATTCTTTTCTTTGGGGTTATGCTTTTGACGAGGTGGGCCCCCTATGCCTTCCTCAGCTAGGGGTCCCACCTCGTCAAACACGACAATAAGTGTATAGAGAGACAAAAACAGATACACAAATAAGCAATCCTGCAATATGTATCATTAGAAGCAGGCTGTTGTGACCATCAGCTGACGGGGCTACTATTCGGAGGTAAAGCAGCCACCTCCCACCTCAAACCCCCTCCCTCGGTTCTTCACCAATGTCCCCCCGGGTCTCCGCCTCCGTCGTTTAGCCCTGAGGCTACTTTTAATATTAGAATGGCTTAAGTTAAGGGCTTAAGCCATTCTATTATTGGGCGAAGGTTTCATCTTTAACCCTGCACCTAGATCCTATCTTATAATAATAATAATAATAATAATAATAATAATAATGATAATAATAATTGGTGGTTGCGAGTCGTCGATTGCAAATGATGTACATACTGTCATCGACAGAGGCCAAGAATTTGGGCTTCAGTTGAATCATACCAAATGCGAAGTCATATCATCAGTTTGCAAATCTCCGGACAACTCAGTTTTGTCATCCTTTGTGCCAATGGGCCTATCCCATAGTACTCTACTCGGCGCGCCACTCTCTGGAGAAGAAGCTACTACCACCCCTTTATCTAGTCGCTTGGAGGTTCTCAACCTTCAGCATCGCGCTTGAAGTCGCTAGCCGCTCATGATGCTTTGACAATCCTTCGCTTTTCATTAAGTGCACCTAAACTTATGCACATTCTGCGCTCTAGTCCGAGCTTCTCTAATCCGCGGCTTTTAGACTACGACGAGGCTCTTAGGCAATGCTTGTGCGCCGTTATCAACGCAGATTTGTCTGATTTGCAGTGGCAGCAAGCCAGTTTACCGGTGAGCAAAGGTGGTCTTGGAATTCGCCTTGTTTCCCATATCGCGCCTTCAGCCTTCTTGGCATCAGCGATGGGAACGAGGCAGTTGCAAGACGCCATCCTTCATAAGTGCTCCCTTTCTGCCGATAGATCCATTGACGTTGCGTTGTCAGTTTGGTCCAAAAGCCTCCAGTGCTCCACCTTCTACCTCAGTCAGTAACCAGAAATCATGGGACCGTCTTATAGTGGATCGGATTTATACCAGTCTGTTAGAATCCCAGTCCAATGCAGTAGACAGAGCACGACTCCTAGCTGTATCAACCAAAAGAAGCAGCGACTGGCTTCACGCTCTCCCTGTTGCTTCTTGTGGGCCTCTTTTAGACAATGAGGCGATTCGAGTAGCCGTTAGTTTCCGTTTAGGGGCGAAAACTTGTGAGCCTCACATGTGCCCCTGCGGTTATGAAGTCGACGCTTTAGGTCTCCACGGCCTCTCCTGCAAACGAAGCTCAGGTAGAATGTCTCGCCATCACAATATAAATGACTTAATATGGCGAGCACTTTCAAGAGCAGGCATCCCTTCCTCTAAGGAACCAAATGGGTTGTCCAGATCAGACGGCAAGCGTCCGGACGGCTTGACTTTAGTGCCCTGGTGCAACGGTGAATGTGCCGTATGGGACGTCACGGTCATTGACACTATGGCAAACTCCTACCTGAATACGACTTCAGTCACAGCCGGTGGAGCTGCTGTTCATGCCGCCTCTAGGAAGTTGGATAAATACCGTAATCTGTCCTTAGGATATGAAGGTGTTCCGGTGGCCATTGAAACCATGGGCCCGATGAATCCCGAAGGAGCTGACTTTATTAATGGCATAGGCAGACTTATTGCAGAGCAAACCGGCGATAAGCGAGAGACTTCTTTTCTTTGGCAAAGGCTTTCCATGACTTTGCAAAGATTTAATGCAGTCTGCTTCAATAATTCTTTTAAGCCGTTTGATGACCTCGAGTAGCCGGGCGGCGATTCAGCACGTATTGCTTGAATCGTTTTTATCAAACCCCAGGTTCTTTACACCGGGGTAAATTAAAAGAAAAGAAAAATAATAATAATAATAATAATATAGTGTCTCTCAAATTCCATGGGCAGAGGGGGAGTGTGTTAGCTGGGACGTCACTGTTACGGACACTTTCTCAGTAAGCAATCTTGGCCTCTCTTGCGCTGCTGCTGGTGCTGCAGCAGAGGCCGTGGCTAATAGGAAAACTCTGAAGTATGCCGAAATCTCTGGCAACTATATCTTCATGCCTATTGCCTTTGAGACCCTGGGGCCCATCAACTCTCTCGCATCAGACTTTATTGACGAAATAGGCAGGAGGACCAGCGCCATTACTGGTAATAAGCGCGAAAAATCTTTTCTGTGGCAGCGACTGTCTATTGCTCTCCAGCGATTCAATGCAGTCTGCTTCAGTGGCACTTTGGCTAAAGCGGCTTCCCAGAGTGCAGAGGAATTATTTTAATCACTTTTTTTTAAAACTTTTAATTAAATAAAGTCTCTTTTATCTTATTTATTAGCCCAGGGCCCTTTACAGCCCAGGCCATTAAAAAAATAATTTTTAAAAAAAAATAATAATAAAGGTTTAATGTCCGTTTCCTCATCCAGAGATGATGTCAGGGACGTCAATTATCCTATCCGGCACTTAGATCCTTTCATAGAATCTTATCCTGCACCTAGATCCTATCTTATCCTATCCTACACCTACATACTGTCCGCAGAAATAAAAGAAACTATTACGAATTCTAGTAAATCAAATGTATGTGTGGCTCTTAATGTAGTTAGGATAGTTAAACATGGTTACCTGTGGGTCCTACGACTATCTAGCGGAGCACCATATAACAAGACGACTTTTGCAGGTGAAAAAAGACAAAAAGAAATAAAAAACCACGAAATCTGAAGACAAAATTTACACAATCTGACAAAAACAGATGAACTCGCACAATGCTTAATATCACTAAGTAACTTTAACTTATTCCTCGTGGATGGTCCGTGAAGATTCTGGCATATAACAGGAAAATAGATTCGTAATAAGATTCACATGATAAAAATTCAACATTTGAACTTATTTTGCTAGGGTGCGTTTTATAAATTTATAGTAGACTGCTACAAAGTTACTTATTCTAATCAGCAAATTATTTCCTGCTTCTTTTAGATTACTTTAATATCCTGTGCAATGTGAACATTAAAATCTGACGGAGGATTCGTAACTATGATTTCTTCGTAAAGCGCTTTTATTCGTTTAATTTTGCGTATGACGCAATATCTGTTGCACGAGGTGATTAAGTCACATCATCATCATCATTATCATCATCATCATTATCATCATCATCATCTTCATCTCTGCAGACTGTGAGTTGATTGACTCGTATTACAGACTCGTCAAAACTTGACATCTGTAAATTACTAGACCAATTAATGCTTCGGGGGTGGTTTCTCTTTATCTTCATCTTCAGTTTTGCTTTCCACTGTTTTGCTCGTAATTATGAAAACGTGGACTTTCCTTTTTGAAATATGCAGCACTGATTTTATCGTTAGAAGGCTTATTTAGATTCCTTTAAATTTAATAACAAAACTGGCTGGAAGTTTAATCATAGAAGAAAACTGGACATTCAGTTGATATAACGTACTATTATCATATTATTCAATTACATCACAAATTCTGCAGTGTTTCTATAGAAAGATAGGGGTGAGAAATATTAAAAGAAACTTTTAACACTAAATTTTGATAGTAGATAGTTACTAGCTAAGGAGTGTTTGATGTAATTTTTATAGTTAAAATTTTCAACTGAGTCTCGCTCAATTCATCATCATCATCATCATCATCATCCCTTTCATCCAGTCTATCTTGGATCGTTTAGCAAATTTTATAGTAATTTCTGAAGCCTAGATGCCTATCGTCACAAGAATTATGTTACTCATCGCTAAAAGGAGAAAAGAAATATGAAAATTATATAATGGCTATAACTTTGTTACAGCTATATATTTTCAAGAATAACAATATATTTCTTTCCTTCTCATTTTTGCGCTCTATTTAGCTATCGTGAGCCTAAAACATGTATGACGTCACAATGTTGACGTCACGTCTTGGCACCATTCTGTTTCTTCTTTGTGCAGTTGACATTCTATTATGGCTCCGCGGTCGTTGCGTGACAAAATTTCAAGATCAAATCCTAGCCACTACAGACATGTTAATAATTGCCAGTCAAACTCGACCAATATTATGGCATAAGTTTTTTCATGCAAAATTTGCTGCGAATGTCGATGCGATTTCGGTTGTGTATCAAAGTGTCATTAGTATAAATTTTAATCTCGCTCTGTAGCTGCACAAAGGATTGGGAGTTCAATATAATAAATCTTTAACGTTCGTTACGTCATACGAGGATGATGCCAGGGTCGTCCCCATCACATGTCACTACAAATCAAATTAAGTTTAGCTTTTAGATATGTTGTTCGTGGATAAATTTTTGTTCTTATTACTGTAATATTCAGAAAAGTTGAAATGACTCAGAACAAAAATATTAAAACCTTAAAATTATTCCGGCGGTGGGAGATAACTAATATTGATGTGGGTTGTGAAAATATTGAGAACTGCGAATGACTAATCCATATGAACGACATGTTAATAATTAAGCAGCAAACTATCATTCCAAATAACCCTGTCCTACTCATGAAGACTGTTCAATGTTAAATCTATTAAATAATTATTTTTATTCCCTATTCACTGTATTCAATGCAGGGCATATGAATAAAATAATAATAATTTTTTTCTAATAATAATAATTATTAGATTATTTGCAGATTAAATCGTAATTTAATTTTGTACGTTGATGTTCATATGCTGACAGAAATAACACATAGTTAATCTTTCATTAGTTCGCAAAACTACGACTTCTACGGCTTATTATCGCAATACGACTGAACATGTATTAGATTATATAGACATTTTTCCGGTAATAAAGCGCCGTTCCAATAATAGCAGGCAACCATTTTAAGCACGGATTTCTTGTTTAACGCAAACGAAGGACAACAGCGTAATATTTCTACATAATTCGCAATGACAAGGTGTAAATGGCGTCTGAAGTAGACTTGATGTAGCTAAGGATCTGTTTGGAAGGTGACAAATGAGACTTTCTATTGATAGAGCGAGCGGTGCCTGTCATGGATCAAGATTACGACGCTACTTAAAATATCACATTTCGCTGGAGACAAGAAGTTGAGCAGGATTGGATCTAGGGCGGATAACCCCCTTTCCTCCACCCTCTCTTCTTTATTTTGCTGCTTCTCTTCTCCTTGTACCATTAGATTCAATAGCCTATCCTTAAATCATATGTTTTTACTTTTATCTCATCCAATCAGCATTAAAATTTTTCTAAAGCGATCTCTCTCTTTTAGTGCATTGCCTACTGGCAGGTCCATGATATATAACGCCTCCACTCTTCTCTATCTTCAGCTGTCCTCTTCATATCCACATATGAGTGGATTTTTAAATCATCAAACATTCCAAATCTCGGCCTGCCTGTGCCTCTTTTTCCTTCCATTCTGCCTTCTATGACCTCTTCTTACAGACCCCCTCCCCCCTTAGAATATGTCCTCTCCAACTCTTCTTCCTAATCCTTAATACATTTATCAGCAGTCGATCTGTACCACTCTCTCCAGAACTTCCCAATTAGTAATCTTTTGAGTCCAGCTAATCCTCTCCATTCTTCTCTATATCAACATTTCCAATGCCTCCAGTCTCCTAATATTTTCATAAAGCGATAAGGGTGTTAAAGTACTCCAGGCCTAATGTTGAATGATTTTTACGCATTTCCGTTTGTTAGCATTAGTCGATAGATGAAAATAAGGAGGTTGAACACTTTCTAACCCGATGAAATTATAATATATATTAATGATATTTGTTTTCTCTCCACATTCGGCAATCACCTAGAATGAGGATCTTCATTGGATTCAACAGTCCCGCGGGTTGAGCAGGGTAGATACATGCTAAGCACTTGCAAGAATTTTAAAAGAAATAAATCAAAATTAAAAATTAATATAAATGGCAAAATAAGTAAATAAAGAGCTTATGAGTAATAGCCAGAAGGATTTGACACTCGGTCCACTGAAGCACCTGATGAAAAAGGAGTCCAGATAACGTCTAATTGTTGCAAACGTTAATGATGTAATAAATACAAATTAAATTCGGGTTAATTGAAATGCAAAGATTGTACTTTTATCATATGAAAATGGGTTGTCGCGTAGGTCTAATACATAAAATTGTTCTATAAAAACATTTGAAAATGATGTAATTAAGCTAAGAATATAACTCGTAAACTGTTATAAATCCCATTAATAAATCAGGCTTGCGAGATATTGCCTCAGTGAAACGCTGACATTCTCCATTGAATAATTATATGCCTTACGGAAGCGCCTACCATTCATTACTTGGAATTCATTTATGATTGATGGCTCTTATTGGATTATCTCTAATGAATTGTGGAGTAAACAATTTTAGTTTTTATCATCTTGTTTAAACTGGGCTAATCCTAGACTGGACAATGCTATTTCCCTTAAGATAAGATATTCCATTCGGTTGTGGCTAAGAAAAGAAAATCATTGCATAGTAGCAGGTGGAAGAGTCATGGACTTGCCAGTAGGTAGTTAATGGAGATGGATCGGATCGAGTAACTCAGACATATGAGAATAATTGTTTATGCGGAATGAAGGATGGAGATGGGAGACAGTGGTGGGTTTGAGTTATTACCTCAGGTGAGTTTCGTAAAGATCAGAAGCCCCAGGTGACTGTGCCACGACATAAATTCCTGAAGTAGTCGTCTTAAGTCGTGGACCAGCCACTAGACAGTCCACTGAGAGAGAGAGAGAAATACCTCGGTGTAGGCTATGTTCCTGATATACATGTATATGTGTACACGTATATACCTTTATAAAAACATTGCTATTTTAGGCCTATACCTCGTGACCCTTTTAAAAATCTTTAACGTAGACTCGGGTCATAGACCTATGCAATAGAATCTGTGAGCGAGGGATGGAGCAACATGGGCACGTCTTGTTTGACCCTGTATAGAGGAATTCGATGTCTAATTGAGCTACAAGCCGTCTCGTTGATATTCATGAAAACCTATTCGATAGATAACGAACGACCAACGTCACGAGGCGATGAGAGTCGTTGGCACTGAAATGAAACCCGTCTGCAAGGTCTCTGGCTAATGACATATTGTGTAACAAGAGAAAAACATCAGCATAAAGTTAAGTTAGGTATAAAGAAAAATGCAGGTAATTTAGACATCGACACTGGCTGGAGCCAGTGGCGATGTCGGTAAGATATTCGACCGCGGATCCGTGTGTGCGGGGTTCAGATCCTAGGCTCGCCCGTAACTGACGCCGCTTTCGAGTGAGGAAACTGACGCTACGTTTAGCTTTACCAGCTTTTTGCATTTAATTTTTTATATTATATTTATACGATACTTCTAGTAATAATATTCTTTGTATAACAACACAGAATCTGTTTAGTAGAATAGAATGGATAATATGTTTATTTTTCAGCAGAAACACAAAATGCATATCGCGAGAAAAATTGGTCGTCGGTGAAGATACAAAGTAACTTATCTAGCTGACTACCGTGATAATTATTTTACTTATAGTTCTTAATAAATCTAGTATTAGTTCATAGGTCATAATACCTACAAAGTTGAACTTATAATCTACATGTATAAGCAGATCTAAATGACTAATAGAAAATAAAATAAAAAACAAAAACTGTGAAACTTACATAACTTCGATCATAGAAATTAGCAAGTTTAGTATTATAGTTACAATTTATTTGCTGTTAATGTGTTAATGATCGGAGAATGTAAAAACAGTAAAATAATTATTTTAAAATGTAAAAATATTTTGATGCTAGTATTGTTATTAACTTGGAAAAATCCCAGGGTGATGAAATGTTATTCATAAATCCGCGCCCGCAGCAATTAATGCGTCATCAAAATGAAACGATTACTAATAACCATGGAGAGGAAGGAGGAAATGGGCCTTAAACAAGCATCTGTGCTTCCTGACCCAGTGTGCCATTATGTTTATTATGTTTATCTTCAATAACAAGACAACGAGTTAAAGACTTGAGGTAAACGGGATCTGATAACAGCGTGATGACCTGTTGATGTCATCGTGATAAGAAGCTGATAAAAAGCTGATAAGAGTCTCGACGTCTGCTATTCGAATCGTTAAGGTCGAGAGAATCACGTGCGGAGACTGTGACACAGGTGTAGATAGAGTACCAGTACCATTGTTCTGATATCACTGTATCGTTGTACTGATATCATTGTACCATTGTACTGATATCACTGTATCATTGTACTGGTATCATTGTATCATTGTACTGATATCATTGTACCATTGTACTGATATCACTGTATCATTGTACTGATATCATTGTATCATTGTACTGATATCACTG
Source organism: Enchytraeus crypticus (assembly GCA_905160935.1). NCBI lineage: Eukaryota > Metazoa > Annelida > Clitellata > Enchytraeida > Enchytraeidae > Enchytraeus > Enchytraeus crypticus. The sequence continues at coordinate 614,968 of CAJHZI010000737.1, read as the reverse complement.
TATCATTGTACTGATATCACTTTACCATTGTACTGATATCATTGTATCATTGTACTGATACAGGTGAAGATAAAGTACCAGTGAGTCATTGTACTGACACAGGAAGAGGTAGAATACCAGTAAGCTTTTGAGAATCACTAACTAAACTAAATTTTCAATGAAAAAGCGGACTAGAGATCTCCGGAAATCAAAGCAATTGCTAGATCTATGTCCGTAATTAATAAAATTAAATCATGTCGTAAAATACTTAAAATAGGTTTTAGTAAGTGGCAGATTAAAATGAAATTCTATTTAGGAATTCTTTAGATGTCTCTACAATCTTACTAGTTGTCACGTAGTACCAAAAATAGCCCTTAAGTTATAATTTTAAAAAATATCGTTTCATATGCTATTCGTTTACGACAAAATCCAACGAATAATTCTTCCATGGTTATATTGGGTTAACTGATTTCTCAATTTCGTTTGGAATGTTATCATTAATTTAGTTGACTTTTATTTAATATCGATAAAATAATGTTGCTTTATTGTAAATTAATTGTTTTCTTAACTTAAATCTAATCTAAAGGACGTCTCGGATCTATGTTAATTTGAACTTAGGGTGCCGGTCAACTATTAATAGCCTAACGGAATAATTAGTTTCTCTTTAGGTAAAGGATATAAGATATAAGATATCGATACGTTATATTACAATATAGCTTAGTTATTTTAGGAACACATGCCTATGAAATTACTAATTAGGTAAACATTGGGAAATTAGCTTCTGGTACTAGCCAAATTCCAGCGTGTGATACCGGCACGATATTTTTAAAAGAGAAATGGCCATTTTCTTTTAAATATAAAAATATCGTGCCACCTAAAAACTATAGCAACCCTTGTATGTCCTAACTTTCCTTTCCATACGAGTGCATCATATAATGATTGAAATGAGAGTAAGATGATGGAAACAATCGCTGCTTACGAAGAAGGTCTTCACCGAAAACGTACCAGTATCGTGCATCTTTACTGATAAATGCACTTTGCCATACCTTCTCGGCGATCAGCTAGATAGAGAAATGCTCTCACTAGGGACCCACTGAATAGTATTGGTTTGTTTTACTTTCGTTGCCTCATCCATTTTTATTTCAACGCTTTCATGTACCTATTGTATGACTTACTTTGAATGGTTATATTCAATTGGTACATGTAGGCCTATTTGCTTGTACGTGACTGTCTGTCTGATGTTGATCGCTTTAAATTAAACATAGTTTTCTCTCTCGCTTTCTCTCTCTTTTTCTCTCTCTCTCTCTCTGTCTCTCTCTCTCTCTGTCTCTCTCTCTCTCTCTCTCTCTCTCTCTCTCTCTCTCTCTCTCTTTCTCTCTCTCTTTCTTTCTTCTTTCACAACAGCTACATCTACTGAAATTGCTGTGAACTATAAAGCAGTAGTGAAAAAAGTCAAAGACAGAAAAGGTTGCGTTTGCATTTGACTAGTCGCACAACAAGCGTCAACTGAACTTTTTAACAACATGCAGAATACTTTTTCGTCAAAATTTCAGCTAACGAGTATTTTGATTTCTGGGCAAGTGTTGAATTTTTTGCATTGGCATTCTCGAAAACGTTCGTTGGAGCGAATTGGTTTGCGCTAATTTGTTAATGTTATTGGGATGCAGAAAGTGTAAATTCTAAAAACCGGAAAGACATGTTTTCAAACCGACAGGAAGAAGATATCGTGTCATTCGAGCTCACTAGACAAACGTACGTGTTGAAGAAACGCTAGAGATTTACCGTCAATGTGGACCTTAAGATCTACACCAGGGCGTCGCCTTGCTCAGGTCTACCAATGGCGTCCTTACATATATATATATATATATATATATATATATATATTGTATATATATATATATATACCTGATATATACCTGGCTGAGGTCTACCAATGGCGTCCTTACATATATATATATATATATATATATATATATATATTATATATATATATATATATAGTATATATATATATATATATGTAAGTATATATATCTATAAATCTGGTAAAGCTTATGTTAGCGTCAGTTTCCTCACTCGAAAGCGATGTCAGTGACGGGCGAGCCCAAGATTTGAACCCCGCATATACTGATCCGCGGTTGAGTATCTTACTGACATCGACACTGGCTCCAGCCAATGGCTGGACTGGTCTTATTGCAACGTTAAAAAGATTCTCGTGTTCGACATGGTTTGATCAAATGCCATCATCGACGCTATAATAAACTAGTAAACTGTTGAAATAAACGGAATATTAAATCAATGAAATAGTACCATTAAGTAATTTTCTTAGAGCTACCTTTATGCACAGTATATTTACTTTTCTAGTTCTTACTGCTTTTTTGTATGTTTAAGATTCATATGAGCTATTTTGCCTGAATAAAGCAATAAATAAATTAAATTAAAAAAATTAATAAAATACTATAGTCAACCAGCGAGGCAACTAATACTAGTTTAATAATAAATTATTTAAGTGACACTTAAAATTATAAGAAGTTCGAAGCTTCAACTTTTTCATACTCCTTGCCAACTGACTAAATCATTAACTATATCTATTAGACGACACAGTTGAGCATAGAGGCCGGGTGAGACCCATAGAATTGAATTTGATTGCCCCAATCACTGAGAGTTCTGCTGAAGAGTTTCAGTTATACGGAATCTTATAATGATGCGAGCTCACTACGTGACTCATGGAAGTTCTTCGTGAGCCTTCGGCATTGACATGTAATTATTTACAACACATTTTCTAATGACTCCGATGGACCTCTTAATTTGATAGAATTAGGGCAGAATGTAGATGTCCGGGATATAGGAAATACGTCAGTTATTAGGAGATGAACGTACTTACGAATTGAGAAATAGCTTCTGAAGTCACAGGATAAGAATTCAATTCACAGTTGTGTCATCTTTCATGTTAAAATCTGGCAAAGCTGCTAAGCAGTTCATTTACAATCGAAGCAACCTTCAGCAAGCCTTTTCAATCATTTTAAATTATAATTTAATAGAACTGAGACTGTGGCCTGTTGGTAAGTTGCTTTACAGCGGCCCAGTAGTTGCAGGGTTCAAATCCAGTGCTCACCTTTGTCACTTACCTGATATTCGAGCAGGTACCCTGGTGTTAAACCCGGTCTTAATTAAATCAATTAGGAAAAGTTTAGCTGTTTTGAAAATGTGTGCATTTTGTTTATACATGTATAATATAACTTAAATTACGTATTATGCACATTCATGTACCTTTTTGCGGTATATCAAAATTGTGTATATCAAAATATCAAAAATCTCCTTCCTCGTCATCTTTCCTTGAATCAGAAGTACACCAGGATCGGGATTAAAAAATTGTGAAACAATCTCTGGACTCCAGGCTCCTATCAACCGAAAGCCCTTTCTGACGTAGGTTTGGATCTTACTGCTTTAGTCGCCTTTTACTATGCGTGCAGTCCACGGTTGGTTTATTCTTCAGCATCCCGGACACAACATGGGTAACTACAAGACACTAACTACAATGTTATTAGCAACGCTATTCTACAGTGTACTCGTTAAATTAAAATATTTCTCGTAATTATTCTCAATAGTCATATATTTTTCTGTTTTCGTTTTTGACTCTAAACATGCATTAAGAAATCAACCGTGAAGCGCATTAATCCGTAATTAGTAGATCACGGTAAACAGGTTATTTTTAGATTTATTTATTGCAGTTATCTATCTCATTAGCTGGAACGCATTTAGTGTTGTCATGTATTTTTCAGTTCCTAATAATTGTCTATTTAACTCTGATTTTATTTAAACAACGACTTGCGAATTATACTCTTTATACATGTAAGTGGCTCACATTTTATATTTAAACTACTGATAAAATAAATGTTGCGTAAGTTGCCTGTAGTTTATGGTATTTTCAATGGTGACAAAGATGTCGCTTTATAGAAGGTTTCCAATTATTTCGCAGCATAATTTTGATAATATTTATTAGATTGAATAACAATAGTAATTTATAACTAGAAGACGTCTATAAATAATGTATCCTTCAAGTATCTCTTCGTACTATTTTTCATATTTTTAGAAATTCAGAAGTTGCTCAATAAGGTGTTTAAATCAACTGGTCTTAGCGAATACGTTTCATTGTTAAATTCTTCTCAGTCGTCTCTGATAGCAAAACATAAACTTAAGAAACATCCGATTTACTAGGGCTAATTAGTTAAGTAATTAATTAGCTATTTCAGTAAAGGTATCCGGGTCAGAAAACATGACATCCTAAAGAATTGCACTTAATAATTTAATTAACTCTGTCGATTGAAATTATCATATAGCTAAGTAGTAGTTAATTAATAGTTAATAAAATGTAGTTGACAAATGTATTAAGAAATAGGAAAAAGAGTTGGATAGGACAAATTCTAAGGGGAAAGTGTACTAAATGAGGTCATAGAAGGCAGAATGGAAGGAAATAGAGGCAGAGGCAGGCCAAGATTAGGTATGTTAGATGATTTAAAGATCCATTTGTATGTGGACAGGACAGAGAGGAAAGCGGAAGACAGAGAAGAGTGAAAGCGTTATATACCATGGACCTGCTAGTAGGCAGTGCACTAAGAGAAGGAATATGTAACAAAAAGATAGTCATGGAGAAAAAAGTTAGTACAAAGGCAGAATCGTATCGGAATCGGCAATATATAGTGTAACCGCAGAATTTATATTTTCCTCACTAAAATATCGCAAATGATATCTGAATGGAATTTGAGATTCTACGTAGGAATTCCGAAAGATTTTTGATTAAATTTGTTAAACATTACTACCTAGAGTTAAGATGCTGTCTATATGAAACAAATACTGTTTATACTATTTATTACTATTTTAGTACTATTTATTTACTATATGCATTGTCCACTCTGGAAATTACTGGTCTTTGTCCGAAATGATAACAAAGCAGATGTAATTAAGGAATAGTAGTCTGAATAAGATACATAATTTGATTATTTTCTAGGCATATACATGTTATGTTAATTGCTCTTGACGTAAGAGGCGACCGAGTAAGAAAATGAAGGCAGCGGGAAGTCACCTCAGAAGTCATATTTTCTCACACATAGGCTTGAAATAAAACATATGTATACTGTCTACACTCATCTATTTAAAACACAATTAAGTTTATATAAAAATATACATATATATATATATATATATATATATATATATATATATGCATGCATATATATACATACATATATATATGTATATATATATATATATATATATATATATATATATATATATATATATATATATATGGTAAGCATAAACAGATTTCCTGCACATTTTACTCGCGCATTGTCTAGATATTTTCTCTTATTTTCTCTTTATGGTAGCAGATGTATTTTCGTTTATTCAATAGTTCCGCTATTGCAATATTTATCTTGACGATATAATATATTTGGCGATATAAAGGCACTCCCTCTATCTCTGATATAATATATTTCAGTGGTTAGGTAGATAATTGAGTTCCATTAATTTCCTGAAATGGTGAATGTTAAAGAATATATTTCGAGGAATTATTCTAATTTTGAATCGATTTCATTTGATCTTCGTGAAGAAATAATGTACGAGTAATATACTGCACTTTCGTTATATAATAATACTACTGTACACATCCTGAAGTAACGGTTTTCTGTCGCATCTGATTTCTCTTGCAAAAAAGCATTGAGAGAGAGAGAGAGAGGGAGAGAGAGAGAGAATTATGTTTATTTCAATACACTCAAAATACACAGTGACATACACAAACAAGGCCGTCAAAGAGGTCAGAAGTAACTTATCTAGTTGACCATCCTAAATACAAATTGAAAAATATCTGAAAGAGAATAATCTTCTTCATTGATTCAACAAGACGTCGTATAATAACGTTACAGGCTAAATAACAACAACAACCACAACAACAGCAACAACAACAACAACAACAACAACAACAACGAGAATACTAGTAGCTCTACTTTTCTCTAAACTGTTGCATCCACCGTGTTCAAGCTAGTGTGAATGTTTTATTGCTATGTATTGCGCTAAGTGTTGTCGTGGACGACAGAACTCTCTAATCCGTTGTTTTTTCTTGCCTGGTGAAAAATTAATGTTTTAGCCGAATTCAAAGTTTAAAGTTCATAGAGGTCTTAATAAGGACAACTGTTAAAATTTAAAGAGTACATTTGCTTCAAATATAAGGCTATATGCTCCTTGACATTATATCGTCTCATATTGTAATGTGACTGCTTAACAGCAATGTCAGAAACTCCTCCTATTGATCGAATGCAAGCAATAATCAATGTGCAGCCTGTCAAGCATTCTACACGTGTATATCGACAAATGGTAGCCATGTGGGTTATCGGTTGAGATCTGATAGAGGATCAGTGGGAACTCACAGAATCGCCATTTCAATGATAACCTTCTGACAAAGAATCTGTATCTAAATTCGAAGTGAGTCTTTTGGCAACGGTCTTGACTGTCGATAGTGGTAATGAGGAATATATTAGTAGGCAATAAGTAGGCTATGTATGCTATAGTTATGTATAGTTATGTAAACATATTCAAGCTTCACGAAGAAGTCATGCATGTACTTACTACTTACCATTGATATCAAAATAGTGGTGTGATATTATTTACAATTATAGATAATAATGACTAATGCTGGTTCTTTGTTTTAATTATAGATTGAATATCATGTGTGATGGTAGGGAAAAAATTCCACAGTGGTAAATTCCGGAGAGTAAATTCCGCCCTGGTAAATTCCACACTCGTAAATTCCGCACTGATATATTCTGCACTGGAAATTAATTTACATTCACATTCCATCATTGGATTTAATAAAGCTTCACTAATAATGTTCAACTACGAACATCAAAACACTGAGTGTTATTATTCTTCAGGAAAAAACTTTTGCCCGAAGGATGCTATGCTCTAATTCTAGCATGCTACTTGTACAATAGAAGGAACAGGAGAGGTAGGTTTGGATTAGGAATCTTGTGGCTGTTGGTATATTGAAAGCACTACATGGGAGTCACGCAATATAGTAGTAACCACCTAACCTAATAACATTTAAAAACCATTCAACCTTGGTTATATTTGATTCATATGCATGTTGGAGTGACGTAGCGTTACGTTCCCACTATTGCGTTATTATATCGCCCACTGCATTATATTTTGCCCACTACATTACATTAACCACTACATTACATTAACCACTACATTACATCGCCCACTCATGTGATACTGTTGAATAAAGCACAACAATTACGAAATTCCAGTTTTATGCAGCAGAGCTGCCACTTTCAGTGATGTAAATATTATATTATTTTAGATATTATATATAATTTCATTAATTATTTGTCAATTGTTGAATGATTTCTCAATCCCGAACTAAATTGCAGTGTAATGATCCAATACCACTAGCACTAGGGATTAAAAATATAATACAAGATGAATTTCAATACCACTAAAAATTAATACGAACTATTATAAAACTGGTGTTTTAATAATAAAACTGAAAATAGATTATAAAACGCGTATAATAGCTAAATTACTTCGCTAAAATTTCATCTGGATTCCAATTTTATTATTAAAATTAAACCCAATTTTAGTCTATTTTCATCTAATTTCATTGCAGTAGTTGTTACATTTCTTAAGATTATTTTAGTTTCGAAATTTATTCTAGCCAGTAAATCTGAACTTGCTAAATGAGCTACGTACAAAATTGTCACTACTATAATAGCAGTTTTCATATTCCATAGCACGGAACGACTAAATCTGTAAGAAGATTATGCCACTGCTTGGGATAAAAATTTTAATTATAGTATATGCCACTCAGAAGTAGCTGCACTATCGGGTTTTTTAATGCAACATCAAAGACCTCTGCTTGCCATTAGGGACTCATAAGACTCGGATGTGGCAGGGAGGACGTGTGTAGATAACATAAAACTGATTCAATTAAACGTGACTTAACGTAATCCGAAGCCAACGAAGAATTCACTTGTATTTTACTTAACTTGAGTACTGAATGCTATGGAGATCAATGACCAGTTGAAATTAGAAACACCAGTGACCGTTTGGGTACGATCACGTGTTTGTACAGATAGGCTATTATAGAATGTCTCTAAAGCGTAGGGGTAACGTCATGATGTTTTAAATGACAGATCCTGAGGTGTATTGAACCCTCGCGGGTTCGAATCTCGGACATTCACTGGCCTGGTTATACGGAAAATGGTCAAAATTTGCTTAACGGTTTAAATGTGGAATTAAAAGTGATAGATATCAAAATAGTTGAACATTTCACTGTATTGCGAGTTTACTTTTTATGAAGTGCAATGCGAGGACATCCTCATCATCATCCTTGGTTGAGGAAACGGACGTTAAACCTCCATTTTTGTTGAATACATTTACATGAAAAATAATTCCTTATTCATTCTTTATTGTGTTGCTCCCAGTAATTTTAAATCAGACAAAATTATTATCTTCACTTCTGGCAGCTGAAATCAAATGTAAACACTTACGGAAAGTAGATAGATAATCCAGATTGTATTAATTTTATTTAATCGTAGCGTATACTTGTACGTATAAAGGTGTGAGTTAAAAGATATGTCTTCTCGTACAAGTATAAGCGTAATTAACCTTCCGGTACTATTATTAATTCCAATTAATTCCAGATGAAAGCTTAGTCCACTTTTTTCAGAAGCACTGATTAGTTTCAGCCCTGACCTGATTTAGATTATAATCTTTGAAAATTTCCGGCATCACATCCAAGCAGGAATTACTTCTAAGGTCTGTCAGCGGAAGTGTCTGCATTCACCTAACTACGATAGTCATATCGATGAATAAAGGTGATGCCATTGATTGCGACTGATTGATTGATCATATCGATGAATGAAGGTGATGCCATTGATTGCGACTGATTGATTGATCATATCGATGAATAAAGGTGATGCCATTGATTGCGACTGATTGATTGATCATATCGATGAATGAAGGTGATGCCATTGATTGCGACTGATTGATTGATAATACCGGTGAATAGAGGTGATGCCATTGATTGTGACTGATTGATTGATCATATCGATGAATGAAGGTGATGCCATTGATTGCGACTGATTGATTCATCATATCGATGAATGAAGGTGATGCCATTGATTGTGACTGATTGATTGATCATATCGATGAATGAAGGTGATGCCATTGATTGTGACTGATTGATTGATCATATCGATGAATGAAGGTGATGCCATTGATTGTGACTGATTGATTGATCATATCGATGAATGAAGGTGATGCCATTGATTGCGACTGATTGATTGATCATATCGATGAATGAAGGTGATGCCATTGATTGTGACTGATTGATTCATCATATCGATGAATAAAGGTGATGCCATTGATTGTGACTGATTGATTGATCATATCGATGAATAAAGGTGATGCCATTGATTGTGACTGATTGATTGATCATATCGATGAATGAAGGTGATGCCATTGATTGTGACTGATTGATTGATAATACCGGTGAATAGAGGTGATGTCATTGATTGCGACTGATTGATTCATCATATCGATGAATGAAGGTGATGCCATTGATTGTGACTGATTGATTGATCATATCGATGAATGAAGGTGATGCCATTGATTGTGACTGATTGATTGATAATACCGGTGAATAGAGGTGATGTCATTGATTGCGACTGATTGATTCATCATATCGATGAATAAAGGTGATGCCATTGATTGCGACTGATTGATTGATCATATCGATGAATAACGGTGATGCCATTGATTGCGACTGATTGATTGATCATATCGATGAATGAAGGTGATGCCATTGATTGTGACTGATTGATTGCCATTGATTGCGACTGATTGATTGATCATATCGATGAATGAAGGTGATGCCATTGATTGTGACTGATTGATTGATAATACCGGTGAATAGAGGTGATGTCATTGATTGCGACTGATTGATTGATCATATCGATGAATGAAGGTGATGTCATTGATTGCGACTGATTGATTGATCATATCGATGAATAAAGGTGATGCCATTGATTGCGACTGATTGATTGATCATATCGATGAATGAAGGTGATGCCATTGATTGCGACTGATTGATTGATCATATCGATGAATGAAGGTGATGTTATTGATTGCGACTGATTGATTGATCATATCGATGAATGAAGGTGATGTTATTGATTGCGACTGATTGATTGATCATATCGATGAAGGTGATGTTATTGATTGCGACTGATTGATTGATCATATCGATGAAGGTGATGTTATTGATTGCGACTGATTGATTGATCATATCGATGAAGGTGATGTTATTGATGCGACTGATTGATGATCATATCGATGAAGTGATGTTATGATGCGTTGATGATGATCATATCGATGAAGGTGATGTATTGATTGCGACTGATTGATTGATCATATCGATGAAGGTGATGTTATTGATTGCGACTGATTGATTGATCATATCGATGAATGAAGGTGATGTTATTGATTGCGACTGATTGATTGATCATATCGATGAAGGTGATGTTATTGATTGCGACTGGTTGATTGATCATATCGATGAAGGTGATGTTATTGATTGCGACTGATTGATTGATCATATCGATGAAGGTGATGTTATTGATTGCGACTGATTGATTGATCATATCGATGAAGGTGATGTTATTGATTGCGACTGATTGATTGATCATATCGATGAAGGTGATGTTATTGATTGCGACTGATTGATTGATCATATCGATGAAGGTGATGTTATTGATTGCGACTGATTGATTGATCATATCGATGAAGGTGATGTTATTGATTGCGACTGATTGATTGATCATATCGATGAAGGTGATGTTATTGATTGCGACTGATTGATTGATCATATCGATGAAGGTGATGTTATTGATTGCGACTGATTGATTGATCATATCGATGAAGGTGATGTTATTGATTGCGACTGATTGATTGATCATATCGATGAAGGTGATGTTATTGATTGCGACTGATTGATTGATCATATCGATGAAGGTGATGTTATTGATTGCGACTGATTGATCGATCATATCGATGAAGGTGATGTTATTGATTGCGACTGATTGATTGATCATATCGATGAAGGTGATGTTATTGATTGCGACTGATTGATTGATCATATCGATGAAGGTGATGTTATTGATTGCGACTGATTGATTGATCATATCGATGAAGGTGATGTTATTGATTGCGACTGATTTATTAGATTAAGATAGAAGGTACCAAACCTAAATGATCGTAGTACTCGTGATTATTATCATAAAACTCATATGATTGATTAATATAAATTTTTTGGTTATACAAAACATTGAATATCAAAACAAGATAATCCGTTGAATATCTAAGTTAAGTTGCCAAATTTTTAGCACTATAGAATGTATATAAATATTCTTTCAGTACCCGAGAGAGATTAATTACTAATGTTAAGAGTAAATCTTGGAAGTTTGTATTGTTTCTAACAAACCATAGTCCGTGAAATAAAGGCTTAATTCTCATGGATTTGCAAAAATTGTAAAACTAGTGCTCAAATGCTTTCAGCTGTGCGACAAAAAATGTAAAGAGTAAATAATAACTTACGAAACTGTGCTTTAGTATAATAAGTTTAACCTATTTCTCGCTATTACTTTCACCAGCCCTACAATTTTTCTCGTAGTTTGACAATCCCAATCGAGAGCAACAGCTTCTCGTAAATGTTAAGCTTGATAAGTGGATAAATAAGAGATCCATCGGCGGAGGTCCTTTGAGGGAAATTTCTTTGACAAATTCGTATTGAGCGAATCTTAACAAAGTGTTTTAGCCTGTGGCAATCCACCTATATTATAGCTTGCGACCTTGAAGATTGAACATTCTACTGAATTAGGAAATTGAACTAATTCTAACTTTCAAACTGTAGCAATATTTAAATCTTTAGAATTGAAATATAAAGGCAACTTCCGAAAAAACATTTTGTGCTCATGTTAACATAATTTACTTTATTTTGTACGTATATTCTCTATTTATTTCTCTTCCTTTTCACTCTCTCTCACTCTATCTCTATATCTATCTTTATTTCTCTCTCAGTATATTGTCCACAGTTAATAACAGACCGATGACACAGGCCTTCACTTAACATAAAATCTGCAAATGCTATCAAATAATCTAACATCCTTTGTCGCTGTCCTCAGCCCCTCTTCAGTCCAATTTTCTCTAGCCTAGTGCCTGTAAGGCATTTGCCATCAGCATTTAACCTTAGTAATCCCAGTGGTTAAAGTGGAATTTAGAGCTAGTGGGACGATCAGAAGTTTTCGGGGCCCTATAACAACTGAGTACGCCAGTGAATTTCTTGTTGTTTTTATTAATTACCTATCATTACCAAGACTCAGACTCAAGCCACAACCAGCCAAGACCAAAAATCTACTATTAACATTGCTTCTTCGAAGTCTCATTAATTCTTAAATTTGTCTTTAATAAAAATTTTACACGATACCGGAGGCGCACGACCCCTATTCCCCTCGCTACGCCACTGTAACATTACGCTCCTCGGTTCTTGTTTAGTCGCATTTTACGACACATGCTGTTTGCGGTTGATCCATTCTCCAGTAGCCTAAAGAGTATTATAATTATTTAAAATATGTTATGTTTAGAATAATGTGTTCAGTGTCTTGTTATTTTATGCAGGTAATTTTAGCTTCCTAAAAGAAAGGGTGAGTATATATCAGCACTTGGATAGAAATTCAAATTGTTGCGAGGCCACAGAAATATGACAATATCAACCTGCCTGATACGACATTTCTAACGAAAACAAAACTGCCAAGATCTGCACAGTACGACATGTGAACCAATAACATGATATTTTTATTTTTTCAGGAGAAAATATGAGAATATTGGTCAAATCAGAGTGAGCGCTTAGTAGCATAGAAAGCGTATTGAATGCCTAATTCAAATGCCTTAATTGCAGAACCATCTCGTTTGGTAGCTAAATTCATTGGAAGATTTAGTAAATGGAGATTAACAGCGAATAGCACAACATTCTGTACAAATTAGGAAATTAATTGAACCAGGCAGTATGCTTCTAAATTCTAGCGAAGATGCCTGTCTGGTTGCCAAACTCTTTCTCGAAACCTTCGGATCTAAACCGCGATTCACTGATTTTGAAAACGCGAGCAATGGTAGCGCTGACGGCTCGCCGGCAACCGTTACGCACAGTTCAAGTTTAAAGTTGATCGAGTTTTGTCTGCTGGCGGTTGTCGTGCCGGTGCTCTGCGTGGTGGGCGTGGTGGGCAATGTTATTAACGTGGTCGTACTGTCGAGGCGCAGGATGGTATCGGCCTGTCGAGCGGAGCGGGCCTCGAGGGTAGGCCTGGTAGGCCTGGCCGTGTCAGATCTGCTCTGCTGTCTAGCCTCTCTCGCCGTGGCTCTGCTCTCAGGTAAGGAATCTTTTTAGCTTATGCTTCATAATTATCGTTGATGTTGAAACGATTTTGTTTGGGATTCATTTTAGTGGAATTCTGCCGACTGGTAGATTTTATAATTCTATTCTGTCGAAATATTCATGTTTGTGAAATGAAATATTTCGACTGAGCACTTCCATACCCACTCGCATGTGTAAATGAAGAGGAGCGGAGGACAAAGAAAAGTGGAGGTGCTATATACCATGCTAGTAGGCAGTGCACAAAGAGAGAGAGAGAGAGAGAGAGAGAGAGAGAGAGAGGGAATGTATTTGCTGAAAATGATCTAAACGCACTTGAATTAACTTTATTGTTCTTCACTGTATTGAACTTCGCTGTATTGTTTACGGAACACAGCTTGGCGGGAGATGTCGGTGCTGGAGACAAGGCCTGGCTGGCTCTACGTTGCTATCTACGGGCCGTTCCTACAGAACGCCCTGATGCGCCTCAGTACCTGGTTTACCGTACTACTCGCTGTCGAGAGATACGTAGCCATCTGTCGTCCACTTCACGCTCGCCACCTGGTGAATGCGAGAGTAACTAGAGCCGCCGTCGTGTTCGCCTGTGTCAGCTCCGTACTCATAGAGTTACCTACGTTGTGGACTCACAGGTAGGCTAGGCTAGAGTAGGCTTAACTAGGCTAACTAGGCCTAACTAAGTTAACTAGGTTGACTAGGTTAACTAGGCTTAACTAGATCAATTAGGCTAACTAGGTTAGCTAGGCTTAACTAGGCTGACTAGGCTTAATTAGGTTAACTAGGTTGACTGGGTTTAACTAAGCTGTGTAGGCTTAACTAAGCTAACTAGGCTTAACTTGGTTAACTAAGTTGACTAGATATAACTAGGCTGAGTAGGCTTATCCAGTAGTATGATAAGTCCAATTGGACGGCGAGATTATCGCACTTGGTTTAGTTGCGCGTCAATTATCGAAGTTAAGCTGCATCGACCTCGGTTAGCACATTGTGGGTGACCACTTTGGAAGAGCGAGTGTTGGTAAAAGCTTAGGAAGGGAAAAAATCCCAGGGTGATTGAAGGTTATTCTTAAACCCGCTCTGGCTGCAATTGATGCGCCATCAAAAGGCAACGATTACTAATAACCATGTAGAGGAAGGAGGATATGGGTCTTAAATAAGCATGTGTGCTTCCTGACCCAATGTGCCGTTATGTTATGTTAATTACGAAAAATCGTACACAGTAATACATACAACGGCTTAACTTTAACTTTTTGGTATACTGCGGTTCCCTGTCAAACTTAGTCGCTCCTTTAATGAATCGCAAAGTGGTGCATTCAATTGGCGCTAGAGTCTCTATTATTAGAAACTAATGGCAATCTCGAGTTCTGATAACTGATTATAAAACAAGTCTGTATGTTCAAAATTCGAAGTAGATTGAAATTAAATTAACCCGAACTGATAAAAAATCTTCTACATTGGAATTAAATTTATGAAAAAGTAACTTAAGCAAAATACAATTGCAGCGTGTATTTCAAAGCTTTATGCCACTCTGCTATTAAAGCTTCGTGCTGATAAATCTTGCGTAACTAATTGCAGATGTTGTTAAGAATGCGAGCTGTAAACTTGCCTTCCACCGCAAATCGACAAATGCAGAAAAATATTTTAAAGGAAATTTTGTTCTGAACTACTGGATAACCATTCCACCTCAGCTTAATGTACTAAGCTTAGGCCCAAGTGCATAATACACTGAATAAAAAACCTGGTGACAAAATAATAATAATAATAATAATAATAATAATAACAATAACAATAATAATGACAATTAGAGTGCTACAGTCATCAATGACAACATCGAGCACTATTGAGACAAAATCAAGCCGAAGAGCAAAAAGAAGGTCTAAAAAAGGTGCAAATTCCAAAATCCAGAAAATTAGTCAAAGTAACTGACAAAAATATAAACATGAAACGAAACCTCACCAGAAAAGAAAAGTATTTTCACTTTTCATAAAGTAACTGACATTCTTAAAATAATTATTGATCACCTTTATGTCACGGCTCATCCCCTGATGGCATTTGGAGGTTTAATTTAATAATGTAGGTTAAAAGCAATTTAACTTCGTACTTTTCATAACGAGCGTCATAAAGTATATCTTTCTCTCTCTCTATCTCTCTCTTAAATTTTCAAGCTATTATTCTCTTAAATGACAGACCCAAGGAACAAATTCCTACTCGAAGTCTTCTTTCACACTCACGGAGTTGGCGCACTTCACTGACCAGTCTATTGATCCCGCCACCAAAGATATTATTTTATTAAATCTTGGTATAGTCTTAATTACTAACATATTCTCTAGACGTGGATTCCCTTTGCCTTCCTCGGTAGGCTCACTCTTTATGGTTATTAATATTTATACAATTAAACTTGATAAATCTTTCATAATAAAGAATAACTACAGTTATTTATTTAATTGATAATAATTGTAATAATGTAATTATTGCCCCGTGTTGTGTCCGGGTTGCTTGAAGCGTAGACCAACCGTGTAAAAATGCACGTGTCGTAGAAGGCGACATAAAACAAGATCATTTAACCAACGACAGAAAGGGCATTCAGTTATTGAGCGCCAAGGCTCCAAAAATTGCTACAAAATTTAAACGAATGGAAAAACTTCAAAAGAAATTCTTTTCGTGTCCTGACCCTTGTTCAATTGGGATTTACGGGAAGATGATGATGTTGTAATAATATAATTATTGGCAAGTATATAAGGACAGATTTATTTTGAATTATTCCTAGTGTAAAAACTGAGTGATAAGTCACTAACTAAATATAATTGAACTCGATTAACTAGTTAGACTAAATCTTTAAATAATTCTGTTGCATTGAATTATCAAAGTAATAAAAAATACTTATTTACTGCCGATATACTCTCAAATGATTCAAAAACTTTTTCTAATTTTTAAAATGTTCTCTGTTTGAATACTTTACTGTAAAACTTAAAACATATGGAATTACTGTATTTCAACGGTGTAATTGCTCTTCTGAATCACTGCAGACATTGAACGAAAAAATAAAATTTCAAACTCTGCAAATTAAATCCTGTATCGTAACTGTATGTGTGGTGGGAGTCGGAGCCCCTCCAACTCCAGATTTGCCTCCACATCTTGCTGACCCTTAGGTGTCATCATCAATTTTTCTCTCTTTCTCTCTTCAGTGCACTGCCAAGTGGCAGGTTCAAGGTACATATTCATACTCAAAGTCTGCTTTGTCTATGCCTTATCCATACATTATGTAACCAATAGCTTGGGAAAATATGGCTCCTGAGGTGGTTTCCCGTTGCCTTCCTCCGTTAGAAGGATTAATTACCATTTAATCCTGGGGAAAATATCTCATGGTGAGGTGGGTCCCCCTTGCCATCCTCAGCTCCTGCTTTAGTCGCCTTTTGCGTACACGCAGCAGATTATTTGTGATTGCCCTATTCTGCAGCGGTCCAACCACATCCGAGCACAACACGGGTGGGACCATCAATTGCATTATAGATAATTAGACAACTATTTGATAAATATTCAGCCCTATCCCCGTAGGTATAAGTTTTGTAACTTGCGTCTTCATATAACTATCACTTGGTGTGGATTTAACGTCATGATCAGAAGCCTGAAGGGGTTCTCTTCAGCATGTACAGATAACAAACAGGTAAGAATTCTTGTGACTTCCCAGTTTCTAAATTTCTTTTAAGCCACTGAATATACATGTACGTTCATTTTTTCGAGGGTTTTAAATTGCGACTTTAAAATAAGAAACTAAGTTTTCAGAGCTTGACAATTAATGCTCAAAGCAAGCCAATTAAAAGTGTCGTCTTTATCACGCAGCCGTTAAATTGTTGACAATGTTTATTTGTATATGCATAAGGACTCTTGTGGATACAATGAACTTGTAAACGAAGTAATTTATAATAATATCATGGTTTTGAATCAGCCGTCATCCGTGGAGTTTTCAAAGAGGATTGGTGAATGCGAATAGAAGCTTTTGATAGCGACGATGAAGTTGGTAATTGGAAATATTATGAAGCGATTCTCTTGGAAAACTTCTTTAAGATAAGAATAATTTAAAACAGAATTGTTGAACAAATTAACCTTTAGGCCAATGCTTCACAATATGACATTGTTAGTAAGTTGAAGATATTTAACTCTTTGTATTGGCGTATACACATGTAGAGATTAAATTAACGTAGAGCTACGTCTATGTTATATCGTAACAATGTATAACCACAGGCTGGAGGCTGTGGCGATATTGGTCAGATATTCTATTGCGGATCAGTATGTGCGGGGTTCAAATCCTGGGCTCATCCGTCACTGACATCACTTTCGAGTGAGGAAACTGACGTTAAAATTGGTTTTTTATTATTCATTTGTGATTTTTAATAATACATGTATTGTATAGTTATTCCTGGTAATACATATATTACATTGTTATTCCTAGTAATGCATGTATTGTATTGTTACTCTTAGTAGTACATGTATTGTATTGTTACTCTTAGTAATACATGTATTGTATTGTTACTCTTAGTAATACATGTATTGTATTGTTATTCTTAGTATTACATGTATTGTATTGTTACTCTTAGTAATACATGTATTGTATTGTAATTCCTAGCACTACATGTATTATATTGTATTTCAGAGTAGAGCGGCTGTCCTGCTCACAGGGAGTCTACTACGTACTGGATCGGGGAGAATTTGTGCGTAACGTCAACCTCAAAACTGCTTTCACATATCTATGGACACTCGTTGGGTTCCTAATTCCCGTTCACATTCTAGCGTACTGTAACATACATCTAATCAAAGCCCTAAGGGACTCTCATCGCCTCGGCAGGCAGTGCAGAGCCGATCTACCACGTCGAAATTCCTCCTACCCCCCTCCTCGCCTGACCTTGACCCTTATCTCTATCGTCTGCGCCTATGTGGTGCTGGTCAGCCCTTCAGAGCTCGTCCACTTCTTCTTCTACGTGGCTGACAAAGAACGAGGTGGCCTTGTGCGTATAACAATCGCTACCACCAACGTCCTTCAAACACTCAACGTGTCCTTGAACTTTGCCCTCTACTGCGTCGTCAACTCACAGTTCAGAGGCACGTGCAAGGACGTCGCCTGCAGGTTGATCGCCTCTGTGTGCTGCTCCGCCTGCGTCAGAACTGACCGGGAAAGGGAAGAGGGATTTCGCAGTTGGCGCACGGGATGCGATGAGTCCAGTCCTACGGATTTCGGAGGTAGACTGTACGGCTCTCGCTCCAGACCCTGCAGTTCATCGCTGGGTCGCTCACACACCATGTCGACAGTCGTGTGGCAGAAGTTCAACAACGCCTCCTGGAGAGAGGAACACCGGGTGATCGAGGAACTCGAGGAAAAGATCCTGATGACGGAAAGACGGGGAGGAACGAGGATAACAGCTGGGGGGTCGTCCAGCCCTGGGAGGGGCTTCTCCCCGGGACACAAATCCTGTCAAAACGCATCCGCCTTATCCGTCACTGCATCGCGTTCCGGAACTTCATCGTTTATTTGTAAGAAAGACTGGAAAAGGGATTCGAATTTATGGATTAATAGGGGAAAGCGAAATAAGAATACCAGCGGAGGTGAATCCAGTCCGTACGTGACGAAGAAATTTGTCAGTGATAGCACTATTCCTCGAGAAAATAGCTGTAGAAACGGGAGTTCAGTTAAACATTCCTGCAGAAGTATTTACATTGTGTCCAGTCGAAACAATTCACTCGACCGAAAAACCGTTAATCAGAAAAACTGCTGCTGTAATAAAAATTTAAATCCACAAAATGATTTCATCAATCGCGACAACCGATCGAGAGATAAACAAAGTAAAACTGAAACTCGATGAGTGGCGCTGCCTTAAATGTTGTAAATATTTAAAAGCAGATCAACCGGTTTAAACCGATTTAATTAAGCTGAAGAGTTGAAATGATAAAAGAATCTCAATGGAGAATAAATATATCACACTTGTTGTTTTTGAGGCTTGGATTTTCCGTATAATGGAGTATCTCTCTCTCTCTCTTTCCCTCTATCTTTTTTCTTTCATTCTTTCTCTCTGTCACTTTCTCTCTCCCTCTCTCTCTCTCTCTTTCTCTCTCTCGCTCGATCTCTCGTGTATTAATCAAGTAGCAGGTCCATTGCGCGCATTCCGGTCTCATAGGAGTCTGCTCTCACGTTTCACACGGAGCAAAATCTTCACAAAATCCTAGTCCATATCTACACCAGCTTACAGCTTGTTAAAATTGACTTCTGAGAAGGTTCAACTTCGCTTTCCTCAGTTCTCAGTTCATACTTATTCGCTTTGTACGACACCTGCAGTCAACCACTGTCCTACTTTAAACGCCCCTGCAACAACAAGACCTCAACCGATGTGGCAATATTTAAAAATGACAGGCTTCACGGCTATACCATGCCACTGATTCTCGATGAAAAATATACTACAGGTTAGTCCACTGTTACGAGCTGGTGCTGTTTTCAGTCAGTCCATTCTCAAGATCTCTCGCTTATCTTTTTCAAAACAGAAACTATTTCTGTAGCATTGCTGACAGGAATTTAAAGTTCAACAGTAGAACGTTCACCTCTCGATTCTATCGAGTAATTTCTAAACTAATCGCTTTAGCTATTAAGTAATGAGAAAACAGGTTGAGACTGGGCATTTTCTCGTTTAATATCTCAACTTACAGTGCCCACTAAAGTACAACGAATACACCTGAATATCGGATGGGTTCACCGCACTCAACTTAATTTGAATAATTTATTGCAGAAAATAGTTTAAATAAATTCCTCATTTCAGTTTCAGTGAATTTCCAGGTCAATACCAAAGACTCTTCCATATTTATCTCTACCTTTTGACCTCTCCTTTAAAGGTTAAAACACATTTTAACATCAGTTTCCATTTTCTAACGTATGTCAGTGACGGAGCGAGCATTGAATTCGAATCTTGCAGGTACTGATCCGCAGTGGAACACGTAACCAAAAAGCTACCGGGTGAGTCAATCTGTGAAAACTCTTCCATACATCTATCCTGCCAGAATACGTCTAACTTCATTAAATCAGTCTTCTAATTTTTTCCTTTCAATACTTCGCCATGAACAGAAAATTGGAATTTTTGTCAATATCTTCGAATTTATCACAACACGGAGAATTCACAATTGTATTACATAAACACAGACCAAAAATACTGCAGAGAATACTTTAATTGAATCTATACAACAAAAAATATTATGTTACAATTAAGAGATTTCTATGTCAAGCAAAAAAATCATCACGTCGGAAATTGCATCGAATGGATATATTAATAGCAAGATAGAAATAAATGTACAACACACCAAGAACAATACAGTATTTTAATTTACATTTAATGGCAACAAGTCAGCAAAATACTCAGTAGCATCTCAATAAATACATTTACTGAACTTGTACATATAGAAAAGTATTTTAAACTGGATAACATATAAATGCCTACGAATTCTTCATTAGTAAAAACAACTAACATTAGCATTAGCAGCTTTATAGAGCATTAGTATTATCATCATTAGTAGCATTAAATAGCACTAGTATTAGCATCATTAGTAGAATTAAATAGAATTAATATTAGCATCATTGGTAGCATTAACTAGCATTATTATTAATAGCATTAACTAGCGATATTATCTGTAGCATTAACTAGCATTAGTATTAGTAGCATTAACTAGCATTAGTATTAGTAGCATTAACTAGCATACGTATTAGTAGCATTAACTAGCATTAGTATTAGTAGCATTAACTAGCATAAGTATTAGTAGCATTAACTAGCATTAGTATTAGTAGCATTAACTAGCATACGTATTAGTAGCATTAACTAGCATACGTATTAGTAGCATTAACTAGCATACGTATTAGTAGCATTAACTAGCATACGTATTAGTAGCATTAACTAGCATACGTATTAGTAGCATTAACTAGCATACGTATTAGTAGCATTAACTAGCATACGTATTAGTAGCATTAACTAAAGTTAGTATTAGTAGTATTATTAGCATTAACTATCATGCATCTATGCAGAATACAACAATTTCACAGTTGATGTGTCAGACAGTCGATTGTTAACGTTAGATTAGAAGGAAATCAATAAAAATAATCAGTCTAAAATATGAAATATTAATAACCACACGAAAACAAACTTTACTAAAACAATTACACATATGATCTCATTAAACAATAAGTACTTGATATATTATCACCGCAATAATTCTGTAAAGAATTCTGTTGCAGGAAATACTGAATGTCGCAAATCACAGCAGTACAGGCTAACCACACTCATCATCATCATCATCTTCTTCCCTTGAATCCCAGTTTAACTAGGGTCGGGTAATACTGAACCACACTGATAGATATAAAATATGGTTTATTCAAAGAATGCTGGCGGGGTTCTGGTTAATAGCGAGTCCGCTATCAGCGGTGGAGTGAACCGTTCTAATAAACAAAGCTGAACCAACGTAATGAATCCATCATAGGAGCCTAATGAAGTAAGTAAAAACAGCGTAATGAATCAATTAGTACTCCAGCGTAAAGAATCAATTAGCACTAGCTAATGAACAAAGTAAAAACAGCGCAATTAATCAATTAGCACTAGCTAATGAACAAAGTCAAACAGCGTAATGAATCGACTAGAACTAGCTAATGAATCAATTAGAACTAGCTAATGAATCGATTAGAACTAGCTAATGAATAAAGTAAAAACTAGCAAATGAATCGACTAGAACTAGCTAATGAATCAATTAGAACTAGCCAATGAATCGACTAGAACTAGCTAATGAATCGAATAGAACTAGCTAATGAACAATGTAAAAACAGTGTAATGAATCAATAATAATTATCTAATGAACAAAGTAAAATCCAGAGTATTCAATTAATACCTAGATAATGAACACAGTAAAACCAGCACAAATCATCAATTAGAACTAGATAATAAGAAATAGCTGAACCAGTTGTACACTCGTTAAGAATTCCGCATACGGATCACTAGGAGCATGATTCAAATCCAGTGCTCATCTTATTTTTTCTGATATCGAACATTGTTTGTATGAATAAATATGGCTGGCTCTCTCTCTCTCTCTCTCTCTCTCTCTCTCTCTCTCTCTCTCTGTCTCTCTCTCTATATCTCTCCCTCTCTCTCATTGCTGATACCTTGTGATAAGCAAACAGGAAACTTTTGTTAGACTCGGCTCTGGTATTTTGAAATTCTGAAATTTTAACAAAGTTTAATAAACAACTGAAGAACAACACAGAACCATGTCTTAAAAAAGAACCAGGTTAATGAAAAAAGTTGAAACAGGCTAATGTACTGAAGAAGTAGATAAATGCTCGAGGGCTAAAAATCTTACGAATTATAACTTTATTTTTTGCTTTCAATGCTTGTAAGTCGTCTAAAGATCTACTACAGGTTCTTCTCTTAGTCGTCTCCTAGTGCCCTGCCAAATGGCAAATCCATCGCATATAACTCTTCTAATCAATTCTATCCTCAGCTATCCTATTCATCTCTATATACAAATTTATCAAACCATCCGGCATCCCGTGTCTCGGTTATCCTCTAACTCTTTTCCGTTGCTATCTTCCTTCTTCATATTTCAGCAAACCATCTCATTATATTATATCTTCATCGAGCTTTTTTATATTTTTATCACACATATTAACTGTCTATCTGTACCAACTTTCTCAAGAACTTCTCCATTTGTAATTTTGCGAGTCCAACTAATTTGTTCATCTTTCTCCACAACTAATGTTCTGGTTTCCGGATGTCCTCTTTCCTTAACGTCCACGTTTCAATCCATACAGGAGTGCTCCACAGTTCTAGGTTCTACGAATGCATATTTTAGTAAAAACGTCAGCAAAACGCAAAAATAAATCAATAAACCGCACATAATCTTCAATACAGGCCTGCGACTAAAGCAACGTCAGAAAAATATTGTAAATGAATACAAAAAAATCAAACACAAATAGAATCACAAAATCTTAGAGATATGTTGAACACAAGAACCTTGAAGCAATGTAGTCTAAACCAGAGTACAAAAGTCGATTGGCAAAGCAAGTATATTAGAGCAGCATTTAAAAATAAATAGATCAACTGAAAAATATTACTAGTAAGCAATAAGCTTTGATATTATTAAATAGCACATAGGTCCACTAAACATTCAGCAAATATAGTTCGGAATGGATCAAAATAACAAAGATTGTAAACAACATATTAGATAGTATAAACAACAATGTGAGTTTATGCCGTTATTGACAACACTGAATTAAATGAAAGAACTGAATCCAAATGACAGCTTTAAATTAGTAGATGATATCACAGTAGTCTGCACTTAGAGGAAAGCTGAATGGCAATGTTAGTATGACGCTCTTCTAGTCAGCAATAAGCCATCGATTCGAAATCTTGCTGGACCGTTTTAAGATAGCCTCCGCTGTGATACGGTAGTATTCGCTAATAATAATAACAACAACAAAATAATAACAATACTACTAATACTAATAATAATAGTAATAATAATAATAATAATAGTAATAATAATAACAATACTAATAATATTAATAAAAATAATAGTAATAATAATAATACTAATACTAATAATAGTAGTAATAATAATAGTAATAATAATAATAGTAATAATAATAATAATAATAGTAATAATACTAATAATAATAATACTAATAATAATAATAGTAATAGTAATAATAATAATAATAATAGTAATAGTAATAATAATAATAATCTGTTCGTTTTTAACAAACCTCGGGTTCCTTACACCCGGGGTAAAAAAATTAAAAATAAAGAAATAGTAACAATATAAAGAAGAATAATAAACGTGCAACGTCTGTTTCTTCATACAAGGATGATGTCAGGGATTTCAATCCACTACAGAAAGCTGCAAGAGTAAAACAAGAGCGAAGATCAGGAGGCAGAGAGTTCCAAGCAGTGGGAGCTGAAAAAGAATATGAGTGTTCACCTAATGAAGAGAAATTCTTAATTTCACGCAGGTTGGCTTGAGAAGAACGTTCAGAAGAAGTAAGCTCACGGGAAGGTTGATATCAAAATCGGTTGAGGCACCCCACTGGAGCCAGTGACGATGACGGTAAGGTACTCGGCCGCGGATCAGTATGTGCGGGCTTCAAATCTTGGGCTCGCCCGACACAGACCTCGCTTTCGAGTGAGGAAACTGACGCTAACATTAGCTTAAATCCTCGCTAAACGTAAAATCTACTATAATTTACATGAATAAAATTAAATATCTACAGCCCGGGAATGATAACAGCGTAACAGAAGCAAAGCTAGACAGATAAAACTATATTGTGCAATATACAGAATGGCAATTTACATAACAAGGTCAAATATTTCACAGAAACTTCCTTAGCAAACAAAATATAACAGTGGATTTCAATAAATTACATAATGCTATACAGGTAATAATTACATAATGCTATTTCATTAAACACAAACCACGTTATACATGTATACAGAGACTAGATCGATTACAAAAAAATTAATTCCATAACACATTGAAATTGACTAGCAAGAAGTGTGGCATGTAGATTAAAGAAATATACATTTACTAAATCAGCATATACATTTAGAACGTTACTACTAATATTTAGACATAAATAATTATATTAATTCTTAATATTTTATTTATTTTAATACTTAATATTTTGACCAGTGGGCTACTATACGACTTCTACTAGGATAAAATTTGTACAAATTATAGCTTAGTTGCCTCACAGCTATAATGGCGCTATTTTGAATTAGAGATCTGGTCTAGAAATTGCTTTCCATTGCCTTCTTTAAGGACAGTTTTCTTGGTTATAATATTATAAAGAAAATTGTTAGTATGAAAGTTAGCAACGGCATCTTTAGCAATGGTCTCATACAGTCACATTCATTAAATAGCTTTGTTAGACTAGCACAGCTGAATAATCTCCAGTGCCTCAATGCTCAAATAAACATATCATAACAAGAAATAAAAGTGAGTATAATACTGAATCTACAGCAAAAGAATGATAGTACAGTAACAGAAGCAAAGCTAAAACGATAAAAATGTATAACTATGAGAATGGCACTTTACCGTCACGAAATATATTTGCAACAGGAGCGGATTAATATAAATACGACTGAAGTATGTCCGAAATTCAGCCTACGAAAAGTTCAAAGAAGTCTTAATCAACTTCAACAGAATCTATAGTAGCTGCATTTGAAGTGATAGCAGATTCCTATGCATCAGCCAAACCATTATCAGCTGTTCCAACAGCTGCTGACGTGTCACCATCAGCAGCAGCAGCTAAAGCGATTGTACTGTTTACTTCATCAGCAAATGATACAGATCGCTCCGCAGCTGGGCTAGAATCAGCAGCTGGGCTAGAATCAGCAGCTGGGCTAGAATCAGCAGCTGGGCTAGAATCAGCAGCTGGGTTACTTTCAGCAGCTGCGCTACCTTCAACAGCTGGGCTAGTATAAACAGCGTGGACAGCCTCAGCTGCTGGGCTTCTATCAGCAGCTGGGCTAGTATCAAAACTAACGTGATATTTGGACTTTTCCACGGCTGAGTTTGCGCCAGCTACTACTCTAGAATCAGCTGCTGCTGAATCTACCTCAGCTGTAACAGCAGCTTCAGGTGATGGGGTGTTATCCACTGAAGCAGCTGGGCTTGCAGCAGCTTCATCCGTGCTTTCACATCTATCAGCTGTAGCTGTAGGCCTCCTGCTGACTGTAGCTGGTCGAGTGGCCGGGGCGCTAGAGGCAGCTGCTCGCTTGCTGAGCAAGCTGCTGAAGAAATTAGCCAGCACCCCCGTATCACCGGGTGCAGTGGTTAACTTGCTCTGTACATCGCTCTAAATGTAGAATGCAAAAACGGCGTTAAATATGGTCTTTTATCATCATCGTTATCATCATCGCCATCACTATCTGCTTCTTCCCTTGAATACAAGTGTAACTAAATAAACTTCAATAAAGTTAAATTATGATTTAAGTTAAATAGAGTCTTTACGCTTAATATTTTTACCACAAGTTCTTACTAAAATAGTTCTAACTAATTCAGTTTAACTTAACATAAATACAGTTCCAGCTGCAGCTGGGTTTTGAAGTCTAGCATTCCGTAGGGAATAAGCAAAAGTTTTACGTATTTTAGAATGCTATTTCCTCAGTGTTCTCCTAGGCCGCACGCCCCTGGGAATCATCTATATAAATAACGATAACATTTTTATCAGCCATAATTTTTGCATTTTTTAAGGAGCACTCGAACATCCCACTATAAGGCAGTCCATAGAAAGAATATCTTTTCTCATTTCAAACAATGACCTTGTTGAAGAAGATAACGGCTAGGTCATATAATAGGTAACTCTTGTTTTTGTACAGTGAGATAAAATTAAAATACCTTTTTTGCAGCAGCAGCAGCAGCAGTAGCTGGTCCAGCAAGGGCAGGAGATTGAGCAGCTGTAGGCCTAGCTGTGCTCGCTGACTTTACCAGGCTGGCCAGCAGCGGGTTCACGCCTGTAGCAGCTGTGCTAGCAGCTGGGCTTATTCCTCCAGCAGCTGCTGAAGCTGCTCGCAGTGAATCCTGAAAAAGAAACAAAGTTGCTTTGTACGCTTTTGATAAACATAAAAAAGGGTTAAACATCTTATATGTCTCTCTGATCTTTCTCTGAACAGCAGATAAATGGGCAGAGCTACAGCTGCCTGCGCGTTGGTAATAAAATGATTGATTGACTCTCATCTGATATTACTCAACGTCTAGAATAGTTTCGGGCTTCTGATCATGACGATAAACCCATAACATCACTCATCTGATAGTATATATGGGTACTTATCAATATCTGCATTACCTATCTGAATAGCAGCTAGACAGGGCAAAAACTGTAGCTTAAAGAATTTGAATGATTGATTGATCAATTGGTTTGATTATTTGATTGACTGATTGATTGATTTACTGACTGATCGATCGATCGATCAATTGATTGTTTGATTGACTGATCGATTATTTGTTTGATTGATAGATTGTTTGTTTGATCGATCAATCGATTGTTTAATTGATTGAACGATTGTTTGGTTGATTGATTGACTAAACAAGAGCAGCTAATATATCAGTTATATTATATCTTATTATTAGAATAATGGTATATCAAAAGGAATGCTATAAATAATTATAATTTAAAGATCCACTCGTATGTGGACATGAAAAGAAAGATGGAAGACAGAGATGAGTGGAGGCGTTACATATCATGGACCTGCCAGTAGGCAGTGCACTAAGAGAGAGAGATTATATCTTACTCCTCGCTGCACAGCTGCAGTGGGCGGGGCAGCAGCTGCGAGAGCTGGGTATTTGCTGATTGTGTTCTGTAGTTTAAGCAGAAACTGCTGCTCGTCGTCTGCTATAGCCTCTAAATCAGCTGCTCTCTGTACCAGCTGTACCAATAAATGAATTATAAATGAATTATAGAATGCGGTAATAAATGAATTACCTAATCAATCAACGAATCACAGAAATTCTGTTCAAGCAAAAAAATGGTGTTTCTAGAAAAGCACAGGCGCACGAATTTCAAATAGCATCTCATATATCATCCATCATATATGATATATCATCTATCATCTATCATCTATCATCTATCATCTATCATACAATTAGATATTAACTACTCAAATTAGTCAGATGAAAGACAACACATAGTTCTGCAGTGTACTTTATATTATACATTATACAATTAAATAAGGTAATATCACTTAAACACCTAGTCTACAATTATTACAAGATTGCAACTATTTGAAACTTAAACATTGCAAACTTTAGATATTTAAGCAATCTCCGTTAGACAGCAGATAGAAGAATGAACGTACCTTCTGATTGGTTGATTTAGTGATGACGTCACTGTACGGATCCGATGCTTTGATGTTGACCAGGCCCTCACCCAACACAGCTATCTTACGTTCACTGTCCCAGCCAGCTGGTCTGTGGAACACCGTAAAAATAATAATAATAATAATAATAACAATACTAATAACATAAAAGAGATACATTTTCCTATAGTAAAAGAAACGAAGTTTAAACTTTTAAACTTTAAAACTTTTTCACTTTAACAGAGATACTTTAAACTTTACCACAAATTAGTAGAGATAGTCTAGACTACGAGATAATATTAGATTAGTAAAGATAGTAGATAATAGATTAGTAGAGATAGTCTAGTCTACGAGATAATATTAGATTAGTATAGACAGTAGATAATAGATTAGTAGAGATAGTCTAGTCTACGAGATTAGATTAGATTAGTAAAGACAGTAGATAATTGATTACTAGAGATAGTCTAGTCTACGAGATTAGATTAGATTAGTAAAGACAGTAGATAATTGATTAGTAGATATAGTCTAGTCTACGAGATTAGATTAGATTAGTAAAGACAGTAGATAATTGATTAGTAGATATAGTCTAGTCTACGAGATTAGATTAGATTAGTAAAGACAGTAGATAATTGATTAGTAGATATAGTCTAGTCTACAAGCCCGTAGTACTAACATGAAGATGGCGTCTCTGTCGAGGATGTTAGAGGGATGAAGACAAGGGAAAGCAAACACTCGATGGATGAGATAGTCGTAGAGCAGTTGATTGTTTCGACTCTCTCTCACAGACGTGTAGACTAATCCTGCGCCATCTGTAGTACGCGTGTGTCATAGAAATAATGTTCATCGTTAAAAAAAGTACAAGTCCATCGAATATGCCATATAAAGAATTCAGTATATTAAAGTATATAGTCCATTGAAAAGTACAAGTCCATCGAATATGCCATATAATGAATTCAGTATATTAAAGTATATGTCAACCTTTAACCAAAGACGATTTAAAATCTTGCTATTAAATTTTTTATTATTTACCAGTTCTGCCTAAGTTCAAGATTTAACAAGCAGGTTGGGTACTCTGAGAGTTGAACTGATAGACCCAGAGGTAATCAGATTAATCAATTTATTCGAACTAGCGTTGCTAATGTAGCCAATGAAAAGCGCAATAGCTCTGAAGCTTAATAATAGCCTATAAGGTTAACGTTCTGGATACGTTAGAAAATTAACTCCAATCAGCTAAATCACGATTTTGGCATAGAAATCATTCGAGTTACGCATTACTGCTAGGCTTAATTTTACTCTTAAAATAATAATTGTGCAAAATTTACTTAATAAACAAACTCAATTCAGCATCTTAATATATTTATTTTATTTATTTCATATACCATCTCTCTCTCTCTCTCTCTCTCTCTCTCTCTCTCTCTCTCTGTCTCTATGTCGCTCTCTCTCTCACACACACATTCTCTCTCTCTCTCTATCACTCTCTTTAAGACTAATTTCTTGCTTTGTGCATACTATCTTTCATTAACTAAGCCTAGCTTTGAATGATGAAGGATACATTTCAAGCAGAACTTGCGGATGTGGAGTTGAATGAAATCAAAATGAGAGTCTGCGTACTCGTTGTCTTCCTCTAGTTTAGTTATATAGTCACTCTACACATATACATACACATACCATCACACAAAAAATCCCACATACAATCACTCGTAAGTCTCTTCTCTAATTTATTTGTATAGTTACTCAATACATATACACAAAATCTCACACATGTAAACACATAAGTAAGACTTGATCTAGAATAGTCATCTACTCACTCTACATATAACCTTCCTCCTCTAGTTTAGTATATAATGACTCTACACCATAGATGAAAAAAACTTTTTTTACGTTTTTCATCTTTGAAAAAACGCGTTTTTTACGTTTTTTATATTTTATAAAATAAAAAACGTAAAAAAACGTAAACCATGGTTTGACGTGGACTGCACATGAATATTGAGAAATTGCCGTCAGTTTCGTGCCATAAACATCCCTATATAAAAGGTAATTCATTACATTTTTTATTTTCCTACTTAGGCAGATGTTCTAATTTTTAAGACATTGTCTATTCTTAATTTCTTACGGATTTAAATTTTCTTGTATTGATAACTATGAACAACTGACAGTGTGGCTGTATGTGACCTGAAAGTGTTTATATTTGTGTGGAGTCTATGGACATACTTTAGAACTTTAGATCAAGTCTAGTTGTAATAAAATTGTTTAGTGTTATGGAATGAAGGCATGGTAATATATATGCAAGCTACGTGTACGCAACTACGTTTTTTCAACGTTTTTTACGTTTTTTATTTTTTGGGAAAAAAACGCGCTTTTTAACGTTTCTTATTTTTGGTAAGAACGTTTCTTTCCTCTATGCTCTACACATATACATACACATAAAATCACATACACAATCACACATACAATCATA
Source organism: Enchytraeus crypticus (assembly GCA_905160935.1). Lineage (NCBI taxonomy): Eukaryota > Metazoa > Annelida > Clitellata > Enchytraeida > Enchytraeidae > Enchytraeus > Enchytraeus crypticus. The sequence continues at coordinate 584,184 of CAJHZI010000737.1, read as the reverse complement.
CACAAGTTTCTTCTTACAATTTATTTATACAGTTACTCAACTCATATACACACATCTCACTTATCTCACAATCTCTCAATCTCTTATTTGGTGTTGATGCTGAAATAAACATCTCTCTCTCTCTCTCTCACACACACACACACACACGCACACACGCATGTAAACACATATATAGGACTTGATCTGGATTAGTCATCTAATCACTTTACATATACTTACAATTGTCTAGGAAAGATGTAATTTACAAACAATGATATTCTATTCGATTCTATCGCTTGACAAATGTGGCCGTGCAAACTCAAACTTCCATAACTTTTTAATAATTATTATTCATTATTATTAATCAATAATTCAAATTGCCAAACACATCACAAGTAGATTTTCATAACATCTGGAAAACTCAAATTATTAACTGAAAATTTAGAGAAATTTAATTTAAGACAACAACTGGGCAGTTCCTCTGGTTCACACAGGGTATCCTAGAACATGCAGAGATTTTCCTGTCAACATTGCTCTATTCTTTATCAAACTGTCGATCACATAGTTACACATTTTAAAACATATTTACGATTATGTTAAAATGGTAATGTTATGATGCAAAGGAGACAAATTAATTGATTGACATGCTCAACTCAACTAAGCTACATATATCTATTCTTCTTCTAGTGTACTGCCTAACGGCAGGTCCATGGCATATAAATCTTCCAACCAATTCTTTCCTCAGCTTTTCTTATTAGCTCCATGTAAGAATTTGTTATCAAATTATCCAACATCCATGTCTTGGTCTGCCTCTTAAATACATAACTACATATATCTCTTCTTCTTCTAGTTAAGAAAAAACAGGGGACATATATCTACATCTTATCAAATATCAATAAATTGTATAAACCTATAGATACGTTAAGCATGAGGATAACAACAATACATTGAATTTTATTTTTTAGATTGGCAAAGATTATTTAATAATCATGCGATAGGGCTACAAAAAAACTTCAAAATCAGCAACCAAACAAAGAAACTAGTAGTAGTCTACATGCGTCTGTTAGGTGTCAATCCAAAATGAGATAATATTCAAAAACAACAATTTCATTACAACAACCGTCCATGGCAACATCAAGCAAGCATTACTCGCACATTAGTATAAAATCAAACCTTAGTGATGACGACAACTATTGGCAGACCGAGATTATGTGTGAGTATGTTATCACCCAGCGGCTGTGTCTCTCTTTCATCGTCATCATCATCATCATCATCATCATCTCCTCTCTGACCATTAACCTGTTTGAGATGTTTGAGTTGATGCCCCGCTAGCGATGCGGCCACACTCATCCGTCGCTGAGCGGCCGCCACAGAAGATGGATCTGCCATTGGGTCGGGTTCTACGTAGTTTTGATAGTAACTTATTACTGTAAACAACAACAACAACAACTACAGTTTTACTTTCATCCAAGATAGGAGCTATTGAATCGTCGAAGTCAGGCGAAAAATTGTGTGGCCATAAAATGGTGAAGATCCAAACTCCAAACAACCAGTTAAAATAATCTATTAATCAGAATTGGCTGGAGCCAATGGCGAATTCGGTAAGATACTCGACCGCGGATCAGTAGATGCGGGTTCAAATCCTGGGCTCGCCCGTCACTGACATCGCTTTCGAGTGAGGAAACTGACGTTAACCTTAGCTTTACCAGCTTTTAGCTTTACCAGAAGACTTATCCAATCATCATAGAAGCATAGGTGTGAATAATTTTCAGGCCCTAGCCGCAAAATTTCATTGGCTAAAAATTAGTAATTAAAATGATACTGAGAATGATGGGATAGATAACAATTCAATCTAATACTCACGACAGAGTTAGACCCCTATCATAATTTATTAACTATGTACATGTTTCAACTTAGGAGTTTGAGCCAATTTAAAGCCAGGTTCAAATGATGGTTACAAGTCATCTTAGTTCTGATGAACTACCTGGAACCTAACTTAAATGAACATTCGCTGGCTCACCGAGTATCAGAATAAAATTAACAGTGGCTTGTGATGAGAATCTTTGATAACATTTAGAATTTTTTGTAAAAACTAACAAAAAACTGTAGATAAAGACATAGGACTATACCAAAATAGTCTAAGAGTGTACATTTATCATCTATTTCCTTATACAAGGGATAATCTTACAGATGAGATTATATTTGATAATCTACTACAGGTCAGGCAAGCATGATACTCATAATCATGATACTCATAATCATGATACTCATAATCATGATACTCATAATCATGATACTCATAATCATGATACTCATAATCATGATACTCATAATCATGATACTCATAATCATGATACTCATAATCATGCATATTAAACTAAAAGTGCTAGAAGCTTTAGATGTTGTCGACAATTACAATCTGATACGTATGCATAATCTGCTGGAATCATATATGATCATCGCCATCTTCACCTTGAATCCCGTTTAGCTAGGTTCGAGAAAAAATTTTTGCAGCAACTTCTGGAGCCTAGGCGCTCACCAACCGAATGCCCTTACTGATGTTGGTTTGGATCTTAGCACTTTGTTGCCTTTTACGACACGAGCAGTCCACGATTGCTTTATTCTTCAGCAACTCGGACGCAACACGTGCAACACGGGTAGGGCATCATATATGAGAAGAGAATTAGACGAAATGAAGAAAGAAATGACGAAAAGAAGAAATAATGAAATGAAGAAAAGAAGAAAGAAATGATGAAAAGAAGAAGAAATGATGAAAGAAAGAAATAAAGAGAAGAAATAATGAAAAGAAGAAAAAAATGAATAGAAGAAGAAATTACGAAAAGAAGAAATGAAGAAAAGAAGAAGAAATGATGAAAACAAGAAGTGAAGAAAGAAATAACGAAAAGAAGAAACGATGAACAGAAGAAGAAAAGATGAAATGAAGAAAGAAATAACGAAAACAAGAAATGATGAAATGAAAGAAGAAATGATGAAATGAAGAAAGAAATGATGAAAAGCAGAAGAAGAAGTGCAGAAGTTCTCACGTTTGTCCTCCTGGTCTCTGCGGGTGTGTCTGGGGATCCTCAGCCGCTCTACGTGGGTGGTGAGCAGCTCAGCCCAGCGCTGTAGGGTGTCGAGGATGTTCCACGGGCTGGACATGGCTGCCACCAGCAGCACCACGGTGTGGGTGTAGGACTGCTCCGTGAGAGCAAACCTCAGAAGTCCTCGGTGATACGGGTCCCCGTCCAGGATCCATGCTCCCAGTCTAGTCTGGTCTAGAGCAACATCATTAATAGTAACATATTCTCTCTCTCAGTGCATTGGTTACTGGCAGGTCCATGGTATATAACGCCTCCACTCATCTCTATCTTCCGTGTACTCTTCATGTCCACTCTAGAGCGTTAATAATAATATATCTAATATTCTCTTTCTTAGTGCACAGCCTACTGGCAGGTCCATAGTATATAACGCCTCCACTCATCTCTATCTTCCGTTTTCCTCTTCATGTCCACTCTAGAGCGTTAACAATAATATATCTAATATTCTCTCTCTGTCAGTGCACTGCCTACTGGCAGGTCCATGGTATATAACGCCTCCACTCATCTTTATCTTCCGTTTTCCTCTTCATTTCCACATACGAGTGGATCTTTAAATCATCTATAGATATACCACTATTTTTGGGGATTCTGCTTATGACGAGGTGGGCCTCCTATGCCTTACTCAGCTTCGACTAACATTTACTTGGCAGGGGCGTCATACCCTGAAAAAACAATCCTGTTTTCCTAAATAATCCTGTTTACCAAATATAATATCTAAAATTATATATTATTAGCAACAACATCACTCATGGTAACATCGAGCAGGTAAATGGTAGGCCTCCTTTAGACGTGTAGGAGAGTGTCAATAGGGTGCAGATGTATGTCTTTCAAATATGGCTGTTCAAAGTGGGGGAATATTGAGGATAATTCAGTTGCGAGCCAAGTTGCAAATTTCACTAAGTCAATTAATTTTCAATTTCCAAGACTTTACAATGAAGTGTTTCTTAAATGTTATGCCCAGTGTAATAAAATTAATAAAAGAATTTCACATTTCAGTAGACCACAATTCGCCAATGTTAAATAAATATTTCAGTGAAACAATACGAACCATCTCTATACTCATCCTTGACTGACATGTAGAGATACTCTAGCCCTGCCCCCCTCCTTGTAACATCCTGTCCCTTCATCTTAGATATCAGCGAAGTCTTACCCGTTTCATTCTCTCCTGATTCATAAATTTATATAAACAAGTTGTAAAAAAGTAAAACATGCATTATACTGATAATGATCAACTTCGTTGATATCTATCACTTTTAATAACACATATTTAAACCGTTAGGCAATTTAGTCCATTTTCCGTGTAACCAATCCAGTGAATGTCTGAGATTTTACTCTCACATTAGTGCGGCTGGGATTCGAACCCACGAGGGTTCAATTCACCTCAGGATCTGTCATTTAAATCTTCATGATGTTACCCCTGCGCTATTAGGACAATCAAAGCTAAGTTACAAAAAAGTTTGTAAAGTTACAATGCTGAGTTTAAAATATTTCTAAATATAACAAGGGATATTCCCTGTAATGGTTAGATTGAGTAATTTACTGTTTTATAATTGTATTAAGTAACCTAGGTGGACCATACCTAAGACAAGAAGTGTCTGAGAGGCAGGTACCTTTCCTTGCGTCTTCAGTTCCTCCAGAATATCTGCCCTGAAAAACCAAATTCAAAGTCACTACAATTATATATCGTACATAGTAATGGGCACCAATTAAAAAGCAGTTGAACTTTTTGTAATATTTAATTACAAAGTTTAGTTACTGATGTTTTAACTAACTTTAACCTATCTTTAATAATACATTGTATTTCTTAAATTCTCAATCAATATTGCTAATACTTTTATTACTAAAAAGTAATTAATGAAAACAGAATTCAATACTCTTAAGTTAGGGTTGTAATTATGCCCTATTATGTAATTATGTTTAAAAAATTATCTCTTCAAGACCATCTGAAACTCTTGAGTTACCATCATAAAAATTATCTCTATATTATTACAGACTATGGTTGCATACATTCTATGCAAGAGACGTAAGAAATCATAGGACAAAACATAAGAATTGATTAAAAATTTCTTATATTGTAAACTTTAAAGACAGTTTTAATACGATTGGCCTACTTATCTAAACACATAAGAAGTTATAAATTAAAACTGATGGTACTAAGTTCATCATTTTATTATAGTTAGTAATTCAATTTAATTATGGAAAAGAAATGTGTTCCCTGTGTTGTGTCCAGGTTGTTTGAAGAATACAACAACCGGTGACTGCACGAGTCATGGAAGGAGACTAAAGCACTAAGGTCCAAACCAACATCAGACAGGGCATTTGGTTAGTGAATGCCTAGGCTCCAGAATTCTACAATATTTCTAAAATGAAAAGAAGAATTTATAGAAGATTTACTGATGATATGGTATGGGACAGAGAGGAATAGAGAAGGTCTATTCGTATCCTGGCCCTATATAAATTGGGAATAAAGAGAAGATGATGATGATGATGAAGATGATGATGATGATGATGATGATGAAAGTGCTATCAACGTATAGGCTAATTTACCAAATATTTTTCTCCTCTCCATTCTCTGTTTCTCTAACTTCTTGGTTATCCATTGCAGGTCTTTCAGCTGTAAATACAAAATATTACTCTTACAATTTTTTCTTAAAAGCTCTCCAACACAGCATAAATTTTCATCAGTAGAATGTTTAAGATATTAGCATTTTACATTTTAACAAGGTCCTGCTAAATTAGCACAACAATAATTCCTACTCGCAGTTTCAAACGCTAAGAGCTGCACTCATTAAATAAAAATACACTATGGTACAATTCGATAAATATAATTTTCTTGTTTTTGTTTTTTGGCTCGACGGCTTAATTTTGTTTCATTAGTGCTCGATGTTATCATTGATAACTGTAGCACTCTAATTATTGTTTAGTTATGTTATCAAATCTGAGAACTGGTCTATAGAACTTAACCCGATTAAATTAAAATTTTAATCAAAAACAGCACAGCAGCATATCTCATACCAGTAAGAATAAACTAATGAATTCTTCCATTAGAATATAAAACCTTGAGGCTATAAGAAATTAAAAGTAGGATACAAAGTATCATCTATTACGTGTAAACAACTTCTTGAGAATAAAATGTATAGTGGTGAGATTTAAAGTCAATATATTTAAATCATTGTATGGTAGTTCAAGATAACTGCAGTTAATTTCAGCTTAACTAAGAAATATAGAGGCAGAACTTCACAACCCGATGAACGAGGCGGCAAGTCGACATGATGATATCTAACACCATTAAAATCACAAGCTTAATTGATCGTAAAAATTTTACTGCAAACAATTTTTGCCAATTCATATTCGAATTACTGATCCGGATTTCACATTCTGATCTACTCTAATCGGATTTAAATAAATTGCCGGATGTCAATGTACACCCGATCGTTGCATTTTTGCTGCAGGTCCGTTAAAAAAGCTTTAACCTACAGAGCTATTGAGAAGCAAACAATCTTCAGTGTGCGAGTAAATTATAGGCAGACCTCTAAGATTTGGAATTTCTACGATTAGCTATCATCATGTGCAATTACTGCAGTAAAAACTAAAATTTAATTTTTTATGTAAGTAAATAAAACAAATAACCTGTCTCATGAAACACCTGGACAGCTTCAGCGGCAGGTGATGACTAATGATGTTCATCAATAGATCAGAAAAGTCGACCGAGAATCAAACTATAGATATTTTGAGGCATTTGATTCCAGTACTTTTGACGACATGAAAATTCTTATATTTTCATAATATTGCTTTTAGTATAAATATATAATTTAATTTCCTAAATAAGAACTTTCGTATATTTAGTTAATATTAACCATATTTATAGATTCGTCTTAAATGTGGCTAATAGTAAACACGCACTATAGTGAATAATCAACTATGTTGATATCTATCACTTTTTAATACCACATGTTTAAACCGTTGGGCAATTTAGTCCATTTTCCGTGTAACCAGTCCAATGAATGTCCGAGATTTTACTCTCAGATCAGCGCGGCCGGGATTCGAACCCACGAGAGTTCAATTCACCTCAGGATCTGTCATTTAAAACTTCATGATGTTACCCCTACGCTATTGAGACATTCAAAGCTGTCAAACGAGACATGTTTAAAATTTTGATGGAAATTTTATTAAGTTAAATGCAACTCATGCTACTTTTTCCATCTGCTACAAATTAATTTTTAATAATACAAAATTCAGGCAAGCTCTGCAAAAGGTTATACAGTATACGCCTTCTTTGCAGTTCGGTAAAATTTATGCCACATTTCGGTTAAATCTATGTAACATGGCGTCACCTGGTGAGTATTGTACTGTTAATGGAGACAAAGAAATTATCTACAGACTATTCGAAAGATGACACTATTTATTCTCAGTAGATATTATCGCATTAATTATTCTATTATTTTATTCCTAAAAATAGAATGAATCAACTTAAGTGGGCTAAGCGGACTTCACATAATTCAGATAATAATCGGGTGTAGAAGAGTTCTGGAGGCCATTAAAGAAATTTTCCATTAATTGATTTATTCAATAAATATTAATTCAGAACAATTAACACCACTCATTTCATGTAGATATTAACTTATATGTCGCCACTTCCAGGAGATTGTTATCGCTTCTCGGCCTTTTGGCTAAGATCAAAGTGTAGTATCTGTTCTTATCAGCTTAATATCTGATACGTTCCCCATCGGGGAACTTCGATATTAAACTGATTTTTGGAACATGGTCAAGACTCAGGGGCTTGCTCCGGCTTGACCGCGGGTTGGCCCGGTATTGCAGTACCTCCGGGATCGGCCCATCAGCCCCTCAACAGGGGTTCATGACAAAAAAGAGAATGTTTTATCTGATGAATTATGATCGACAAGAAATTGTGATTTTAATTCTCGTTTTAAAGTGAATATGCACAGAACTGCCCGAAATACATAAGTTTATGAAATTATAAACCTTTTATAATATGTAGCGGTAACTCTGTTCACATAATAAACAAAGCCTAATGGAGGAGCGGGAAGGGGAGTGTGCTTATATTTCCGGCTGACAATATTCTATATATTCCCATATATTTATTATATTTTTCGTCATTTATTAACAGAATGGTGTGTTCAAAATTACAAAAAAATTATATTTCCATTACTTATCAAATGATGATAAACATATGTCTTAATTTACATTTAATATATGTCTATATTGATTATATAATAATAATAATAATAATAATAATAGTAACACATATTATAGTGAAATGATCAACTACGTTGATATCTATCACTTTTAATACCACATGTTAAATCCGATAGGCAATTTAGTCCATTTTCCGTGTAACCAGTCCAGTGAATGCCCAAGATTTTACTCTCAGATCAGCGCGGCTGGTATTCCAACCCACGAGAGTTCAATTCACCTCAGGATCTGTCATTTAAAACTTCATGACATTATCTACACCTCTAATCATTGTGCTATTGAGACATTCTAGAGAGATATGTAGAGAGGATATATTACATTTTTACGATAAATTACGTTGCAGTTGCCTGCCAACAAACAATTAAGTTTATGATTGTACGGTGGCGCCTCCTAGCGAAAGAAAAAATGCAAAGTGCAATTTTGCAAAGTAAACACCTTTTATGTAAGGTCTATACTTGTAGCTCTATAATAATAAATTACGTCTTAAAACTAATTCAGTAAGGCTTATATAGGTTACAGGATAAAAAAATAAGCACGAATTATAGTGAAACGATCAACTATTTTGATATCTCTCTCTCTTAGTGCACTGCCCACCGGCAGGTCCATGATACATAACGTCTCCACTCTTCTCTGTCTTCCGCCTTCATCTTCATTTCCACATATGAGTGGGTCTTTAAATCATCTAACATACCTAATATCGGCCTGCCCCTGCCTCTTTTCCCTTCCATTCTACCTTCTATGACCTCTTTTAATAGACCTTCCCCCCTTAGAATGTGTCCTATCCATCTCTTCTTCCTATTTCTTAATACATTTATCAACTGTCTATCTGTGCCAACTCTCTCCAGGACTTCCTCATTTATAACCTTTTGAGTCTAGCTAATCCTCTCCAAATCCACATTTCCAATGCCTCCAGTTTCCTAATATCTTCCTTCCTTAAGGTCCATGTTTCACATCCATACAATAGCGTACGTGGTCCAAACAAAAGTTTTCACTATCTTTATCTTTGTGTCTTTCTTTACACTTTTTGTTAATAGTTCTTTTCTACTACCAAAGGTCGGTTTTGCTTGTGCAATCCTACTGTATATTTCCGTCTCATATTTCCAATCATCGGTTATAGTATGACCCAAATATTTGAAACTCCTTACCTGTTCCAATTTCCTACCATTTATTGTAATATTAACTTTACCTTTATTATTGGACACTCTCATAACCTTGGTCTTTCTTATATTAATCTTCATGCCATATCTTAGGGCCGTATCATTCAGCCTATCCAATATCTTCTGCAATCCAATCTCGCTGCCCGCTACCATTCCTTGGTCATCTGCAAATCGTACAACTTGTAATAAATGCCCTCCTACTTTTATTCTTTCTTCTAAGTCTTCCATGGCTTCCTTCATCATTGCCTCAGCGTAAATGTTAGACAGCAGCGGCGAAATGCTACAACCTTGTCTTACTCCACGTCCTATTTCACCTTCTTCTGAGTATACTTGCTGGATTTTGATTACTGCTCTTTGATTCATGTACAAGTTCAAAATTAGTCTTCTATCTCTCCAGTCAATTCCTATTCTTTTTAAGATATTTATCATCGTTATCCAATCAATCCTGTCAAAGGCCTTCTCGAAGTCTTGTACGCTTTGTAGACTTCGAGAGGGCCTTTGACAGGATTGATTGGATAACGATGATGAATATCTTAAAAAGAATAGGAATTGACTGGAAAGATAGAAGACTAATTTTGAACTTGTACATGAATCAAAGAGCAGTAATCAAAATCCAACAAGAATACTCAGATATCTATCACTTTCTAATTCCACATGTTTAAATCGATGGACAAATTTAGACCATTTTCCATATAACCAGTCCAGTGAAGATCCGAGATTTTACTCTCAGATCAGCGCACCTGGGATTCGAATCCACGAGGGTCCAATTCACCTCATTATCTGTCATTTCAAACTTCATGACGTTACCCCTACGTTATAGGATATGGGTTAGGGTCAGGGATAGTTTAAAAAAGGAAAATTTAAATTACTTTGTTTTTTTAAAAAGTTTATTCCCACATACATGTATCACCGACAAATCCTCTCCAAATTCTCATTTTTGGTTACATCGAAACAACTGCGAAATATTTAAGTCATTTGCTTGCCGAGCTAAACAAAGTTTCTATTTAGTCTTCATAGATCGAGGAAAGATGGCGAGGTTCATGGATGTAAACATAGCCCTTGGAGGAGAGGGTCGGGAGCAGGAAATGCTGGAAGCAGCTAGACTGGCTCTGAAGCGTATGTTTTGTTCAATTTCGCTGAATTATATATACTATATGCAGGATTTTAGATAATTTTGATGTGTAATTTAGGAGCATTTATAACACAAGTTTAATTTCTTATATTATCGCTCAAATATGCGTGATCGAACAACTAGGGATTACCTAATAAACTATATGGTATAATCAAAATAGGTACCAGGATTAGGAAAAAAATTCAAGGAGCAGTCTGGACCAAAAGTTGTTTTATATCATATTTTTAAATATTTAGTGCAATTATTTATTTATCGAATTTGCGAAATTGCTAGAAGTTAATTAAATTTATATTACTGTAAAACCCTTCTATTTTGTTAAAGCTATTGGTTACATATGTTTACGTTACTTTGTGATGTAGTCGGATATGAAGCAATATGTTTCAACAACTTCACAGAGACCTTATCGGTTAAAACGGGAAAGAAGGACCAAGCGAAGGTTTGTTAGCTATTTAAGAACCGGAATATTAAATTTTATTTGAAAGGCTATATGGGCGTTAAATAGCCTAATTAACTAGTAGTTTCCTCCGTCCTAAGCATGTTAGTGATGTAAAGGGTATTAGACTTGAACCCTGATTTACTGATCTGCAGCCAAATAACTTTACAATGGACTACTTAATATAAGTTAATAGAATATCTCTGATGTGAAAATTATGAAAATTGATGATTTTTCTTAAATTTAAAGACAATTTATCAAAAATATTAAAATTTACTTTTTATTTAATTCTAAAACCTAATTTGTTTACTGATCAATTTGACGACTCATAGAGGTCTAGTGAGTGCTTGTTGGCTTTCTTAATCTAATATTTTCCAATCACACCTGTTTATATAAAGATCAGCCAAGTCAATATTTGAGCGATAATATAAAGCGATATCTAAACTGTGCCTCTTCCAAAAAATAACGCTAGGTTATTTTCATTGAGTTCTCTTACCCACTGAAGATAACCTAGCGTTATTTTTTGGAAGAGGCACAGTTTAGAGCATGCACTGGTACTGCAGACTCGTCTTAAACGAAGTTAAGCAATGTTGGGCTAGGTTAGTACTAGAATGAACAATCAGCTTAAATGACTTGTTACTGACAGCATTGAAATACCCTAACAGGGTGTTGAAAGGATATTATTAGATCCATGCTAGCTTCACGCTGCGCCATGAAGAGAACGATTGCAGTGAATACCAACGATCATGGAGATAAGACGAAATAGCAAAAGCTATCAAAACAACAACTAATCTACATAACCCTCTAGTTAATAGTTTTCTTTTATGCAACTCTTGCAGTACGTCATATGTGTAACCAAACGATATTGCAAACGAAAAATAATATTGCTTGCTTTATATATAGCTTTATTTCACCACTCAGGTAGCAAGACAAGAAATAAATACAATACAATCATACAAGTAAACACAAAAATAACGTTGACAAAAATTCAAGGCAAGCATATACTCAATCAATCAACTCAAAATTAATAACTAAAAATTAATTAAATGATTTCTAGCGATCGTTCAAAGTAGTTTCGCAATAATGACTGCCAGTCAAGTCTCTCAACCTGGAAGCTGTCTGGCAAGATACAGTTATCACTAACATTCACGCAGTATTTATTAATTAATGGCAATAACTTTCCATTGAAACAATTAAAGTATTTACAAGTGTTATCAGAAAGACACAATTTTCTCAAAAAATTAAATCTTCTATTTGCAATCTTAAGTTCAATCGGATCGGAAATTGACCTGAAAAAAATTGACATTGCTTAATTGTGTTTTTATCAAAAGTACGAAATAACTTGCTAAACAATTGAGAATAAGCATTTTCTAGGCTTTGAATCACAGATTTTGACATTTCTACACATTCAGAATCATACAGCAAAATAGGTACGCAATGTGATTCAACAAGTGAAATTACTACGGAAGGTGCAGAGTTGCCCCCAATTTTGCTGAAGATAGCGTTAAGTGCCCTAAAAAATTTATGTTTACGATTTTGAATATTGATTTTGAAGCTTTTAGAAGACACCAAAATTAATCCCAAATAACGTTTTTCATTAACCCACTCTATGCTTCTGTTATCAATTATCATATTAATGGCTTAATATTATGTCTTGGACCAATTCTAATGCAGTATGTCTTACTACAATTAACACTTAAACCTACATTAGCTAATGCATGTGTGCTGATATCAATTAGGGACTGCAAATCTTTCACTGTTAATGATAATAATATTAAATCGTCCGCATACATAACGGAATTGCAGCACAGAGAAGATACGAAACAACCAATTTTGAATTTTTCTAGTTTAACTAGCATATCATCGACACATACAGCAAACAAAATTGGAGATAATATGCCGCCCTGTCTAACTCCCGAAGTAACGACAAAACTACTTGATACAGCATCATTCCACTTAACACGTGAATTTAATTTTCCGTACCAATTTATCAATAGTTCAAGTAGCACTCTTGGTAATTTTCTGTTCATAAATTTGCAGAATAGCATTTTGAAATTAATTTTATCAAATGCTTTCAATACATCTAACGAACAAATATTGACAGTAAAGCTTTTAGTTGTGAAATATTCAATAGTTTTTCTTAAAGAATAAATTGTGTTACTACGTCCCACTTTTTGTTTAAAACCAAATTGACGAACGGATGTCAGGAAATAAGTGCCCACATAACGCAATATACAACTTTCAAATATCTTGGACTGCATACAACTAATTGTTATGCCTCTATAATTTTCAATTTTGACATGATCACATTTCCTGTCACCCTTAGGAATCGGGATAATTATCCCCTCCCCAAAAGCAGCAGGAACATACTTTAATGCCACAATTAAGTTAAACAGCATAGTGATGCAACTGCAAACAATTGGATGTGCATATTGAAGATGTTCACATGTAATATTATCTAATCCAGATGCTTTGCCTTTCTTCGACTTGCTTATTACATCATCAATGGTAGCAACTTCAAATTTTAGATCCAAATTATCACCAATATAATTAGAAAATCTTTCTTCAAAATTATCACCCAAATCACCTGAATTTTTGTTGCACAATTTTTGAAAAAAGTTCTGCAAAATTATTAGCAATTACAGTACTATCATTAATATTATTAATTAAGGTGCAACATTTAGACTTAGAAGCACCAAACTTTGCATTCCAAATGTTCCAGAAATTATTATTATCTTTATGTAAGAGAGCCTCATGCAGTGAGTTTGAAAGCTGACTTCTTTCAGCTTATATTTTATTAGCTAAGAATGATTTATATTCACATTTAGCCTTCGCTTTGGCTATATAGATATCCCCAGATTTAGGACGTCCTGATTCTTTCCACACATTGTGAGTCTGAATAGATTTTTCTTTTAAAGTATTACCCTCGGCATCCCACCAATATTTGTAAAAATTATTATTTTGTACCTTAATATTTTCTGCAGCTGCTTTATTTAAACATAGAATTATGGTTTCATAAAAATATTCTACAATATCATTGTTTGAAACATGACTAGAAAGTTCATACGATGCCGCAAAATGTTTCATACTATGCCATAATGGTGTGAACAATGCATACGTAGAATCATAGTACAATTTCAAATCGCTGTGGTCCCAGCGCAAAACATTATGAGAGCGATTAACCTTAGGCCTACTCTGCTCTTGAACGAGGTTGTTCGTTGCTGATGTCACTTTAGTCAGGTCAATACAATCACTGATAGTTAATAAGACAGGATTATGATCTGACATATTTAAAGGACTATCAATGATAATCTTGAACACTTGTATAAAGATTCCTACTAATAATAAAGTAGTCTATTAAACTGTATCTGCAGCTGCTTTATTGGAAAAAGTATAATCCAAGGAATCAGCGTTAGATAAAAAGTTATCACATAATATCAAATCACATTGAAACATAAACTGTTTAAACGTAATTTAAGACCAGTCTTTTTTCTGCTTATGAGATTTAGATATACATCACCTCCTAAAACAACATCGCAATCTTTAAACTCCTGAATTACAATTTCAATTTCAGCCAGGGTATCATTAAATATTTCTGTATCGGTTTCTGTTTTAATATTTGGCAAATAAACATTTACAAATAAAGTTTTACCTATTAAGATACAAACAAATCTCTCACTCGCTTTAGTGCGCCTTATAAATTTAACTAAATCAAGTTTTATTAGCACTCCTACTCCCCCACTTGGGCGCCCAATTAGAAGAGACGAGGAGACCTTATGTTCCATAGCAGAGATCCCGCAAAACATATAATTTTCAGACAATTTCTCAATTTAATTTTAGCTTCTCATTTCTTCATGCATCTAAGAATGAGTAAATATATAATCTTTTTAAGTTTTTATATGAATATATGATACTGTGTATACATTTTAAGTCATAAAATAAATGTAAAAAATGGTTAATTACTGTTTCACTTTTTCTCTTGACTACTGCATTTGAGGCCTGAATCTAGAATGTCAGATCTCTTGGATTAAATTATGATTTGAATTTTGTAGGTTTACTTAGATTTAATTAAATTATTTTAGTGCATTTTTTTGGGAGCAAAGAATAGATTGATCATAAACTGCTCATGAAGTAAGTAAGAATAAGTTCGTTGACTAAGTAAGGATGGATAGAGGCAAAGGGAAGCTACTTGACAGACGATACCTCTTACCACCTAAAGGTTGCATCTAGGTGTGAATATGGTACTTCATTAAGGATTAACTTTTTGATTAGTTTAGTTATTTTTCTGGAGCATGAAACAGAAGTCGATCTGTGAATGGAGATATTTCATTCTGGACCCGACGCTCATTGAGCCTCTTGAGAGAGGTCTTGATTGACAGACAATTCTTGATTGACAGGCAATTCTTGATTGACAGGCAATTCTTGATTGACAGGCTATTCTTGATTGACAGGCAATTCTTGATTGACAGGCAATTCTTGATTGACAGGCAATTCTTACGTGAAGTATACTTTTAAAGAAGTTGACTTTTAAGGAATATTTTTTAAGATCAAATATTTGTTCATTTTTGTGTACTTTTTTTAGGTCACTCCTATACCAAGTGCTGACAAGTACAAGTTGAAAGAAGACAGGCTGTTACAACTACAGCAGCAGTACAAGGTATTATATGGGGATTGTGGACCTGGTTTAGCGCATTTTGTTTAGTTTGCGCTTCAATAAACAAAGTTAAGTAATTTCAGATAAATTATCAAAGTTGAACCCTCTTGCATACATGTGCCTTACAAGTGAAGCAACTATCTGGATTAACGCATACACTAAATAAAATAAAATTGCATACATTGACGTACATAAATTATTACATTGCTTTCCTATACCTCAATGTTGTTGTTGCTGTTGTTGTAGGGTCAGAAGAGAGTGGAACAGCTGACCAGGTTTACTGCTGTTCTCTCAGACGCTGCTCAAGTCGTTAGGCTTCAAGTCAGTCTGCTTGTATATCTCTATATATGTGTTTATGTGTGTGCTACTTTCTCTATCTCTACCTTTACTTCTGTCTCTTTCTCTATCTCTCCCTTTATCTCTATCTCTTTCTCTCTCTCCCTTTACTTCAATCTTATTCTCTCTCTCTCACTCTCTCTCATCTATCTATCTATCTGTCTATCTATCTCCCATCTATCTATCTCTTATCTATCTGTCTGCTTGCCTGCCTACCTACCTACCTATCTATTGTGCTGGTACTGTTGTGTGCAGGTATTATATTGTGCTGGTACTGTTTTGTGCTGGTACTGTTTTGTGCTGGTTCTATATTGTGCTGACACTGTTTTGTGCTGGTACTATTTTTGTGCTGGTACTGTTTTGTGTTGATACTGTTTTGTGCTGGAACTATTTTTGTGCTGGTACTGATTTGTGCTGGTACTATATTGTGCTGACACTGTTTTGTGCTGGTACTATTTTTGTGCTGGTGCTGTTTATGTGCTGACACTGTTTTGTGCTGGTACTATTTTTGTGCTGGTACTATTTTTGTGCTGGTACTGTTTTGTGCTGGTACTATTTTTGTGCTGGTACTGTTTTGTGCTGGTACTGTTTTGTGCTGGTACTGTTTTGTGCTGGTACTATTTTTGTGCTGGTACTATATTGTGCTGGTACTGTTTTGTGTTGGTACTATATTGTGCTGGTACTGTTTTGTGCTGGTACTATATTGTGCTGGTACTGTATTATGCATGTAGTATGTTATACTGGTACTTTGTTTTACTGATACTCTATCGAATTTGTAATTGCTTCATTTTCTTTTTCATTTTATGTTGTACTTATGTAGGTCTACAAAGTTTTCAACTCGACATTAGTAATTATTTTCTTAATTTTCTGTTTTCTGTTCTTGACTATTAAACTTTGTTTGGTTTTGTGTTGTTGACTGTAGAACGACGAAGTGATTCAGTCCTATGATCTCCTGGCCGTTCAGCCCACAACAGAGAAGCTATTCCTGGTCAGTGTCTGTAATTAATCAATCAGTAATTAAGTAATTAATAGATTCTGTAATTAATTGTCGCTTGACTTTAGTTTAGATTTGTTATTCATATCTGTTTCCATTTTTTGTTTTTTCTTGTTTTTTGTATGCTTTAATTTAGAACTATTTTAAATATTTTATAAACAGCTAAATGTTTCCATCCTGCTGCCACTACATTTAGTATGATAATGTCTGTTCCTTGCCACATTTTAATTCCAAAGTTTTTTGAAGCTATATAATGATAATACTGGTTTTTTGTAAGTATTTGTTTATAATACTGCATCATCATCATCATCATCATCTTCCCTTGAAACCCAGTTCAACCAGGGTTGAGATACAAACAGGCAGTCCCAAATCCTCTCTGTCCAACACCATATCATGAATCAATCCCCTATTTGAGCCTTTCCATTCTTTTAAATTTTTATAGCAATTTCTGGAGCTCACCAACCAAATGCCCTTTCTGACATTGGTATGGATCTTAGTGCTTTAGTCGCTTTCTATGACAAGTGCAGTCACCGGTTGGTCACTTCTTCAAATAACCTGGACACAACGCATGGAGTTTATAGTACTGTATAATAATTGATAATTATAGTTTAATGTTTTTAAACTTTTGCTTATTTAGACTGCTTGCAAGGATCTGTCTGTGGATATCATTAGCTTGGACCTAACACAACGTCTGCCTTTTCTGCCAAAACGAACTGCAGTCGGATGTGTATGTAGCAGTTCTTGAAAGTTTTCTTGCTCATCTACTTTAATTTTGTTATTGATATTATGCTATGGAAGCATTTTATTAGTTCTGCATTTTCATAAATTTACATATTCGCTACTACGCTTAGATAAATGCATCAGGAATTTCACTATGGTTACTTCACATACTTATGAAAATTCATAAAATTCTACTTGAATTTGTTTTTTGACTCTTTAACGAAGAAAGCTGATTTTGATAAATTAATTAATTTCACTATTTTTTTACCAAATTTTAATTTATTGATCTTCACTTGATTAGAAATACTTTGACCAATAATTAAATAAAATCTAAACTTTGGATTCATCCTTAAAGGTGTTTGTGAATGTAGGCACTGGAGCGTGGTGTGATGTTTGAGATTTGCTACGCTCCAATGCTTAGAGACAGCTCAGGCTCCTCGGGTATGGCTTCATCACGTAGATATGTTATATCAAACAGCAACACTCTCGTCAGTATCTGCCAGTCTAAGGTAAGTGTGATTTACCTTTTATAAAGAAATATCTAGTTTTTACTCTGTTTTTATGTAGTGATATTTTCAATTATTTTGTAGTTTATATTTAAATCTTTACATGCTTACCTATTTACTCATGTATTATGTGCTTGCTTGCTTTGAAAATCTCACCTCAAGATATGGATGATTTTGTTTTCTCTGTGCTATCCACTGTTTGAAACTCATTCTTTCTTGATCTTTGTTGCTCCTATTATTCTATCTTCAATTAATTATAAACTATATTGGCTGTATATCGGGTCTTCTTATTTTCTAATTACTTTTAATAATTGGTTTATAATTGGTCCGTAATTTCTGTTGTTCTGTTCGTTATTTTTTTTTGAAATTTCTTGTTTTGTTCTTGCTGCCATGTGTTTTTGGTGAATAAAGATCATATATAATGGCTTGTGACACCGTGCTCTCCCTGACGTCATTCTTGTATGAGGAAATGGACGTTGAATCTTCTTTGATGACATTTTTGTTTTTCTAAAAAGATTCCATTCTTTGTGCCATTCCGTTGCTTAGACATCCTGGACCTTCGGGTTAGGAACCGGACGTTAACTCTTCACTGTGTCGTATTTTATTATGAAGTCAATGTGCTGCATGCTTGGAATCAACTTTGTGTTTCTTGATTGCCACAAGCAATATCTTCTTTTTTATGATGATGAGATCATGGTGTTTTACATTGCATAAGGTAAACCTAATAATAATTTGCTTTGATTGTTGTTTTAGAACATAATTATATCAAGTGGTGCGATATCAGTACGTATTTTGCTTCTTATTAAATTGCTTATATAAATATATAATTAATAAATACAATTTTACTTGGAGAATTTCTAACATATTTGTCAATGTGTAGTAAATTACAGAATTAGTAAAACTTAATGCCACTATAATATGAACAAGTGTAAAGTGTAAACCACAGGTGTAAAGCGTTTAATCATTATACTGCCCCTATGATACTTGATATAAAGGAATCTACTGCTATTGTTCTTGATGTAGAGGAATCTATCCCTATTATATTTCATGTCGAGGAATTTGACAATTTCTATAAATAGACAAATGTTATTCAGCTAATACAAGTGACAATCAATACCTTGCTAGTCATTTGCATGTTAAATTTTTATCTAATTTTTATCGACCATTTGTCTTTCTTTTAATGCCAGATTCGCCGATTCACAGCGCAAGTTTCTATTCATAGCCTACTAAATAAATTTAAGCCGTTTTATAATATAATTAATTTGAATAAATTTTTGATTATATTCTGTATGTAGAATTATGGAAATGTGTTTATTAACTAAGACTGATACTTTACAAAGCTGGTGTGCTGGTTTTTGTAGGCGATGGAATTACGTGGACCTCTGGACGTTTGCAATTTGTATCCTTTTCGAGATGTATAAATATGCATATCTATGCTTCAGTAGGACAGTTTTCCTATTTTTGAAGCTTCCCATGTTTTTGCCAGGTTAAAGTTTGTTGAAGATTCTCTGGCACATGCATTCTTCCGTATCTTAAAATACCTTCATGCGATCTTCCTCTGACCTTTTTTCCTTCCATCCCTCCCTCTATTACTTCTTTCAGAAAACCATTACCTCTCTATACATGACCAATCCAGTTCTTCGTTCTATTCCTTATGATATCAATCAATTATCTCTTTATGCTAGCCCTATTAGCGCTACTTAGTTCGTATCTGCTGATGCTATGCGATTTATTTATTTTGTTTTATTTGCTTTTGTTGTCTAAATACTATATTATGCTGTACGCTTACTTTCTCATCAGACGTTGATTTTGAGGTAATTTAATCTCTTATTTTATTTGTTTTATTTTCTGTCCTTTTAGAACCAAATTTATTGTTTTGGTTATTTCAAGATCTATGTTAATTGAGGCTTGTAGATTTTTGGCACTGCTGTGGCATTTAGCCTAGGCTAGACTTAATAATCGGCATACCTATGACCCATGTAGGCTTATTCAGACTGGCTAACAGTTGTGCCACTCGTATCAGTTTCCTTTGTGTCTGCTGCTATATCTGCTTTAGACATCCCTTACATTGAATTAGAGTTTAGTGCTCAACCTAAATTACACAGTGATTAATTATTGTGATATCCGTTAAGTTGTTTATTTTTTTCCTTAACTCATCTTGTCTGCATTCGAATGGTTGCTGCTGATGTCACCACTGCTGACTACAACAACACAGGGCTCTGTTGTTTGGTGTAAAAGAAGCGAAGGCTCGAGCGTGTCTCACTTCTAATTGTAGAGCGACCATTATGCACGCTGGTAATTGCCTTGTATTCTCTCTCCTATCAGTGATTTGTTAATTTTTTCTACTCTATGTTTAGTTTTTAGAAATCTAATTATAATTGCATGCTGGTATTATATTCTCTGTCTTATCAGTGATTTGTTAATTTTTTCTACTCTGTGTTTAGTTTTTAGAAATCTAATTATAATTGCATGCTGGTATTATATTCTCTCTCTTATCTTTGACTAATTTTTTATACTCTATGTTTAGTTGTTATATCTAATTATTAGTATTTATATCCTTATCTGTTTTTATGGAAAGGATTGGTAGAATTTTGGTTGTCTGTAATTTTATATTCTGAGCTATTGTCTAAAAAACTTGTCTCATTGTAGATCAGATATCTTTAGATTGTCTTTTGTTTCATTATTGAAAAATCAATTTAGAAATTTAACTGTTGCAAAGATAGATTCTGATCTGCAATCATTGAATAAATGAACGCTCAATCTATAGGACACGCAAAGAGACCATCACCTGAACTAGTTTTTTGGGTTTTAAATGTTGCGCCATTTTTTAGCCATTTTATTTTTGCACGTCAGCTTAAATTTCACTCTATAGCATTCACTGTTCTCATTGACGACAGGTACATTCTAATTGTTGTCATAGTTGATGTTGTTTTTATCATTCTTTTGATGTGTCATTGATGACTGTAGCACTCTAATTGTTGTTATGTTATAGTTGATGTTGTTGTTGTCACTTTATTGATGTTTCGTGTTTAGCTGCTCGCAGGTCGTCACGTGGTTTGCTCAGCCTATCAGCGTTGACCTCTCTCAGTGGTAGAGATCTCTGGAAGGTTCCTCAAACCTCTGAGTCTACAGCTGCTACCTGTGATAGTAACGGGCCAGCAGCTGCTTCTAGCAAAACTGCAGCTACTACTGCAGCTGCTAGCTGTGATAGTAACGAGCCAGCAGCTGCTTCCAGCAGAACAGCAGCTACTACTGCAGCTGCTAGCTGTGACAGTAACCGGCCAGCAGCTGCTTCCTGCAGAACAGCATCTACTACTGCAGCTGATGATTCTGCTGTGAGCGGAGCTAGGGCAGCTGTGATTGATGTTAATCAAAATAGCCAGATGTCAAGTGTGTCTTTAGAGGCGGCCTCAGAATCAGCTAATAAAACAGTTGGATTCAATCTAAACAAAGCTGCGAATTTTCTATGCCTTGAAACTAGGACAAACGCAGCAAACTTTCAAAGTGTAGACACTAAGGGTTCAGCTGAAGATGGTAACTTTATAAGTATTGACACTAAAGCTACAGAAAGAACTTCTAATAAGAGAAAACCAGATACTGATGAAATAGTTGATTTAAATAGCATCAAAAAGAAGAAGAGTAAAAAGAAGAAATCACTTAATGTATCTAATGATAATAGCATTGTTTAGCTCAGAGTCGATTATATTTACTTTAGTACTGTTAATAATTATATAATAGCAAAAGTGCTGATATAATAAAATTACAGTTATTGGCGTCATGTTTAATGCAGCTTTGCCTTATAATATAATTTTATGCAGTGTTTTAATGTTAGTCAGTCTTGTACAGTGTTAAAGAATGCTAATGTTAACGTTAGTTTCTTCATTCAAAAGCGATGTCAGGATTTGAACCTCGCAGGTACTGATCTGAGGTCGAATATTGGTCCAACATCGCCACTTTCTCCAACTTATATGTAGGTAGCCAGATAGAATACATGTTTATATGCAATTAAATGTACCCGAGGACAATACATTGTATGTGTATTACCTAACCACTAGAACAAGATTTTACGTCCATCTTATCGTCTGAGGAAGAGAAATCTTCGCTATTTGTTTCATCGACTTATTGTAATTATTGTCCCGTGCCAGATCTGAGTCTTATGAGTAATAATTTGGACATTGCAAAAATTACAAAATGCTGCGTGCACTAGCATATCAGTTGAATGGATAAGTTGGTAGCTCGATTGTCTAGTACATTGGTGGCTCTTAGTTCCAATCCTTTACTATAGTTTAGATTTATTAATAGATATTTTTCAAGATCCACCGATTTGGTGCTTTAGCATTTTTATCAAAAACTTTTACTTTTTTCCTCTGCAGATGAGTAATCATTGCTTTAGTGTGTGTTCGCTAAGAATGCCCAACACGCATTATAGTGAAATGATCAACTATGTTGATATCTATCACTTTTAATATTTTAATTAATTAATTTTTTACTTTTAATATCACAAGTTTAAACCGTTAGGCAATTTATTCCATTTTCTGTATAGCCAGTCCAGTGAATGCCGAGATTTTACTCTCACCTCAGCGCGGGTGGGATTCGAACCCACGAGAGTTTGTGATTCAATCAAGTAACATGAATCATCGAGTTAACTCTGACAGACTACTGCGTCATATGACCAGGCCTACGCAGGGAAGTGCAGAAAAGGTACCACGTAATTTAGAAAATAGATTAGCACAAATTCTATTAATTACACAGTGGCATTTATATATGAAAAGTAAATCGTAAACAGGCATTTGATTCTTTCAAAGCAAGTATTGTTAAGTTATTTTATTTGCGGTGGACTTGGACTGGTTATCTGGATTTACACCGTTTTTGAATCCCTTAGTATTTGCCCGTCCGCTTGAATTTGGTTCATTGGTGCTCAGTGTTGTCATTTCTCTTCTTTTTTCTATCCCTCCAATGTACAGAGACCATCGCGCAAACAAATAAAAAATAAATACGCATTATAGGGAAATGATCAACTAAATGTCTATCACTTTTTAATACCACATGTTTAAACCATTAGGCAATTTATTCCATTTTCCGTGTAACCAGTCCAGTGAATGTCCGAGCTTTTACTCTCAGATCAGCGCAGCGCGGTTGGGATTCGTAACCACGAGGGTTCAATTCACCTCAGGATCTGTCATTTCAAGCTTTATGACGTTACCCCTACGCTATGAAGACATGCATTCCGCTAGTACCCTTCCTTGGACTGAATACCCGAATTTTGGCTCGTACCGTTTATGGACCACCCACATGCTGCTCGTCGGCTCTAATTTGGTTCCATGGTGCTCGATGTTGTCATGGACAACAGTAGTACTCTAATCGAGTACTAATCTAATTGTTCTGGGGTTAGACGTGAAGATATTTAACTCATGAGTAAACATTGGGTAAAATTGAATATTTAATAAAAATAAATAAAATAAAACTAATGGAATACCATTCAACACTTTGGAAACTAAACTAGGTAAGTGTTATATTGTTGCATAAAATTAATAATTAATTCGTCTATCGCACTTGTTATACTAATTAATGTTGTACAAATTTTGTATTAACATTAATTTTGTATTTGTACGAATTTATGTATAGAGATTTTTGGCCAATATTTTAGGCCACCTAGCCATATGCAGTGTTTTTTATGTGGCTTATGCTACTATGTGATATTATAAGTAGAAAAAATTTATTGAAATTAACGCTTGATATTTTGAAATCAGTCATTAGGTAATTAGAGTGTTTAAAATCGCTGTATACCTGATGCATCCAGTGAGTATCAGTTATAAGTTGAGATTAATTATGGATATTTCAAATAAAATGAAAAGTATTATCATTCTTGCTAAATGCAATTTTGATTGTGCAGTAACGATTAAATTATTAAAAGGCTAAAGTTAAAATTTGATGCGATGATTAGTAATTTGTATCGACCCTTATGGGCAATTTGACTAAACAATAATAATTAAAATTAGTTTGTAAATATTTGATGCCCGGTAAAATTATGTTAAAAAATGTTTTATTAAAATGAATAAAACTTTCCTAAAATTTGTTTTCGAACGTATGTCTACCCTAAAATGGTTTAGCTGTTTGGCAAATAGTAGCAAAAGGGGGTGTGATGAGAGTCCCACTAATGTTGATATCTTTATGCAGAAAGGTTAAAACTTTTGGTAAGAGTGTCGATATTATGTGATTATTTGGGTATCAGAGAGCCAATTTATTAAACTATCCAAAATGCAGTAAATTATTGCGTACTAATCAATTATTTGCTGGTCTAGAATGTAGTAGTTACAATAAAAATTTAAGTGTGATTTGTGTTAGCATTCTAACAATTTATACAATTGATTTTGATATATTATATTTGGAATATTAAACTCGGATATAGGCAATTTGACATTTATCACGGTGTGGCACGGGTTACTATTAAAAAGTAAACGTAGCATTAAACTTTATTTCGTGATATTGTAATTCAATGTTTAGTCTTACTATTAAAAGATGCATTTTAGTAAATTTTAGTTTAATGCTTAGTGCTAATTATGCCAGAGTAGCATCAAAGAGGATTTAAATTTCTTAAAAGTAGTAAGAAATAGAGAATAATCCATCTAGTTTTCCTGGATCGGAATGAAGATGAGCGAAGAATATTTCATACTCATCTATGAGGTGTGTAGATTTAAACTCTACTGACATTTAAAAAATTTCGTGTTGTGTTTTGAATCTTTAAATAAATAATTAATTTTTGAAATAAATATTTTAGATCATTAAACTGGTCAGGCTATGCTTTTAACGTTGCCTAAAAGTTAATTACTGATTTCATTTCATATCAAGCAGTAATTTTACTAATTTGAAATGAGGGCTAAATTATATAATTTTGTAGTACTCTATTCAATTCCCAATTGAAGGAATACTGCAATATTTTTTAATTATGATGTTTAAATGTTTAAAATTTGTCATTATAGCAGTCATTTAATTTATTTGTGTAAATGTATAGAAATGAATTATGAGTATGCATTTTATATTCTTAAGCTTGTGCTGAATGTAATTGAATTTTTTCCTCAAACTGTGCGTCATTTAAACATCTCATCATAGAGAATATGAAACCTACATATATGCTATTACTGACGCAGTCTAAATTAGTCTTTGTGAAAAATAAGGCAGTTTTTAAATTATTTTTTTAATGTAAGCTTGCACTAGTCAATTACTGGCATAAATTTTAATTATGGGATTATTTTTTAAGTGTACTGCATGTAATCTATGTTATATAATGATATCTAATATTCTGATATTTAATATTCAAGATGCAAGCATAACATTTTGCATTCACTACTGCTCTGTTCTTTCTTTTGCAGTTATTGATACATCAATGTAGCATGTGTAGTAACAAACGTCACCTACTGGTGAGCAGTGATTGATACATCAATGTAGCATGTGTAGCAATAAATGTCTAGGTGAAATAAGTGATTTATGTTATAGTAATGTTGCTGTGTGGTGTGTTTTAATTGCAGATCCCACGAGGGATTTTATTGTGGACTAAGATCACTGAAATCAGAATAACCTAAATTCAAAAATCAAGGCGGTTATCAACTATATATACTGTCTAGTAGCAAATTAGGGATTCAAAAATCTGCTTTTGACTTATATTGTCAAGCTCCCAGTTTGCAATGACTGAAGATATAACAGTTTGGAAAGTGGGTGACTGCTTTATGGTTTGGAGTGCTGAGGAAGCGTCCAAGCTGAGAGAGAAGCTTAGAATATGTGGTAACCTCGCGGGAAGTCTACCGTCATATCCGCTCCAGAATATCTGCTTCTCTTTACCGTTGCTTCTTTCGCCAGCTGAAGTGAGCTTATTGGTAGGTGAAGGTCTGGCCAAGGTAGTGCAGGTGACTGAGACCAGACCTCCCAACAACTGCGAGCTACAAGAGTTTGTTGAGAGTAGAAAGAGATTAATCGAGGAGCAGACGGAGGCTAGAGTAGAACAGATGTCGTCTGAGTCATTCATAAATCAACTCGCTCGGAAGATATCAGCTAGTCACAAGCATAGAAAGGGTTCAAAGAACAAGCATGCGGAGGAAGACGGAGAGGCAGAAAGACTGAGAGAGGTGAAGGAAGAGAAGAAGGCAGAGAAGAGACAACACGTTGATGAGATTCTTGAGAGACGATTACTCAAAATACAGAGTGGTAAACAACAGCAAGATGGCCAGCAGACATCGTTACAACAACAACTGTCTGAGAAGTGCTCGGCGGTTCAGATACGTACAGCTCGTAGTAATGATGATCTCAGTAGATGCACAATAAGCAGCAATTTTGACACGTTGCTCTACAATTCAGCTGTCTTGAATTACTTCTGGAAGGCCGGCTATTCGACGACCAATGGAGGAAAGTTTGGCGGCAATCACCTTGTCTATCCAGGTGATCCGTCTCGGTTCCACAGTTTCTTTGTGGTTGTGAAGGTCAAAGAGGATGAACCGTTGACAGCCAATCGGCTCATCAGACTCGGTCGCTTAGGATCGCAGGTGAACAAGTCCATAGTGCTCTGCAGTGAGGGGAATGAGTCAAACAGCACTGATGATGCGAGAGTGGTGACACTACAGTGGACTAAGATTAATTAAGAGAATTGAATGACTCTGTATAGACCTTAGATATTGTATAGGGGAATAGAGAATGTTCAGTACTTATTATAATTGAATAGCTTTGAAATTATCTACACCGCTTTAGAAACGCCTGAGTGTATGAAAATATTAGTGATCCAATGTACTTATATAAGCTTTTCAAGCAATATGAAGTTTAGGGTATCAGTTATATGAAATCTTGCTGAAAATGTTTATATAAAGTTATACCTATAGATACCTATTATCTACTAATACTACTGCTTAAGAATTAATTTTACATTTTCTAAAACCTATAGGTTATAATGTAGCAAAATTTTGTACCAACTGCAATAGGTTTCCGGTCCTTGAAACAATTGAATATTGACTGTATACTTAAATAGCAATTAAAGAAGGGTTTGTTGTCATGTAAAAAACTGTTTCAGCTACTGATTGTTGCAGATGAGTATAGTTTGAGAACATTTAATGTTCATACAAATGTTGATTAATTTACTGTACTTTCTATCAAGTGTTGATTTATTTATATTAATATTTACATCAGAAAGTGACTGGTTATTGGATAAACACTACGATTTTCATAATTATACTGTATATTGTGTACTATAAAAATAGCCTCCTAATTATTGTTTGAATCATCTGCCCAAACAGCAGTTTTATATAACTTTGAAATTCAGCATATATAGATGCTGTAGTTTAGATAGAATTTTCATCTTATAATTGCGAACTGTAGAGATATGTGCATGGATGGTAATACATACGCTAGTTTAAATGTATGACACAATGATCAATTATCTTTACATGGAGGGATATAAATTTGCTTATTCATAAGCATTATTATTTGTGAATAATTGCTAGTAAACGAACTTCCTGATTGTACTGTATATTTGCTGATTGTAATGTAGCAGATAACTAGTTTAAATTGACAGGCCTATAGTTTATGGCACGTTTAAAATGATGTGCAAAGGTTAGTTGTCGACATCGACTTTAGTTGAGGTGCTTGAACTTCCTGTTCAAATGGACTTAAACGTTGGATTTCTGCGTGAGTAAATATTGCGTACAATGAAAGATTTAAACATGAAATTAAACTTACACTAGTAATTAATTACCAAATTATAAATGGAGTTTAGTCCTCTTGTTCTTGAAACTTTTAAAGTATCAATTTAGAACGAATATTTATCATTAGGCATTTTTAGCTAAATTCAAATCACCAACGCCACAGCTGTTTTTAATAGTTATTAAATATTTATAGATAATTTCATCAAACCTTTTGGCTTACTAGGAAATTTCCAACAGGAGCATAGCTGAAATCAAAATATGTCTAGCATAAACTCTATTATTTTGTATGGCTTTTGTTTTTTTATTTATTTCTCATTGTCTTCATAAGTACCTGGACGCAACTGCAAATGAAACGGTACAGCAGTTCTTAAATTGCATTATGTTAGGGGTCGATTTATTTTGGTAAATAGTGTACGAGCAGTGTATAGCCAGCCAGGCGACGAATAGATTTTAATTTTTCGATTTTTCTATGCCTAGCTATTATTTTGCAGGATAACTCCAGTTAATTAAATTAATTAATTAGTTGCATTTTATTATTTACGAGATCAATAATTAAATCATTTAAGTGGATGATCTCTAATCAGTCTCGATGGGTTGTCAATTTGAAGCCTTCAGAAAGCTGTTTTACACTTCTTCGCTGAAAAGTTTAGGCCTAGTATTTGTTTACGTTTAATTGTAATGATTGTCGCAAACACTGCTCCTTGGATGATGTGGCAAAATTGAGTTGTAAAAAAGAAAGTACTCCTTGTTAAGAACCTTTCTACAAGAACAGCTGATTAATCAAGAAATAAAAACGATTCAGTGTAGGTTGCAATTTTTCGAAAACCATACCTAGGCCGTACCATACTTATAGGCTTCTATGCCGTATAGGCCTTGTGCTACTTCTCTAGTCGGCTAGAACGTCAACTAGAGTCTTGATATAGGCCTAACGCGTAGGCCTACGTGTAAACCAGAACACACCTAACATGCATGCCCTCCTCTAGGCTTATAGGCTAGTTTTTGGACTGCCAATTTAGTAGTCTAGATTAGACCTAGGTAGAGGTATAATTCAATAGGCGTATTGGCATAGGCTTTGTCCTGTATTCGTATTATCATATAGGTCTATACTCTTTTACTTGTAGTAGCGAAGGAAAATCCTGTGAGAATTTTGTGGAAGAATTTCCAAAACTTTCACGTTATCGATATTGCCCTAACACTTTCGCTTTCGTTTCATATTGATCATTAGGCCTATCTAAAGAGTAGTTTCAGCTTATAGGTTTTGCTAATACATAGAACTAATTAATAAATATTACTTCCTGTTATATAGGCTAATTAGTAGATGCTCCCGTTATTATATAAAAAGAATTTAATATAATTATTCTACACATTTATTAACGCAGTTAAGCTTGTACTATACAATTCAGTGGATTACTGATTTCTTGAAGTTTTCTTCCTTATAATTCTATCGTTGTATGTAAACGATTTTCTATATTAGTTTCAAACCTGCAATTATTGAGGTTTACTAGAGTACGGCGAGAAACAACCCTTTAGTAGGTAGAGAGAGAGAGAGAGAGAGAGATGTGTTTTTTTCAGCATCTACACTAAATCACTGACAAATACAAATAGAAATAAACATTTAAAAGAAATAAAATTTTAAAAAAATTCTCAGAATCACTGGGTATCAAACAGTCTGTAAAAACTAGAACAACGGCCGGCCGTCAGGGAAGATGATACGCATTTTATCTGGCTGACCACCGTCTATAACTATATATTTGTATCCATGTAGTAGATATCAACACTTTCAATAAACAAGCTTGCGCGTCTAGATACAAATTTGGTAGTAAATTTAAATAATAGTTATAGGCCTACTAGTGAATAAAATTGGAATTGAGAACTAATAGAACGGTTAGAATTTTCTACAAGTCTCCTAGTATCAAGTATGGTTTCTGAGGTGCATTTCCCTATTGCTGTTGCACCTCAGCAGAAGCTAGTGAACTGAGTTCCCAGCGTTCCCCTCACTTTAACTACAGATGATGCCAATATTAAAGCTCAATTAAAGTTTAGGCCCTACCTGGTAAAACGGTCATGTTACAATATAACGAATTTCGTAATATATTATTTGCATATAATTCTATTTCAACTAAATTATAAGGAATTGTTACCGAAAGTAAAAGATACTTTTATTTCAAAGAGCAAATGTTAGCCTATCAACTTTAATTAATTGGTACTAGGCCTAGTGTTAATTAACTGTAGCTGCTGTAAAGCAGGCAGTAACCAGATTTTCTAATGATTGAGAATAATGATTTGATTAACCCAGTCGAAGGGTGAGTCCATAGTATATATAATAACTATAATTTTTTGTTTAATTTCTTATCATGAGTTATTTCCATGTTTTGAGCTTACTAGTAGGCTAACCTTAAATTGATTTTAAAAGTGGACAAATGAACTACAGTTTAATTGAGATTGGAACATAAATTTCACTGTGTAACTAATTGTACAAGAACAGACTTAAAATGTGGGTAGCCACTAGCCAGGTTGTTGTTGGAAAGAAGTAAACTCGTTCAACTATTCTTCTTGTACGCAATCATACAAAATCGACACAAATTTACATTTGCAATTTTCCGAATAACAATGCCTATAGTTTACATATATATATATAAATATATATATATATATATATATATATATATATATATATATATATATATATATATATATTATATGTATATGTATATATATATTTTTATATATATATATATATATATTATATATATTATATATGTATATTTGGGTCGATCATAAGTCCTCACTCATAGTGGTTGATCAAAAGTCCTCACTGATAGTGGTTGATCAAAAGTCCTCACTCATAGTGGTTGATCAAAAGTCCTCACTCATAGTGGTTGATCAAAAGTCCTCACTCATAGTGGTTGATCAAAAGTCCTCACTCATAGTGGTTGATCAAAAGTCCTCACTCATAGTGGTTGATCAAAAGTCCTCACTCATAGTGATATAGTGGGTCGATCATAAGTCCTCACTCAATAGTGTGTGGATCATAAGTCCTCACTCATAGTGGTCGATCATAAGACCTCAGTCATAGTGGTTGATCAAATGTCCTCTCTCATAGTGATCGATCAGTTACATTGATATTATTAGGCGTGTTTGCTATCGATTATTTTTTCGTACATCTAGATTGAAAAGCTTTTGCGTTCATGTCTTTATACATCGTCATCGTCATTGCATCGTCATGTAGGTATCATGTTAATGATATCTGACACAACGCAGAAATCAGACGCACTTAGTAAAGCAAATGATAAATAAACCCAAATTATCATCAGAGTGGTCGATCTTCTCGCTTAATTGAAAGTCTGCCTTCGTCTGTAGTCTCTAAATATTCTGTATGTGTCAAAATTCGTATCTTACCTGGGCTCGCCCGTCACTGACAACGCTTTCGAGTGAGGAGACTGACGTTAACATTGGCTTTACCAGCATTTTTAATTTTCAAGTGCCGTGCCTGTTGAAAACCTGGGCTGTTATGGTTAGTTTCCTACATACCCGTGTTCTCTCCATTGTCGCTCTGATCATTTGATTATTAGCATTGACATTTCAACGTTTCTTGTATGAATCACGCTTGTATTATATTTCAGCAGTGTGGATGAACAGGTCATAAGAGAAGTGGAACAAGAGCTACCCGCCACAGAACCTCTCACCGACGACAGGCTGAGCACGAATGCCTGGCTACGCCTGCAGCTGATTGTCAGCACTGTCGAGCTACTCAAAGCTTTCATACATCGAGTGGAAACCTTTAGGATTAGTCAGAAATTGCTGTACGACCACTGGCGCTCACTTAGTCCTGTCTACAGAAAACTGTTGCTGTCTGCGATGGGTAATGTTGTGCATAGACAAAGAGGTACTCGCAGTGTGGAGCCCACCACAGAACACGACGACGACAAAGCTAGAGTTAGTTGTTGTGGTAAGAAGAAGAAGAAGTCTAGCAGTCAGGCGGTAAATGGAAGTGGTAGCGCTGTGGAAGGGTTTTCCACGGGGTATTCAGTGGATGCTCGTGGAAGCGGCGAGGTCTGGTCCCATTCAACGGTTCACTCTGTGGAAGATAACAGGTATTATGACATCGCATACAAGTTAATGAAGACTTAACGTCCGCTTCCTCGTCAAATACAGACATCAGGGTCGTCTTTTAATCGTCGGGGAATAAAATAAATGGCAAAAGTATACGATTGAATGAGATACTAGCTGATCAACCAATTCAGGGCTTGTTTAACATCAAGCTCTTATGCTGTCAAGCAGAAAAACCAGATGTCGTGTGTGAAGTTTTAGTATACATTTTGGCTGTTTACTGTTTAATTAAAATTTTGTCTGCTACCTTAATTTAGCAACTTTTAGAAAAGCCTGCCTAAAATTTGGAAAGAAGCTAGCTGCCAATGTGCAAACATTTGATGCAAAATCTCGTCGCAAATTCATTCTAGACACTATCTAAATATATACTATGA
The DNA here is from genome assembly GCA_905160935.1 of Enchytraeus crypticus. Lineage (NCBI taxonomy): Eukaryota > Metazoa > Annelida > Clitellata > Enchytraeida > Enchytraeidae > Enchytraeus > Enchytraeus crypticus. The sequence goes on along the minus strand of CAJHZI010000737.1, from coordinate 551,794 downwards.
CCACTTGATGTGTAAGATATTAAAATATTTAAGTAGTGAAACATTCAACGAAAAGTATTAAATGATTAATTCATCAGACATATCGAATAATAAATTCGTCATTTACCTCACTAATTGATTAAATGGGCATAACAATAGTAAATGATTGATTTATCTCTGTGATTGATTGATCGCAGTGACTGGATGATTGATTGATCACAGTGACTGATTGATTTATCTCAGTTGATGGATCGCAGTAACTGATTGACTGATCACAGTGATTGATGGATTGATTACACTGACTGATTGAATTATCTCAGTGGCCGATTAATCACAGTGACTGATTGATTGATCACAGTGACTGATTGATTGATCACAGTGACTGATTGATTGATCACAGTGACTGATAGATTAGTCACAGTGACTGATAGATTGATTGATCACCGTGACTGATTGATTGATCACATTGACTGATTGGTTGATCACAGTGACTGATTGATTGATCACGGTTACTGATTTATTGATCACAGTGACTGATTGATTGATCACGGTGACTGATTTATTGATCACAGTGACTGATTGATTGAACACTGTGACTGATTGATTGATCACAGTGACTGATTGATTGATCACAGTGACTGATTGATTGATCACGGTTACTGATTTATTGATCACAGTGACTGATTGATTGAACACTGTGACTGATTTATTGATCACGGTTGACTGATTAATTGATCACAGTGACTGACTGATTGATCACTCAGTGACTGACTGATTGATCACTGTGACTGATTGATTGATTAGGCACATCTACGGTGAGACGAGTACACTATTGGAGCCTGTGGTACCGTTACTAGCTGATATGAGAGGTTATTCTCTGTTATGTGCTTCAAAGAGGAACAAGACCCTGTGCGTGGGCAGCATTGAGAGAGAACTTGCATCAAGTCTCAGTCTTCATGTCCTCGAAACACTCAAGTTCATCGGCAGCATGCTCGATAGGTATGTGCTCGATAAATACTTGTTCGAGAAGTATGTGCTGGATAAGTACTTGCTCGATAAGTATGTGTTCGATAAGTAATTGCTTGATAAGTTTGTGCTCAATAAGTATGTGCTCGATAAATACTTGCTCGATAAGTACGTTATCTATTAAATGTGCTCGATAAGTATGTGCTGGATAAGTAAATAAGTATGTGCTCGATAAGTACGTATTCGATAAGTAATTGCTCGAAAAGTACGTTCTCGATACGTATGTGCTCGATAAATACTTGCTCGCTAAGTACGTAATCGATGATATGTGCTCGATAAGTATGTGCTGGACAAGTAAATAAGTATGTGCTCGATAAGTATACGTGTATGTTCTATAAGTAATTGCTCGAAAAGTATGTGCTCGATAAGTAAATAAGTGTGTGCTCAACATGAGTGCTCGATAAGTATGTGTTCGACAAGTGTGTGCTCGATAAGTGTGTACTTGATTAGTATGTACACGATAAGTGTGTGCTCGATATGAATGTGCTCGATAAGTATGTGCTCGACAAGTGTGTGCTCTGTATTGTTATTTCTGTTATATATATATATATATATATATACAGTATATATATATATATATATACATATTGCAATAACAACAATAATGTTCTTATAATCCACTCACGGCTTAACATATTGTTACTATCATTATTGGAATTCCGCAAGATTGGGTGAGTTAGGCGAACTCAAGTACTTTGGGCCACATATAAATCTTTAGACCATATTTTAATCAGATATTAGCGTGTGTCTCATTTTCTTTATCATGGCCTGAAGTATAGAAGGGTAAGTCCAACCCAAAGATCTTTAAAATAAGTAGATATGGCATGACCGTTGTTTCAGCGATACCAGTTTTGTAACAAGAGTGACTTGATTTCAAGCATGCTCCATTTAATCGTGAGGGTAAACAAAGCCCCTTTGTCATGTGTATTTAATAGTAATTTCAGATTTATTTCATGATATTCGGCCTCTGAAGGGTTTTAAAATGATGTATTGTTGCGCGTTTGAGTATACGAATTCCAGAAATCCGGAAACTAAAGAACGAGGAATATCCTTTAAGAGATTTGAAATAAAATTTATTTGCATTTTGTATTATAAAAATATACAACCAATTAATAGGAATTCGTTTCAAATAATTTTTTGTCATGACGATATATTGGATAGATGTGAAGATAAATGTGCTGCTAAAGTGTTTAATTATCGTTCAAAAGCTTCACAAATGTTCAAAAACTACATTATTTATGCCTTTAAATAACGATCAGCTGATATTGTTTACCACCGGCTAACAAAAGTAGTTGTTGGCATCACTGAAATTCTTGAACTCAGTGTTTACAATGGTTGAGATTGCCTCTGACACTTCTACGGTTTTTCTTTATTCTATGGTTTAATCCATCAACCTCTGAGGAATTTAAACACTTTTTATTTTCACAATAATTTCATTATGTTATATGGGTTATTCTGATTACTGCTAATTAATCATACCTTTTCAATGAGCATCCAGTTTTTAGCATTTCTAATTGGCAGATCAGATCTTTATGATAGTTAATAAATCGTTTTGATTGATTGAACGCTTGCAGTAATCACGAGGTGCCGAGGTCGATGCTGCTGATGGGGAAGGTAGCTGACTCAGACGTTGGCTGGGTGAACGTTGTGCTCAGTGTTGTCTCGTTCACTCCGCCCACCAATCCTCTAGGTCCAGCCGTCATCAGTATCCTGCTGGAGGAGTGTCCTCTACCCACCAGGGTCTGCTCCTGTCTCGCTCTCTCTCTCTGTCTCTCTCTGTCTCTCTCTCTGTCTCTGTCTATCTCTCTCTCTCTCTCTGTCTCTCTCTATCTGTCTCTCTCTCTTTCTCTCGTATCTATCTCTGTCTCTACCTCTGTCTCTCTCTCTCTCTCTCTCTCTCACTCTCTCGTATCTATCTCTGTATCTGTATTTCTCTTCATTCTTCGATCTTTTCTTTTTTTTTATTTGTTTATATCGTCATCATCAACATCATTCCCATTCTTTCTTGTGATTTCTTGACTGGTGTTTCCATTGAATGATTAGTCTATTGTTAGATTAATTGATTGATTGATAGGAAGCAGTGCAGCTGCTGTAGTCACTCTATTGTTGGATTAATTGATTGATTGATAAGAGGCAGTTCAACTGTTTTAGTCAGTCTATTGTTAGATTTATTGATTGATTGATAAGAGGTAGTGTAGATGTTGAAGTCAGTATATTGTTGGATTAATTGATTGATTGATAGGAGGCAGTTCAGTTGTTGTACGACAAGTTGAGGTTTAGAGAGTGTATGGAAGGGGAAGAAGGAGAAGGTAAAGAGTGGAAAAGAGTTTCAGACTGCAGTGTTACCATTCAGAGAAATATCTGTGTGGCTTTGAGCTGTCTGGCTGAAAAAATGGCAGGTATGGTAACTGTGATCTGCTGAACTATTTAATCACATTACTAGCCTACTGAAGATCATTTAACTGAATTTATGGCTTGGTGGCTTGGACCTCTAGTACAAAAACATAATATATGATAGGTTGCGATACGTTATATACAATAAAATAAACATAAATATATGAATACCTAAACAATATTTTTGTTTTGTTATGATATTTAATAGTGAATGCATTGTGCTAGTTGCTTTCATAAATTGTATTTTGTGGGATTATAAATTATACCATGTGCTTAAAGTTCCTTTAAAGTTTCTGATATAATTCTATAAACCAATTGTGCATGTGCAGTTTAAAGATTATGCATTCTGTCTACACGTATATACAAACGTGTTTCCGATTATTTCTCTCTCGCTTACTCACTTGTGTTCAATCAAATTGCAGGTTCAAGTAGAAATTCCTACAAACAGTATGTAAAAGCGTCTGACACTCATGCTGGAAGGACTGTTTCAAATACACAGGCGGACAGGTGCTGGTGTTTTCCTTGTGATTCAGTAACAGACGTTAAACTATCTTGCTATGTAGCTGTTCTTTTAATTGCCACTTACACATATTATAATAAAAAAGGCTATATTAATATGACCTTTCACAGAGCGATGTGTATGATCTTGCCCAGGACCTGTATCAGTGGAGACAGATTGTAAAAGAGGCTGCTCTGGTGTCCACAAAGTGACGTCACGCAGAGAAAGGAAGAAGGGGAATTATCGCTAAAACCTTTTAAGTTTATGCTAATGTGTGTGAGCGTGCTGGAGTGCGTGCGTGCATGAGTGCGTGTGTGAGTACGTACATGGGTGAGTATGTGTGTATGGATGTGTGGGTACATTAAGGGTACGTGGCTTTCTTTGTTTGCTACAGGACCGAGCAGTGTTTGGTTACTGCAGGAGTCTGTTCTGGATTATCTACTCGGGAATCTAGTCTGTATTTAAATTTATTTTAACTGTTTTAGCTCATGTATGTGTTCTGCCATAAGTACATTCGTTTACATTCATTGCATATAAAGCATGATGCTTTAGATGCAACACTTGTATTTCAGACTATATTTTAATATTAATTAGGCGCAAGGTTCAAATCCATACCCGACCTTTCTCTGCTATGCCTTCGAGCAGGAAACTGACGTTAAACTTGGCTCTAGCTTTATTAGCCAATCTTCCTCGTTATGCGAGATTAGCACATCAGTAATTGGTAGTGTCTAGTGAGGAAAAATAGCTAAATATTTGCATTAATTAAATTAAATTTAACATTAAAGAATTTTGTATGATGGTACAGTTGGTAGCTATAAGTGTGTTGCGTGTGTGTATATGTATGTGTGTATGTATGTATATGTATGTGTAGAAGCCTCACCACGAGGATGTGTGTATATATGTGTGTATATATGTGTATGTGTAGAAGCCTCACCACGAGAAAATTGTATTTTGTGGGATTATAAATTATACCATGTGATAAAGTTCCTTTAAAGTTTCTGGTATAATTCTATAAACCAATTATGCATGTGCAGTTTAAAGATTGTGCATTCTGTCTACACGTATATACAAACGTGTTTCCGATTCTTTTTCTCTCGCTTACTCACTTGTGTTCAATCAAATTGCAGGTTCAAGAAATTCCTACAAACAGTATGTAAAGGCAAGGCGTCTGGCACTCATGCTGGACGGACTGTTTCAAATATATGTGTATATATGTATGTGTATATATGTGTGCATATATGTGTGTATATATGTGTGTATATATGTGTGTATATATGTGTGTATATATGTGTGTATATATGTGTGTATATATGTGTGTATATATGTGTGTATAGATGTGTATGTGTAGAAGCCTCACCACGAGGATGTGTGTATATATGTGTGTATATATGTGTGTATATATGTGTGTATATATGTGTGTATATATGTGTGTATATATGTGTGTATATATGTGTGTATATATGTGTGTATATATGTGTGTATATATGTGTGTATATATGTGTGAGTAGTATATAAATGACAGTTCACCGGCATGCAGGAAAAATTCCCTGAACGTTTTATAATTATAGGAGAAAATTAAAAAATTAAAAAATATATATTTTTCAAAATTTTTAAAAAGTTAAAAAATACTTTACTGCACGAGCTATAATTACAGTAGAATTTGAAAAAAAGTAAATCACTAGCATGATACCAACTTTTCCCTGAACGTTTTATAATTATAGGAGAAAATTAAAAAATAAAAAATAAATATTTTTTGAAAAATATACAAACTTTTCCCTGAACGACTAATAATTACAGTAGAAAATTAAAAAATAAAAATATTTATAAAATACAAAAAAATTCCCTTCATGACCTACATTTACAGGAGAATTTGAAAAAAGTAAAAAAGTACATAAATTCCCTTCACCACCTTATAATTGTAGTAGAAATGAAAAAGTAAATATACAGATTCATGGAAAAAACAGCATACTGTATGTCCTGTAATTCTAGTAGAAATTGAAAATATAAAAATATTAGACCAGACAGTGTATTTCTTCCCCTGCACGAGCTATAATTGCAGTAGAAATGAAACGTATTTTTAAAGTTATGCAGTAATATCTTTATTGTACTGCAAATTTACAACATTCAGTACAATAATTCTATATCATAGAAAATGATATAGAATTAGCAAGTACTTTAAAAGTGTTGAGTTGTGGAGTTATATTTAGGTCTATTTTGTCTAATGGTTATATCATTTTCATTCCAGCACCATTCAATTTTCGTACAAGGTCTTGAATTGCAATTGCATCCGTACCAGAACCGGATAAAATATTATTGATATTTGTAGCTCCATGATTAATTAATCTATCTAATATATCTTTGGTTTTCTGATTAATTACTTCTGGTTGTGCCTTAAGTCCAGTCAATTTTGTGATATTTTCCTGATTTTTAGGAGTAAATATTTTTTCTGACGCTTTATCAATCAATCGTTTACCAGCATCAATTGCTGTAGTTTTTCCTACATCTACAACTTTTTTACCAATTCTTTTGTAGCTTCTTTACCTACACTAAGAGCTGTTTGAGCTATTTGTTTAGCGGCATTGGATGTAATTAATCTCTTGAAAAAATTAGCAATACTATCAAAAATTCCAGCCCCTCCGACAACGTGCTGTTTCTTGTATCGTCGTTTAGTCACTATTAACATTTATAAATGCAACATAATTTTTTTATAATAATCTTTATCAATAACTTCTTGACGAAGCAATTCATCACAAATGCTAATTATTTCATTCCTTACTCCTGTGTTACCTGCACTAAAGCTAGCCATTCGTAATTCCAACATCTCTGCTAGTGTATTAGGATCACTAGGTAAAATAATTGCTGTTTGAAGACCCTTACCATGTCCAAACTTTTGCCATATCGGTTTAATTATGTTTCTGTATTTATCACACCTTGATGCTTTAGGTCTATTTGGGTTATTAGTTTGTCTTATAGCATTAGTGTCGTCTAGTATTTCAGCATAGTTATCAAGATCAGCGTCATCATACTTAGATTTGTCTGGCGATTTCATTGTTACTAATTCCCAAAGACCTGGGGTACCTGAATATATTTTTTCTCCGACTTGAATATCATCCCCAGTTATTTCTATTGGACTTTCACCTATATAAAACCTTCCATCTTTAGACTGTATACCAAAAGTTGTGTCAGTATTTTTCTTATTTGAAGCATACTCTTTCAAATACTTAGTAGCCAAATTACCTAATTCTAATGTTCTAATATCCTCTACTGCTGGATCGACATCTTGAATCGCTGGATATTGAGAAAACTGAATAGCAGCAGGCAGAGCTTGTAAAGCATTTGTCGTAGCTTCAGCATTTTCTTTTATACTTTGCAATTCTTTTACAATTTCAGTTTGAGTATTAACAATAGGTGAGTAGCGCTTACTTAATTCTCGACTCAAATTGATATCACCCAATTTTTCACTTAAATTATTGTGTTTAATATTTGCTTTCGTTTTCAGAAATTCTTCAACAATTGCGTCACGCTTTCTAGGATCTGATATCTTTAGGAACGACATTTTAAAAATAGGAATGAATAAAGTTTAACATAAATTTGAACATAAAATCTAACATAAAATCGAACATAAAATCAAACATAATATTTATGTTTAGTAAACATAAATATTAATATTGTGATTATGATTTAATTTTTATAATAACATACCAAGAATAGGAATGTTTTTAAAAGGTGAATTTGGTCCTAATAGTAAACCTCTTCCTACTTCTGAGTCAATACTTTCAAATCCCGACCCTGATTTCAAAAATAAACCAGATCCTGTTACAGAAGCACCTTTCGACCATGGAGACAGAAATAAACCATCACCAACGGCTTTTACTTTACAAGCCATATTGCCACGTTTTATATATAACACTCCTCCAGTACCAAAGGCCTTTGAGACTCCAGTACTTGCTAATCCACTAAGCGCTCCAGTTGCCAAAGCAGGTAATGCAGTTTTTAAAACAAATGGAGCAACTGTACTGCCAAGTATACCGAGAAGAGCAGGTATAAATCCTCCTTTAACTTTTCTATTATGTAGTAATTGAGTTTTGCTCATTTTTATTGTAATTCCAACTCCTTTTTCGTATGCCTTAGCTATTTTCTTAATCTGGCTCTGTGTTAATGCTAGTATATGATCACCATTTAAGTCTTCATGTTTTAACCTGATGCTCACTTCTGTGCTGGTCTTAACAGCCTCATTAATTTTGTCTTTCTGTCCCTCTGAAATATTTAGTTTGACATTAGTATAACGACTCATTTTATAATAAGATAATATTTTTAATTATCATTTATTGGAAACTTTTCAAGTCTACTCGTATTATACTTGTCTAATATGAAATCTAAGAGTTAATTCCTCTCCTCTTAGATTGATTAAATTTCCGTTTTGATCAGTAAGTTTTGTTTCCATCGTAGAAATTGTGTTCATAGTAATAGGAAGATATATTAAATTTAGTGGTCTCTCAATGATCTTATAACCTGGCCCAACATTAGGAAAGAAACTATATATAATGTTTTCTTGAGTGCCATTTGAATACGATGCTCCAATTATATCACTAGTTATTCTTATACTGCTAATATTAGTAATATTGACTATGTTTTCAGATTCATTACGACCATCACCATAAATTTTATTATTGAATGCTAACACTGACCTAAGAGAATTTTCTGTAGAAAAATTTAATTTATAATTTGAAGCAACATCCAATACTGATTTTAAAGTGTTTCTGTTTGGATACAACGTTATGCAATATTTTTCATTAGCATTATCATAATGACCATTTTCTTTCATAGCTCTTTGAATGTAAGCATTAATATCAACTATTTCATAGCAACCTTCTGGAATGTTAATATTGAACCAGGACAAGCCATTATCTGGTGAATATTTAAAATTATTATTTGTTTCATCAATGTTTGGAAAGGAATAGTAAACGTCCATATTATATAAGGCCATCTCATACTTTTTATTGCTATCTAGCTGAATAACCGGATTAAATTTGGTCAATATTCGAGAACTTGTTTGATTTTGCGTAATGAAAAATGATGATTTTCCCTCGGTATTATGAGCAATATTTTCAGTATTTTTAGCTATCTGTTGCAAATACGAATCCATTTCTTTTATTAATAAGTAAGTTTAAATTAGCAATTGAAAAGATTTTCCTAATCTGGAATGAAAAAAGTATCCAAGCTCATTCTGTATTTACCCTTATCCTTTTTGCTTGTTAAATCTATTACAACAAATCCATGAGGTTGTTTCCAGGCAATCTTGCACAGATGTTTAAAATCTTCCTTAGCCATATCAGTACTAACATGGTCACTGTAAATATGGTTGATATTTTTCAGATCTTGTGGAAATAAACAAATGAAATTAGCATTTTCTCGTATGGTTTGCCTTGGTAACTTGAAATAATTCTGTGCTAGGTAGAAACAGTCAACATTACTGTGTCTTCCTCTTATATAATATGCTTCACACTTGCTTTGTTTTTCCAACTGCAAGTCGTCAAATATCATCAAATTTTTCTTTTCAGCATTTAAGTCTCCAGGATCTGGTACATCTTCTGAGGTTTCAAAAAACTTGCAATCTACATCATAATTACTGTCAAGATTTTTAGCCATTTCTTCTATTACAACTGCTGGCGGTACTTTTAATTTAATAATCTCATCTTGAAATTCAAATAATCTGAGTATGGCTTCCTTTGGTAATTTCTCTTCAAATGCTTTCCTTAAAATTTTATACTCTGGTTGAAATAGAGATTTGCCAAAGACTTGCAGATTGTTGTAGTCCAACCAACCTGGTCTCAATAGTAAATTCAATAGAAGTGTTGTTTTGCCTGAACCTGATTTACCTACAATTAAACCTCGTACACTTCTGGGAACCAGTGGGTGGTTATTTCTTTTTGATAATGTGTCGCACCAAGATATATTTTGTATTTCCATTTAATAATAGTTTCTTAATATTAAAATGTATTGCGTAAAGTGCAAAAGTCAAACTGAAACTAATAATATTCAGACGTTTATAAGCAAAAATAATCGCCATATGCAAAGAGGTTTATGTATCATTTGTGGAAGTAGTAAAACTCAATTTATAAGTCACGCTGTTGGCGCAAAAATTTCTTCAGTGTCGTGGACAAATCAGATTGCAAATGAATTGCACAAACCTGCAATAAAGAAGTTCAAAAAAAGAAGAGTACTCGTAAAAGGAATTGATGAAATTTGGACATGTGACTTGGTAGATATGCGATCATTAGCGAAGACAAATAATGGTATAAAATATTTATTAACGATTGTTGATGTCTTTTCTAAAATGGCTTGGATTGTTCCTTTGAAAAATAAAACTGGTGCTATCGTAGCAGAGTCTTTCTCTGAAATATTCAAAAGTGGTAGAAGACCAAAGAAAATTTGGTCTGATAAAGGCAGAGAATTTTATAATAAAGATTTCAGAAAACTACTTGGAGAATCCATAGACTTATACTCTACAGAAAATGAAGAAAAATCTAGTATAATCGAAAGATTTAATAGAACAATACGAGAAATTATGGCCCGTTATTTTACAGCGAATTCTACAACAAAGTACATTGACATTTTGGATGAGCTTGTGAGAAAATATAACAACACAAGGCACAGCTCCATAAAAATGACTCCATTAGAGGCTAGTGAGAAGAAAAACGAACCAACTGTATTTAGAAATTTATATCCTAATTTAGAACTAGAAATCAGCAATCCAAAGTTTTCATTGGGAGATAGAGTGAGGATTGCAGCCAAAAAGAAATTATTTTCAAAAGGTTGCGCACCTAATTGGACTCGGGAGAGTTTTGTAGTTTCCCATGTTCTGTTCACTGATCCAATAACTTATAGAATAACTGATGAAAATGGAGAAGAAATTAAGGGATCGTTTTATGAGCAAGAACTGCAGAAAACATATTTGGATCAGAATTAATAAATTAAAAAAAATATTATATTATTAAAATGCAATCAGATATTCTTAAATTTACAGACACACCATTAACGGATGAGGGAATTGAGAGATACGAGTACCATGCATACGAACCAGTTTCTGGAACAAATTTAAATAATCCTGGTGAGATTCGTATAAATATTGAACTGCACGATCAGTTCCTTCATCCATCTGAAAGTTATCTCCAATTTGAAGGTAGACTAACGAAAGCGGATGGAACTGCATATGCTAATGCTGACGTTGTGGCAATAACTAATAATGGTCTAATGCACTTATTTAGTCAAGCATCATATTCACTATCAAACCAAGAAATTGAAACTGTATTTCATCCAGGACAAACAACAACAATGCTTGGATTACTCAAATATCCTAACGATTTTGCACTAGCACAAGGTCTCAATCAACTGTGGTATAAGGATACTGGAACTGCTGCGAATATTGCAGGAAATACTGGATTTGCTGTTAGACATGCATATCTAATTGAGAAGCCAACAACTAAGGGAACATTTAGTTTTATTGTTCCATTGAAGCACATATTTGGCTTCTGTGAAGATTACGATAAAGTTATGTATGGATTCAAGCACACATTAACGCTTGTTCGCAAGTCTGATGATGATGCTATATTTAGACTGGCTGCTGCAGGAGCAGGAAAAGTAGACATCAAAAGTATTTCATGGTTTATGCCTCATGTAACTCCGTCCGATATGGAGAGAATGCAATTATATAAAAGTATTGAATCAAAAGTTTCGATTCCTACAGCATTTCGCGCTCATCAATGCGATACTATAACCGTTCCTCAGTCAACAACATTTACTTGGCGTCTTAGTGTGAAAACATCTCCAGAAAAACCAAGATATGTCATTGTGGGATTTCAAACAAATCTTTCTGGTAATCAAGAAGCCAATCCATCAATTTTTAATCATTGCGATCTTAAAAATATGTATGTAATGCTGAATCAAAATAGATATCCTACTGTTGATTACAATCTATCTTTTCCGAATCAACAGTATTCAAGGGCGTACAGAGATGCAGCGACATTTAGTGAAAAGTTTTACGGAATGGATCAGTTGATCACTCAAAGTAATATCACACCAAGTGATTACAAGGATCTTTTTCCATTAATGGTTTTTGATGTTAGCAAACAGTCTGAAAGACTAATATCGTCAGTAGTTGATGTTCAAATTAAAGCTACTTTTAATACTGCAGTTCCAGCTAATACACAAGCCTTTGCTCTTATAATTTCCGATAAACTGCTAAATTTTCAATCGGATGGACAAAAAATGAATGTGGTATATTAAGCCTCATAATAATCGTAATTAAACGGACTAAATAATCGAAAATAAATTATATATCACATGAAGTGATATATAATTAAAATGGTAATTATAAAATGCAAAGTATAAGTGTGGAAGGTGTAATATTACCAAATATTCCACTGTCAAATATTCAACTGATCGATGCAGTAAAAAAGTTAAAAATAAAAAACTTTAGAGGAGTATTCATGAGGAATGCACTGTTGAAGAGGCCTAACTCACATGAATGCGGAATTTTAAATTTAGACGATTCTGGTGGAAAAGGAACTCATTGGGTTGCATGGATGAAGAGCAATTTAGAAAAATGGTATTTTGATAGTTATGGTCTTCCTCCGCCTACAGAGCTAGTAAACTATTTGAAAAGTCCAATATATTATAATAGTGAAAGAATACAGCCTGATGGTGAAGTGTTTTGTGGACATCTGTGTTTGTATATGTTAAAGAAAGTTCAAGATGGAAATGATTTTCAAGAAGTCATAAATAATTTATATTAATAAAATAAAAATGTCTGTCGATAAGTTTGGACATACTGATACCGGATATGCACAGAGAACCACTGCTGAAGGTGTTACTTTATATCAAGCATTAAATACGTTTCTTAGACGAGATGGAGCTAACACTGCCATAGAAAATATAAATTTAGACTCACACAAGCTGATTAATGTGCTAGACCCTACTGATATCCAAGATGCTGCAACTAAAAATTACGTAGATTCGAATATAAGTACAAAAATATCTAATAGTGGTGATACAATGCATGGGGATCTCAATATGAATAATAATGGACTGCTAAATATCAGAAATCCAATTAATAATCAAGACTGTGCTACGAAAGAATATTGTGACATATCATCAGATAGTTTGTTGAACACTGTAAGACATGATTTTGAGAATATGGCTGATGCAGTTTCGAGAGAGTTAGCTACAAAACTTAATATTACGGGAGGTGATATGAATGGTAAAATTAGTATGAATTGGAATACTATCTCAGACGTTATGTTTCCAATCGATTCATATGATGTTGTTAGTCGAATGTATGTGCAACATGTAAACCAGAATGATGAGATTAGTTATAAGAAATTAGTCGCTATTGCAAATGAAGTGTCAGTAGTCTTAAACAACGATCCTACTGTGCAAAAGTATGTGAGTTATTTTAATTCAAGGTATGCCAAAGCTATTATTTTATCTGGAATAATCTCAGATATGTTTAGTTCTGAGGACGTTTTTGACGAATTTAAAAAGTTTATATTTGTTCGAGAACTAAAATTAATAATCATACAAATTATTGAAGATCTAAGTGAAAGTTTCTTTATGCAACTTAAGCGAAATTTATTGAAAGAAAAACTGCTTGATACATTAATTAATGGGTCAATACGTAAGAAATGCTATAGAATAGTTAATGAACTAGCTAATCGAATTAATCCCAATCGTAAAGATGCAGCACTGGAACTAATCACACAAAAGAATTTGACATTGATACAGATAGGCTATATACACATTGACGAGTCGTTACTACAGTAGGCCTACGGGTAATTTTATAACACTACAATGTGTTATAAAATTCTAATATTCCTTCAACAGCTGATTATAGTCTTCTTGTGAGAAATTGCCGTTGCATAAAATGACTTGCTGAAGTTTGATTTCAATTTTGTGCAGTTTTTCGATTGCTTTATTTATTTCATGCTTTTTGTTCTGTATATTAAACTTAGCTGAAAGGCTTGTCAGTATGCCAGAGGTAATGGATAATACAGTTATTGTAATCGGTGGTATTCCTACAATACTTGTCAGTGATGCAATTATCGTTGAAACAGATACCGAAGATATAACCGATGTATAGTATACAATTTTTATTATTCTTCTTTTTCGTTTTAGTTTCTGAATTTTTTCCTGAGACGCTATCAGTCTCTGGTTGAGATATTGTTTAGCTTTTTCAGACAAGGTAGTAGGACTGTTATGCATTCTTTTATAAAATTATTTTTTAACTTTTATGGTTTATTTTTTGACTCTGCATGTTCACGTACATGTAAGTTTATAATGTCCATAAGCTAATGTATGTATTCCATCATCCATTATTATACGTTTATCGTCATCGGCAGACAATGCTATTTTATTAATCTCCTCTGAATATATATCATGAAAATGGCTTCTTATAACCTTCATTTTTCTCCTTTGTTCCTCTCCACTAAGCAAACACTTTTTATAATCCTCATGAGTGATTGTTTTGTTGACAACATTCTTCTTAATACCCTTGCACTTCTTATGATCATCTCCTTCAAGCATTTTATAAGAATATAGCTTTGCTCTTAAGCCTACAAACTCTTCTATTTGTCTCCCCGCTGCTTCGTCTTTGAACATTCCCAAAACTTTCTTGTTTTGCCCCGATTTTATGCCAGAAGGATGATTCTGTGGATACTCACTTGTATCGAATTTTGTTTTAATGTCTTCACTAATGTCCTTATAAAAATCATCAGTTAAAATTTCATACATCAAAGAGTCAGTATCAGTGAATAAAAGCTTTGCTCTCTTGTTATATTTATTTTTGATGTAGTTGTAATGAAAATCGTACATTATTGTTTTACTTAAATCAAGTATGCACATGCCTAAGTAGATTGGTTTATTGTACACTAGCTCTGTTCTTTTCATATTAATAGCAATCAAGTTTTCGTCAAAGATTGTACAATGATCAAAATTAGGTTTTGATGCTAGTTTCGACGCTTTTATAGCATCTGTGACTAATCTAACATCCACTCTCTTTTCAATATTTTCCATAGTTTTGCCAAAGACTGAATTGTTCATCAGTTTGAAGAAATCCTTGTCAAAATCATTGCATGCTTTTGTTCTCAATTCTGTATTGAGGTCTATATACTCTTTCAGCCATTCACTCTCTTTAAATTTTATTCCTCTGTGAATTTTGGTTATTTTCAATCCTAGGCGTTCGTATAATTTTAAAGTTTCATAATGAACAACGTATTTTTTCTTATTGTTTAAATTTGGAATTAATTTATTTACTGTAGATCCTTCAGGCTTTATACATTCAGGAGCAAGTGGATAATCATTATGAAGATCATGCAGTTTTTTTGAATATTTTAGGTCAACCTCTAATATGCAACTTTTATTTTTCCAGTTATTCAATTCATCATTAGTCATCCATTTAAATCCGTGGGTAGGTAATTTTTTTCGCATTCCTACTCCATATAAATTATTACAATCTAGATATGCCAAAAAAGATGATGGTTTGTTTTTATCAAACGCTTCACCCATGTATTTATTATTGGCTTTTCCATATCGATTTGATATAGTGCATATTCCACCACGTACTCCGCGCCTAATCATGAGTAGCATATCATAATCACTGAGGAGCTCCAAATTAACTTTTGTCATTTTTAGAGCAGCATCCCAAGCTAAGCCTGGAGACGTATAATACCATGCGGGATCTAATTTATAATTAGACATGCATACATCTCTAAAATTTTCAAATATATCAGCTAACAAAAGGACATCTGAAACATTATAGATATCATGATACTCTCTTAGTGAACGACAGCTAAATTCTTTCCATACATTTTCTGCATGCTCATAGTCCTCGTTGCTAATATCAGAATCATATAATTTTGAATAAAATACATGCTTTGGAGGTAGTTTAGTTTCATTGAGGCGTACAATTGAATCTACATAATCGTATGGATAAATACCCTTAACTAATAGAAGATCTCTTTGTTTTCCAGAATAAAATCTATTCAAATTTTTATACTGGTCTTTGTGAAGATTTTTTGAGAGTGATTCAAGACTGGAGGACATAAAACTGAAACTATCTAAAAATCTCAGTTCACGTTTAACATGCATTTCTTTCCCATCTTTTATGAATGTATCGACAATTACTTCTTTACTAAATGATATGTACTTTTCCTCATTAATGGGTATGCATTTTATATTTTCACCCTCTTTTCCGCGTAGTTTCTTGATAAATAAATGACCATCATAGCCAGAGAGATTATGAAATAGTACTGGAATAAATTTTGGGACTTTGAAATTTAGATTGCATTTATTGTGTGCAGCACCCCTATATGATCCAGTAAGATGGCAGTGATCTGTTACTCGATCTTTTTTTAACTTTTCACCGCATATATGGCATTTAGTAGCATTGTTAAAGCTCTCTTCATCTCTTTTGGTAAAGATCATTTTTTTACGAAACTTAAATTTATTATATATTGCTTTGATATCCTCTTCTAAACTATCTATGAATTTCTGAGCAACATCGTCGTCCTCTGAGGTTGCTGTAAATGTAACTGGAGCGTTGGAGTACAGAGTATCATCAAAACATTTAATGTAATAACAAAATGAGCTAGGGGTGTGTTTTTGATACTTATTTGTGTATGATTTATTTGAAGAAGGTTGACAAGAATGTACTGGTTTATTGAATGATTCAAAATCGGCATAAACAACAAAGGGTACTTTCATCGTTCTATTGTAATTAGTAAAACTCAACATAGTATTCGGTTCAGGTAGTTTAACTTTTGTGGGAGCATTTTTTTTACATTCCTTTTTATGTTTACTAAGGGACTTTTCTGTTGGATAGCTAATAAAACATCTTAAGCAAAAATAGCATTTACCATCATGCTTACTTATTTGAGATGATAACAATCTGCTTAGACTTTTTACTAGGCAATAATGTTGATTTTCATCTTCTGAAATTAAGAGCAATACCACTTGATGTTTTCTTTCATATTTACTGATCCTGAGTGGATATACATCATTTTCATATCCTAAAACATTCACGGAAATTTTCTTATTTTGTCTTTCAAATCTATCAATATCGCTTAATGCCATTGGGAAACTTATTCCACTAAAATTTAAAAGTTCAGCTTGTTTTCTAAGACTGCTGTCAATTCTTTCAGGATTTAATTTACTTTCTTTAGGATTCAATGCACGTGCAACTGCCCACTTAAAACACTGATCATCTTTGTTTTTCAAATTAATAATTGCCTTTTTATCTTTCAATTTCTTTGGTAAATCTATGTATGATGAACCTCTAAGAGGTCTGTACTTGACTGTATGCATTCTCAAATCAATAACTGATCGAAACACCCAGTTACTTCCTTGCATTTGAAAGTTAGCAAGAGACTCCATTGCTCGTTGCTTCATTCGTTTGAATACTTTGTTTACGTCGGTTGCTTTTAAATTCACTTCCGTTTTAGATTTAAATGAGGCAGGCTTTAAATTTTCTTCTCCTGTTTTAATATCAACTTTTGACATTAGGCAGTTTAAAGTCATTATAACTTTGGTCTGCCGTTTGCTAGCAAGTAAATTTATAATTGATTCTTTAGCACTATCTAAAAATCTATCTGGATCGTAACCTCCTATTCCATTTATTTTGTATTCTTTTGCAAATTTTTTCAAACCTGATTTACTTTCATGTACTTCAAAAGAATCAGTCTTGTCATACAGTTTTAATATTTTCTTTACAAATTTGGATACCTTTGGTTTGGGAGGTTTATACTCTTCAATAAATTTAATGAAAGCATTGAATTTCGTTTGAATTGTATTGTAGGCTTCATGAGCCATACTCTTTAGCGTTTGTACACTATTTTTGATCGATCCTATGGGAGATAAAAGCTTTTTAGGATTTAATATTGACGATTTCATTTCAGGCATTGGTTCATCGAGTATTGATTCACTTTTAATTTTAGTATTGATATTTTTAATGTTAGGAGCTTTTACATCAGAAATAAGTATGTCAGACATTGGTTTGCTTTTTATTTCATTTTTAATATTCAATTTTTCTAGCAGTACAGATTTTTTCATGTTCCAATAATCTTTCATATTTTGTTCTTTCGCAATTTCACGTAACTGTTTTACTGTCACATTTTCATTGACTGTCATTATTTATATATAGAAAATATTTTTTCTTTAAATTATTTTTTTCATTTTTTCAAAGTTCAGTACCAATTATATATCACAGTAAATGATATATAATTATTGGTTCTGTGCTTCTTCCATCCTTCTCTTATGCTTTTTAGACCTCAGGTGAAGTGTTTTATATTTATTAGTGTACGTTTCATTACACATATCACATGTCCAAATTTTTGAAGGATAATTTGTAATAACTACTTCAGTTTTTTCTTCCTTTTCATCACTGTCACTGCAAGTAGTACAGCTGGAGTTAATAATAAAATTTTTAAGACTATCCAACAGATTCGCTGATATTTTTGAAACACCTTGTATATCAGGTTCATACCATTGAATTAATTCATTGAATCTTTTGAGCATTATGTGATCCTTCTTTGACATTTTATATAGAAAAATATTTTATTTAAGAAATTTTTTACAAAATAATTTTATATCTTATAAAATTGTATTATCAAATATCTGACTACTTCAATTCTATAAAACCTGCATTCTCTCTGTTATTGAAACCATCAATTTCTGCGTATAGTTTTCCAATAAATTTTCCTTTAATGATTTTTCTTACTAAAAATTCAAATTGCTTAGGATATTTTTCAATCTTCTTTGCTTTTATATAATCGTTAATAGATTTCGTTGAAAAGACTTCAATAGTATTATCTTCACCATTTTTTATTACTTTCAGTATATATGATTCACCATATGTACTCTTTATTGGTTTAATATGGTTAACAAGATATGCTTCATCAACTTCTAGATCTTGAAATTTGGTAATTGGAGTGGATGTGGAGTTGTTTGTCATTTTATTATATAAAAATATTTTATTTAAGAAATTTTTTCATTATATCATTTTGAAATTTTATAAAATTATTTTAACTTTTTCAATTTCTACTAGAATTATAGACCATGCAGGGAAAAATAGACTTTATGATCAAATATTTAACATTTTCGATTTCTATTAGAATTGTAGGACATGCAGTGGGCTGTTTTCTATGAATCTGTATATTTACTTCTTTCAAATTTTCCTGTAAATATATATAATGCAGGAAAAAGTGAAAATATTTTTTTAACTTTTTAACTTTTTTTTATTTTTCCTATAAATATAGAACATTAAGGGAATTTTTGGTACTTTTTTAACTTTTTTCATTTCTACTGTAATTATTAGTTGTTCAGGGAAAAGTTTGTATATTTTTCAAAAAATATTTATTTTTTAATTTTTTAATTTTCTCCTATAATTATAAAACGTTCAGGGAAAAGTTGGTATCATGCTAGTGATTTACTTTTTTTCAAATTCTACTGTAATTATAGCTCGTGCAGTAAAGTATTTTTTAACTTTTTAAAAATTTTGAAAAATATATTTTTCAAAATTTTTTTAATTTTCTCCTATAATTATAAAACGTTCAGGAAATTTTTCCTGCATGCCGGTGAACTGTCATTTATATACTACTTGTGTGTATATATGTGTGTATATATGTGTGTATATATGTGTGTATATATATGTATGTGTAGAAACCTCACCACGAGGACGCTGCTGTCTCACTCTTCTCTCTAATCGCATTAGAAAAGTTCTCTCTTACCAGTAAGCTACAATTATTGTAATTTTAATTTTTCTCAAATTGGTCTCTTAATGTTAGATAATAATGACTCTGGAAGTAGCGACTGAACGACAGATAAAATTTACCAGTAACATATCGGTACCAGTGTCAGTACCATTGTCAGTACCACTGTCAGTACCACTGTCAGTGGTACTTTCTCGTGCAAATGGTAATATACAGGTTGCTGAACTACGCTACTGAAACTTAAGTAAAGTATGTTGCACCATAGCTGGTGAGGCCTGGATTTCAATCGAGCTCTTATGAACCCAACTGTGAATGTTATGCCATTATACCAATATCTCTCTCTCTCTCTCTGTGCAATTACCTACTGGCGGGTCCATGGTATATAACGCATCCACTCATCTCTATCTTTAGTTTTCCTTTTCATGTCCATATATGAGTGAATCTTTAAATTAAGACGATGTGGGCCCTAGGCCTGAGAACACTGTCCTGTTTATTCATTAAACTATTCAATTTTTTTATTCAGTTAGGACTAATCATTAGTATTAATCGATCTATGATTAGGAATCATCATTCTTATTATTTAAGTAGTTTTGGAAGATTTTGCATTGAGTAATTGTATTATTTTCTGTATTGATTGATTAAATTAACTTCTGTATTGATTAATTGTTTTATTTTCTATATTGATTGAGTATATTAACTTCTCCATTGAGCGATTGTTATTAAACTCGATCGCTTGATCGCTTTCGAGTGAGGAAACTGACGTTAACATTAGCTTTACCAACTATTTAACTCTATATTGATTGATTTTAATAACTTATCTATCAATTAATTCTCTATTAATTGATTGACTCCTGTATTGATCGATTGCTTAACTTCTGTATTGATTGATTGATTGGTGCTAAGGTGAGAGTAAGGAGCTGATACTGAACCGGTTACAACCAGTTAATTGCCTGCAGACGTTAGAGAATTTCTATCGTGACAACGAGTCACGTGATCTTGTCCCACAAGCTGACCTTGAGCAGTATTACTACTGGCGTCAAGTGGGGTTCTGTTCTCAGTGGTGCCTTGATAATATACGTAAGTACTGAAGTGTTCTGTTCTCAGTGGTGCCTTGCTAATATACGTAAGTACTGCAGTATTCTGTTCTCAGTGGTGCCTTGATAATATACGCAAGTACTGCAGTATTCTGTTCTGAGTGGTGCCTTGATAATATACGTAAGTACTGCAGTATTCTGTTCTCAGTGGTGCCTTGATATTATACGTAAGTACTGCAGTATTCTGTTCTCAGTGGTGCCTTGATAATATGTTTAAGTACTGCAGTATTCTGTTCTCAGTGGTGCCTTGATAATATATTTAAGTACTGCAGTATTCTGTTCTCAGTGGTGCCTTGATAATATATTTAAGTACTGCAGTATTCTGTTCTCAGTGGTGCCTTGATATTATACGTAAGTACTGCAGTATTCTGTTCTCAGTGGTGCCTTGATAATATACGTAAGTACTGAAGTATTCTGTTCTCAGTGGTGCCTTGATAATAAACGCAAGTACTGCAGTGTTCCGTTCTCAGTGATGCCTTGATAATATACGTCAGTACTGCAGTATTCTGTTCTCAGTGGTGCCTTGATAATATACGTAAGTACTGAAGTATTCTGTTCTTAGTGGTGCCTTGATAATATATTTAAGTACTGCAATATTGCATCATTGCTCCTCATTTCACTTTTAGGCAGCTCATTGGTTACTACATTTTGAAAAAATTTCTTGAGTACTCAAAAGTTTAATTTTCGACTTTTTTGCGCTTCGTAGCTCATTGGTTACGATAGTTAGCAAATTTGTATTGAATATTCAGAAGTTTGAAGTTCGATTCACGCAATAGAAAATCCGTGAATAAAGTAAACACGTGTTATAGTGAAATGATCTACTATGTTGATATCTCTCACTTTTAATACCACATGTTTAAACCGTTCGACAATGTAGACCATTTACCGTCCAGTGAATGTCCGAGATTTTACTCTCAGATCATCGCGGGTGAAATTCTAACCTGCGAGAGTTCAATTCACCTCAGAATTTGTAATTTAAAACTTCATGACATTGCCCCTACGCTATTGAGACATTCTGAAATATCTGATGTATTATACCACCCATGTCGCTATTAAATCATCAATTGACGTATTGATGTAAATTAGTGTTTTGTGTTCGACTAATAGAAACATTTCGATTAGTTGAATTAAGTAATTCAGTCCTGGAGTAAAATGATCTAATCCCTTGAATACTATGCAGAGCATCATATCATCAACTTATGGCACCATATCACTTGTTGCTAGCATCATCTTAGCACTTGTATAACACACTGTGGCACTGTGTGCTAGACTTGTATAACACTCTGTGGTATTTTCATTAGTATTGCTTTATTGTAAATTGTTAAATTGATGAAATTATATAACCTACAATTTTTAAAGCATTTATCAATACTTATTATATAACGCATTCTCAGCCGCTATTCATTGAAATACGCTTTTCATGCTCTGCTTATGTCTCTAATGCCTGTTGTTTTTTGTTTTAATCTTTGCAGTTGTACCAAAGGTAAGACTATGAAATTCTTCCTGTGCGGTATGTATGTTGTGTAACTTACATACATTAGATGATTTGACGTAAATGCATGTATGATTATGTTAATTTACTTATGTTCATATATACTATGAATATATATTAAATTTTGAAAATCAGTTTGATTAGATTGTCTTATTTCAATTTCTTTTTTTCATTTTAATTTTTTCGTTCACTTCTTAGGATAATGTCTACGTTTATACAATTATTCATTCCTCACAAAATCATTTAATTTGAGACTTTTACGCATTGCAGTCTATTCTAATACCTAAAAATAATTTGTTATAAGCTATTTTTAATTCGTTGTTGTAAGCTATTTTTAATTCGCCTGGTGTCAACTGGTGGTGCGCTACATCTGGTGATCATACTGAGTAATGTTCTTTACTCGACAATCTATTGATCATCATCATCCTCCCTTGAATCCTAGTTTAACCAGGGTCGGGATACAAATAGACTGTCTCAAATCCTCCCTGTCTCACACCACGCCCCCAGCCAATCCGCTATTTGAGACTTTCCATGCGTTTAATTTTTGTAGCAATTTCTGGAGCCTAAGCGCTCACCAACCGAATCCCCTTTCTGACGTTGGTATGGATCTTAGTGCTTTAGTCGCCTTCTACGACACGTGCAGTCACCGGTCAATTCTTCAAACAACCCGGACACAACACGGGGAACCCGGACCCGAATTCGACACTCTATTGATATTAGTGATATTTTAAAATAGTTCTTGATATAACAGGTAAACTTTAAATTAATATTAACAAAAGTAAATTGCTTAGAATTCTATTTAATTAGGAATTCGTCTTGGCATGGAAACTGAAGATTGATTTGAATCGAAAATATTTATTCGTGTCTTATAAAAGTTGACCAAAAATATCTCAACACGATCTCTCTTCACAATATGTATACCAAACCTTTAGCATGTGTTTTATGTCTATGATAGTATCTATTCATATCTCTCTTCACATAATATGTATATTATACCATACCTGTAACATGTGTTTTATGTGTAGGATCGTATCTAGTCATATCTCTCTTCACATAATATGTATACCAAACCTTTAGCATGTGTTTTAAGTGTATGATAGTATCTATTCATATCTCTCTTCACATAATATGTATACCAAACCTTTAGCATGTGTTTTAAGTGTATGATAGTATCTATTCATATCTCACTTCACATAATATGTATACCAAGCCTTTAGCATGTGTTTTATGTGTAGGATCGTATCTATTCATATCTCTCTTCACATAATATGTATATCATACCTGTAGCATGTGTTTTATGTGTAGGATCGTATCTATTCATATCTCTCTTCACATAATATGTATATCATACCTGTAGCATGTGTTTTATGTGTAGGATCGTGTGTATTCATATCTCTCAGCACATAACGACACACGTAACATTAACGTTATGTTAAACAGTCACGATGTCAGTGAATATCTCAAACTGTCACCAGATGGCCTGGAGGTTTGCTCATTTCTATACATAGTCGTCGTGTTGGATTAAAATTGAGACTTGTTTAATCGACAGTTGCTCGTGTTTTATAAAAGTTTACTAATTAGATGAGGAACTTAGAAGTCTATCTCAGATATCTGTTGTATTTCTTGACCCATGACGTCCGTTTGTAAGTAAAATAAGCTCTTATAGTGGTAATTCTGTACTGTTGTAGGCACTATGTGATGCTAGGCTGTGTACTGATGTAGGCACTATGTGATGCTAGCCTGTGACTGATGTAGGCACAATATGACGGTAGGCTCTGTTCTGTTGTAGGCACACTGTGACAGTAGGCTCTGTTCTATTGTAGGCACAATGCGACAGTATGCTCTGTTCTATTGTAGGCGCGATGTGACGCCAGTCTGTTTGAGAGTGTGCGCTGCACTTTTGAGGTGGACTCGGGCCTGTGGTACTACGAGGTTGAAATCATCACGGGCGGGGTGATGCAGATTGGATGGGCCACCAAAGATAGCAAGTTCCTCAACTTTGTGAGCATCAATCAATTAATTCAGTTTTTTTACCTTCAAATTATTTTTTATCTGTTTTTCACAGTATTCGTTTAAAAAAACAATTAGATGTTAAGCTAGTAAAGATAATGCTAACGTCAGTTTCCTCACTCGAAAGCGATGTCAGTGACGGGCGAGCCCAGGATTTGAACCCCACACATACGGTCGAGTAACTTACCGACATTGCCATTAGCTCCAGCCAGACATATAGTATAGACAATCATAGGCATATCTATAATTCTAGACATATCTAGCGAGCAAATAGACATATAATATAGACAATCATAGGCATATCTATAATTCTAGACATATCCGGCGAGCAAATAGACATATAATATAGACAATCATAGGCATATCTATAATTCTAGACATATCTAGCGAGCAAATAGACATATAATATAGACAATCATAGGCATAACTATAATTCTAGACATATCTAGCGAGCAAATAGACATATAATTAAGAAGAAGAGGGCTATCAGAATCAATCCTCTGCACTGTAAGTTAAAACAGTCGGAGGTAGCTAGTGAGAGCAGCAAATCCGACTACTATTTGTAATAACATTTGAAATAATTTATTTAAATTAGTAAGTTGTACTATTTTTTATGCTGAAAAACACTGTGGAACTTTTAACCATATAATTTAACATTTCAGTCAATTGTTTGATTGATTGATTGATTTATAGATTGATTAGTTGATTAATTGATTTAGCAATTCATTGATATATTTATTTATTAATGGAGTGATTGATTGACTGATTGTTGATTGATTTATTTATTGATTGATTGGTTGATTGTTGATTGATTGACTGATTTATTGATTGATTAATTGATTGTTGATTGATTTATTAATTGATTGATTGATTGCTAGGACGGCAATGGTATAGGAGACGACGAGTATAGTGTAGCCTACGATGGTTGTCGACGGTTGATTTGGCACTGTGCCAAGAGTGAGAGGCACTCTCATCCTGCCTGGAAGTCTGGTATGATAGAGTCAACAATCATCATCATCATCATCACCATCATCAACATCATCATCATCTTCCCTTAAATCCCAATCGAACGAGGATCGGGATACGAATAGACTGCCTCAAATCCTCTCTGTCCTACATCATATCATCAGTCAATCCCCTATTTGAGACTTTTCCATTCGTTTAAATTTCTTGTAGCAATTTCTGGAGCCTAGGCGCTCACCAACCGAATGCCCTTGCTGACGTTGGTATGAATCATAGTGCTTTAGTCGCCTTCTACGACACGTGCTGTCATTGGTTGGTAAATTCTTCAAACAGCACAGACACAACAAGGGTGAGATAGAGTCAGCTATACAACATCTTATTCTTTGTAATTCTCTGCCAAGTGGCCTGGCCTCAATGCTCATGCATTCATTAATTGTAATCGCTCATCATGATTTCGCACCAGATTCATCTCTAAACAAGTGAATTAAAGCACAGAGTCTATAATTTTATACGCCTTAAGCGTAACCTTTAAGATTAATATAGCATCTGAGATGATTTCATTTTTCCCTGATATCGCTTTTGGTACATGTAATATGTGCATTTTTGGTAGGTCTTTTTTAATTTTCCTTATCCAATACTGTTAAAATACGATATAGAACTTTTAATTGCAATGAGTGCAGTATACGAAATACTGCTCTGTTGTAGGTGATGTGTTGTGATGTTGTTTGTTGTTTGTAGGTGATGTGTTGTGATGTTGTTTGTTGTTTGTAGGTGGTGTGTTGTGATGTTTTTGTAGGTGATATGTTGTGCTGTTGTTTGTTTTTTGTAGGTGATGTGTTGTGATGTTTTTTGTAGGTGATGTTTTGTGATGTTTTTTGTAGGTGATGTGTTGGGGTGTCTGCTAGATGCAGATAAACGTCACGTAGTGTTCACTCTCAATGGTGACCCACTGCCTCCCTGCACTCATCTCTCTAGATCTCCTCCTCTGTATGTCTCTATGTTCTTCTCTATGTGTCTTTGTATTTCCGAATATGTGAGTGTATGTATGTTTGTATATTTATGTATGTATGTATGTATGTATTTATGTATATATGTATGTATGTATGTATGTATGTATGTATGTATGATATATCTATGCATGTATGTATGTATGTGTGTATGTATGTATGTATGTATTTATGTATGTATGTATGTATGTATGTATGTATGTATGTATTCATGTATCTTTGTATGTATGCATGTGTATTTAGTAAACATGTATATTTAGTGAGTTGTGCCTGGTTCAAGACTTCTATTCGCAAGCTGAGCTAGCAATGATTAGATCTCTGGGCGATGGAAGTTTATTCTTACGTCTGCGCTACCTGTTGTGTGCGCTAACGCAAGTAAACTGCTATCGATAGTCATGGAATGATAAGAAAACAATAGAAGCATAAAATGTCAGCATACGTAAGAAATCTCTAATTTCAGTTTGTGCTGATAGCTAGATGCTGTGCTGATATCTGTAAACTTTCCCTCATTTTGCATTTCAAACATCCAGGTTGCTCATGCTTTTAGTAATATAAATGTATATATGTTATATTAATGTTATTTAAGTTGTGCTTATGTAAATGTATGGTATTGCTCGTGTTTTGTTAGGGTGGCTGAATAGACCAACCGTGGACTGCGTGTGTCGTAAAAGACGACAAATAACTAAGATCCAAACCTGTGCAGGCAAGGGCATTCGGTTGATGAGCTCCTTGTCTGCAGAAACTTCTGTACAAATTTCTAGTCCCGTCCAGTTAAACTGGGATTCAAAGGAAGATTATGATGATCATATAAATGTTTAATATTAATTTTATAATTAGTGTCTCATCATCAGTTCCTTGCGTTCTGTACAGAACATAGGCCGGCACCATTTCTCCATTCGTTTCTATCATCAGCAATCTTCACAGCGTCTTCCCATGATATGTTTAATGCTTGATAGTATTTAGCCAAGTACTTCTAGGTCTTCCTCATTTCCTTTTTCCTTGGGTTGGCTTCCAGTTAACTGCAGTCTTCGCATATCTATCCTCAGTCATTCTCAGTAAATGACCTAAACACCTCAACCGTCTCTCAGAAACTATTACATCTAATTTTCTTTGTCCACTCCTTTCGAGTACTGTTTCATTTTTGACGTGGTCCCAATAGTGGATATTTAAAATTCTTCTGAGGCATCTTTTTTGAAACTTAGTGTATACTAATTTTTAATTTACAGGTAATAGTTGTTTAACTTATTTAAATGTTTTTAAGAAAGTGTATATAAAGGTTTTATTCAATGTATCAGGATACAAGGAGAAGGCAAAGGATATTTTGCGGCAGCTAGTTTTATGTCCTACCAGCAATGCAGATTTAATTTTGGGTCGACGACGTTTCGACATCAGCCCCCCACTGATTCTGCTCATGTTAAAAATTTCAACGATCATGCTCAATTATCTGACGACAACAAGTTGATTCTACCAAGGTGTGTGCGTAGATACAGGGTGGTGCAAAATAAAGTGAAACCATTATTGTTTTACGTTTCAAACTCCATTGTGTTATTTGCATAGATACAGGGTGATGCAATACAAAGTGAAGCAATTATTGTTTTATATTTAAAACTCCATTTTGTTATCTGTGTAGATACAAGGTGGTGCAAAACAAAATGAAACCATTATTGTTTTTCATTTAAAACTCCATTGTGTTTAAATGGTTGTGTCATTTTTATGCTTTACCTCGGCTAACTTTAGTTATTTCTAAATGCGTCATGAAATTATCTCACCATATGGCGAGTTTTTAGTTTTTTATAAACTTGCCTGCCAGTTCGCAAGAATCAGCTGAGTTTAAATCCTGCGTTGATTAATGTTGAGAATTTCTTGCAAAAATATAATATTTTTGTATAATAACGTAACGTTGATGACGAATAATGCCTGACGAGTTATGTAATGCCTGCCTTTTCTAAACTGTTGCATATTATTCGATCTAAAAGCCATATATCATCCGTAATCCGATGTGATTTGATTTAGAACATTTAAATGAGCAGCTAGATCACTGTGTTATCTGCAGACATTTAGTTTTCAATTGGTTAACTCTATCGAGCTTAGTCCTGTCACGTTGCTAAATATGTTTACATTTTCATGTTTATGTGTCATTCAAAATCGATACTTATAATGAAATTTGGCACTATTTATTCTTGAACCATTTCGATTGATTGCTTGATTGATGTATTATGATTGATTGCTTGATTGTTTGATTTACTAATTGATATATTATTATTGATTGCTTTATTATTGATTGATTAATTGATTGATCTATTGATTGACTGATTGATCGATTGATTGATCGATCGATTGATTGATTAATAAATTGACTGATTAATTGATTAACTGATCTTGTTGACGTGGCGGTGTGTTGTTGTTGTTGCAGGCCGGTTAAGATAGCCATGCTGCGAGAGATGTCTGTTAGGGAGGATTCCTGTAGCATTTGTGCTGATAACACGGCTAAAATTACGCTGTTACCATGCAATCATCAGTATGTTATTATATCATTGATAACACGGCAAAAATAACACTACTACCATACAATCATCAGTATGTTATTATATCATTTGTACTGATAACACAGCTAGAATAACACTGCTGCCATGCAATCATCTGTATGTTATTATATCATCTGTGCTGATAACACAGCTAAAATAACACTACTACCATACAATCATCAGTTTGTTATTATAAAATTTGTACTGATAACACAGCTAAAATAACACTACTACCATACAATCATCAGTATGTTATTATATTATTTGTTTGCTGATAACAAAGCTAAAATAACACTACTACCATATAATCATCAGTATGTTATTATATCATCTGTGCTGATAACACAGCTAGAATAACACTACTACCATATAATCATCAGTATGTTATTATATCATCTGTGCTGATAACACAGCTAAAATAACACTACTACCATATCAGTATGTTATTATATGTAACTGATTGATTAATATACTGTTTAACTGATTGAATGATGTATTGTTTAGCTGATTGATTGATGTATTGTTTAACTGATTGCCTGATGTACTGTTAATTGATTGATGTATTATTTAGCTGATTGAATGTTGTATTATTTAACTGATTGATTGATCTATTGTTTAACTAATTGATTGATGTGCTCTTAAATGATTGACTTATGTATTGTTTTGTTGATTGATTGATGTATTGTTTAACTGATTGAATTATGTATTATTTAGCTGATTGATTTATGTATTGTTTTACTGATTGATTGAAATTATGTGACAGGGGGTTCTGTATGGACTGCGCTATGCAGTTAGACATCTGTCCTATCTGCAGAACAGAGATCTTTGAACGACTTGAACTCATCATGTCCTAGGCGTCCACATCATCAACGTGTGAAGAATTAAACCCACAGCCATCCTCTGATGTGGACCAACTCTCCATCGGAGATAGGAATCAATCTTCTTCTGCAGATTGGGATAGTCACTGGGATTGCCCTCTTCCCAAGAGGGCAATAATGTAACGAACTGAGCTTAATAATATAAATCACCTTCAAGCAAGAGGATCAGTAGAATTTCAAAGCAGATTAAATGTGTCTAAAATTTCAGCCTATGGTGGGTTTTTGCTAGCAGCAGCCCAGCTACGTCTCATCTTGTAGCAGCTAATTAACGTCTCAGCTAGCAGCAGCTAATCATCGTCTCAGCTAACAGCAGCTTAGTAACGTCTCATGTAGTAGCAGCTAAGCAACAAGCAGCAGTTTAGCAACGTCTTAGCTAGCAGCAGCTAAGCAACGTCTCAGCTAGCAGCAGCTAAACAACGTCTCAGCTAGCAGCAGCTAAACAAGGTCTCAGCTAGCAGCAGCTAAACAACGTCTCAGCTAGCAGCAGCTAAACAAGGGTCGTAAGTCTGATCGAACTTCAAATGCAGAGTGAAATTTTCAATATAAATTTCATCCAATTTTGGTTATCAACGAAATTTATAAAATTAAGTTAAAATTTAAAATTACTTATTAGCTGTTTATATTAATTAGCTGTTTATATTAATTAGCTGTTTATATTAACTAGCTGTTTATATTAATTAGCTGTTTATATTAATTAGCTGTTTATATTAATCAGCTGGCGGGCTCAAGTATTCTGTCTCATGGCCTAGTGTTGAGGAACGGCGCAGTTACTGTTTTAAAAATTCCAATTCTCTGTATTTTCTTAAGATCAGTTTTTTAAGGTTAATTTTCTTTTAATTAGATACGCTGAGTTACAATTGTATCGTATGTCTGATGAAGCTAGAGTTTAATGACATCTATCACTAGTCAGAGGTTGCGGAGTTTCTTCTAATAATATAAAGGTTTAGCGTCCGTTTCCTCATCCAGGGATGATGTCAGGGACGTCCCCAACAGCACACATCACTACAGATCAATTCACCCAGATCAATTTGCAAAAGAAATGTGCTGAGGAGAGGTATGGTCCTAAACGAAAGCCAGTCCGGTGATCCAAAAATGGTCAGGGTAGATTGATTATGTTTATGGTGGGAATAGCTACTAATTCCCACCATATAATGATTGATTATGTCTAATCTCTTGATATTTCGAAATGTCTGGTTAACTTCAATGGAACCTCCAAGATGTTCAGAGTGGAAGTACTTTATTCAAGTTCTTGCTCGTCCGTTACTAAATAAATATTAAACTTGTCCCTGATAATTAAGGTTTTCTTTCTACGTCCGGTTATAGATTATGTACCCCAGAATGTTTAATTATTTGTAAGATTACCAGTCATATACATTTGTTGTGATGTTGTTGTTGCTCTTACATAGAGTCTGTAGTAATGCCGACAACCTGTCTTCGCTCTCTACAGGAACCCAGTGCTTCTTCCTATCGTTCAGAAGCTTTATTTTGTTGTTGTTAAAAAATTAAAATTAACCCAGGAAGCTTTAAGTGATGCCAACACGAAGTTGTCCGTAACGCCAATATTGTTAGCAATAAGAATTTTTTGTTTTAACACGTCTCTGTATATAACGATTCGGTTTTTCAGTAATTGTGAGGCTGTACTCTGTGTGGAAATAATATCATAACTGTTTTCATTAGTTGTCATATTGTACTGTCATTTGAAATGTTTTTTATGATAATGATGATTTACGACTGGCAGATTTACGTCACTTTACGAATAATAATAATACAAATAATAATTATTATTATTAGTATTACTATTATATTTATTTTTTAAATATTTTTTTTTACCCCGGTGTAAAGAACCTGGTGTTTGATAAAAACGATTCAAGCAATACGTGCTGAATCGCCACCCGGCTACTCGAGGTCATCAATCGGCTTAAAAGAATTATTGAAGCAGACTGCATTAAATCTTTGCAAAGTCATGGAAAGTTTTGCCAAAGAAAAGATGTCTCTCGCTTATCGCCGGTTTGCTCTGCAATTATTATTTATTAATTCCACTCTATGCTCAGTGTCACAGTAGCGCTGAATGGACAGCGAAGGTCAAGTAGCCTGGTAGTATAATGACACAATCGAATGGACTAGGGCTTGACGTTCTTTTTCCGTGTAGGACGAGACGATATAAAAAGTACACATATATCAATATATGTGTACTTTTTATATCTGATCGTGCATATGTTAGTGACGTACTCGAGTTTTCTTGGACAGTTCGATTCATTAGATTTTTATGTTTATTTTATTTTATCTCTTTCCTGGCTGGAGCCATTGGTGATATCGGTAAGATATTCGACCGCGGAGCAGTATGTGCGGGGTTCAAATCCTGGACTCGTCCTTCACTGACATCGCTTTCGAGTGAGGAAGCTGACGTTAACCTTAGCTTTACCAGCTTTATTAGGTCTACACAAGAATAGCTGATACTGTCTGCGCAGCTGGCGCGCATAGATTTGCACAATTTTGACTTTCAGTAGTCTGAAGATTAAAGTCTAAGGCGATATTTAACGTCAGTTTCTTGTTTTAAAAGCTTATCAGTGGCAGGGAGGGCATCGGATTTGAACCCTGCTCTTTCTGATCCGTAGCGAGAGTTCTAACCAATCGTCTCACTGTGCTAATAAACTACAGCATCAATCGTCGCTCTGGTTTTCTATTGAATACCATACTCTTATAATACAATAGAGTATGTAATATAATCTGATCTGCAGTGCTGAGTACAGCGGTAGCTGATGACTCCCTTTACTTTGGACTGAATATCTGGATTTTGGAATTTGCACCGTCTTGGACCTTCTTTTTAGCTCGCCGGCTTGTTTTTGTCTCAATAGTGCTCGATGTTGTCATTGATGACTGTAGCACTCTAATTATTGTTATTATTATTATTATGACACTATATATATATATATATATATAATTTCTCTCTTGTTGTGGTTGTTGTGTCTGTATGCATTATTGACGCATTCTTTTCTCCTGCAGTGGGCAGATACAGTGCTTCCTTTATATGTGCATGTCTGTATGTATGTATGTGTGTGTGTGTGTTTGTCTGTATGTATGTATGTATTCAATATATATGTATATATATATATATATATATATATATATATATATATATATATACCTCCATATAGATGTATATATGCAGTATATATGTGTATATTTATTTACGTATAAATATTTATACATATATTTTGCATCACACTCAATATATATATATATATATATATATATATATATATATATATATATATATATATATATATATATATATATATATTATATAAAATTTGTCATGTGAGGCAAACAAGAATACAAGAATATATATATATATATATATATATATATATATATATATATATATATATTCTTGTATTCTTGTTTGCCTCACATGACAAATTTTATTTCAATTTAATTTATTAGTATTCACCCTCTGTCGGTAAAGCAGCCTCGAAGACAGATTTTGTGTACTATGACACAGTACGTAGAATTTTTCATTGTTAATAGTAACAATAATCATACCGTAAATGTTGTTTGTCTTGTTGTAATTTGTCTAAGTCGAAGATTATGTCAGCCCTGATTTAAATTGCTCTATGATTGGATATTTTAATTTAACACCACGTTCCGTTCACTGGTGGGTTTAATTGAACGTTTGATTGAGCTGCTCTGTCGCTCTTCTCGGAGCACACCTTAAAGAATACTTATAATCTAATGATAGATTAAATGTAATCTAGTGATAGATTAAATGTAATCTAGTGAAAGATTAAATGTAATCTAGTGATATATTAAATGTAATCTAGTGATAGATTAAATTTAATCGAAAGAAGAAAATAACAAAAGTTTATTACAGTTACTTAAAGAAAGAAACTCAGCATATTCAGTTTCTCATATGGAACTAGATTTTTGTAGAAAAATCTAATAAACAATAAAACAAGTAATGTTTAAGGTTTAAATGAGTAATGATTATATGATAACGTTTATTTTGTCATGATCTGAAGTCATTCATCTATTATTGGAAGTTATTTTGTATATTTTAGCACTTTCTATTTTCAGAGAGTTGAAATTAAGCTAAAGTATAGTTGGAAATGGTAGATCTAAATGCAAATGAAACATTTATTTAAAAAGTCCATTTCCCGTCGTCGTAAATTTAATGCGATTTTGTTAAAATGTTTTGCTGTTTTATTACGCACATTCTGCGATAATGTTAACTTTTTTTCACTTCATTTTTATTAATTTCGAAAGGTGATGAATATTTTAATTTTGATTTTTTTAAAATTGTAATTCCTATAATGAATCATGTGCAAGAAACGTCAATGTTATATTGGGTCATTAAATGCTACTATTAAGTATTAACTACTTAACTAGTTAAATAGTTAATTTTAACTTTAAATATTAAATGATATTAACCATTTAACTAGTTAGCTAATTAACTGTAACTTTAACCACTAAATGCCATTCACTATTAAATGGAAGTTTGCGTAGAATAGTTGTTAATCCATTGTTGGCTGTTAGAATTCATTTCTCTCCACTTTGTTATATAGGCGCTTAATGGTTATCAAGATAATCCCACATGCATGTAGAACAGTGGGTAGGTCTCCGTCCTTTGATCGATTGGCTTGCTGTTCAAAGTCAAGACTCACCAGTCCGTGATATTTGTACTGTGAACGTCTGTATTTAGGTTAATGTATCAGTTGCTTTAGCTGTGAGCATATTTATGCTTTTGATATTTTATTATCTTGTAAAATATTTACTGTTGTTTTTCATCTGCTTTTAATTGGTCTATACTGAACCATGCTGACTCAAAAGCCATATGTCCACATTTAATAGAAAACATTTTTTCTTGGACTTTATTGAGATAGACTGTAGAGCGTTAGACTGGGTGTGAAAATAGTCAAACTCTGTAAGTCCTAAACCTTCGACAGACTCACTATAAAATCCTTATTGATCGATTGATTGGTTGATTGATTGATTAGTTCTCTTCAGGGATCATCGAGTTAATTTCCGAGTGTCGGCTTGTTAATTCAATCAAAAGTACTGAAGTCTTCTGATTTTCTTTGAGGGACTTTTTCTTCTTTAGAGCTCAAAGCCTAGGCTGTTGATGCTGGTATTGATTTATTTCAATTGTGTAACACCGGTTAAAGCTCCCGGAGTTCAAATGCTCGCTGTAAATATGCTTACATTATTTACTGATGATACATGAATTAACAGAAACTGACGCTAAACTTTATAACTGCTTCCACGTGAATTACGTATTTTATATACCAGTAAATTATATTAATAACCTACTAATATAATATCTGTAATATTTTTATATTTTAGGTATTTAATAAAGCATTGCAAGTTTTGCCAGTGTTCAGCTTTATTTCAGATTACAACCAGGCCTAAAGTTGAGACTGTTAAACTAAAATGTAAAGCTAAAGTAAAATAAATTTTGCTTCAGTTTCGATATCGGTATCTAAAACTAATGTTAGCGTCAGTATCCTCACTCGAAGGCGATGTCAGTGACGGCGAGCCCAGGATTTAAACCCCGCACATACTGATCCGCCGGCGAATATCTTAATGACATCGCCATCTGTGTTATTTGCGTATCATTAGTCTTTTGGCTACATGGGTGAGATACTGCTCACGTGAGCGCTTTCTTGAGATATAAAACATTGCCAGTACCTGTAGCCATGCCACGTGCATTATGGCTAAACTATATATGCCGATGTATCTGTCTATCATTTACTTATAGAAATGTCACAATTTCCTTAGACTAACTTGTGTTTAAAAAGACCTAAACATAAAAATACGATATTGACGTTAAGTGCTACAATTTATTAACCCAGTTCTCCTATATAATGTATATTTCGACTACCTTCCGTCGAAATATATTGTAATAAATACTTAATAATATACAGTAAAAAGTTGACTCCTAATTTCATCCAATTTTATGAATTCTTCCCAGAAATACTTTACCGTTGTAAAGTATTTCGAAATCCCTCGCATGAAAATTTCGTGTGCTGCATCTGAACGATGAAACTAAAATGTAATAATAATCTCAAAAATGTTACCTTCTTCTCAAACCCTTAGACTATGAGTATGTGGAGATTTAGAATGCGATGTACAACGATTTTGACAAATTTGATGAATCGATCGTTTGCATGCACAACTATTCTTGTTTATCTGTCAGTCTGT
The DNA here is from genome assembly GCA_905160935.1 of Enchytraeus crypticus. Classification (NCBI taxonomy): domain Eukaryota; kingdom Metazoa; phylum Annelida; class Clitellata; order Enchytraeida; family Enchytraeidae; genus Enchytraeus; species Enchytraeus crypticus. The sequence goes on along the minus strand of CAJHZI010000737.1, from coordinate 515,968 downwards.
ACTAGGGCCTATTAATTCTCTGAATACTGATGTAGTTAAAATTTGCATGAGAGTTTATTATACGATGAGGTAATTCCATATTCCATGGAAAATTTGTTATGGAATTTTCAATCACTAATGTACGAAAAAAATATTTTATGAAGTTCAGAACGCAGCAGTTTGATACGTTTTAATTATATTAGAAACAAACGTGTTGCTAGGTTACTTCACACTGTCGGATATACTACTTTGTCCTATTGGTTATAGCCATATTAGAATTATTGTTATTTTATTCCTTGCGCCTGTTCAGCTGAAGCAAAAGTTTGCCAACTGAGCGATATTCTACATAATCCACTGCGCCGTGTCAACGTGTGCTGTCATGAAGACTCCGATCGATAGTTTAGCCCAAGAAAGGACTTCTTCCCCTCTTCTCGTTCTCCAAATTATCAGCGCCCAAATCAAGAATATCCTCAGAGCCATCCTCTCTTTTCCCCAAGAATGGGCTGCGACGCTTTCCTAAAAACGGACTTCTTCTCTTGCCAAGAAAAGGACTTCTTCGTTTTCCCAAGAATGGACTTCTTCGCTTGCCAAGAAAGGGACTGCGTCGCTTTCCTAGGAACGGACTTCTGCGCTTTATCAATTCTTCCAGTTGATCCAGCTCATAGTTTTCCCAGTCCTTGATGTCATCTTCGTCTTCCAGGAGAGGCTCCATGTCTGGCCGTATTTCTTCCAAGGCTCGTTTCACCTGGTGTCTTTCGCCCTGGTACGGCTGCATAGACAGTTCGACAGATGATATTAGTTTGCTACTTAAGAGATCTTGATATGCAGATTGTTTAGCGAGATCAGGTAGGCTATCTAAGCACTGATTGTAGGAATCCAGTGATCTGCAACAGTTTAACATTTTCTCATTGGTCCTATGATAACACATCATACAAACAGCCAATGAGCGAACGTCTGACATACACAAATCCCTCCCATCATCTTTGTTGTCAGGTTCTAATTGGTTGCCAGCTAGTAGTGGGCGTGGTGCCGAGAGAACGACGACCAATAGGAATACATGAAGATTTGAACGTAGCCGCTCTATTTGCATGGTGATCGCAATTGACCACTAGGCCTCCTTCTTTGAAATTTCAAGCTCCTCAATTCCTGCAAAACAATATATTAAGGATATAATTATTAATTGCTTATTTTACTATTTGTTGATAAATAATTTCACCTAGACGGACACATCTAGAGCAAGTTGACAGAAAATTGCAAGATAAAGTTGCCAAGTTCATATATTTTAAAATATTTTGCTTCAGGTTACTTTGGCTAGATATTATGTCGAATGCCTTCCTGTAAGCTTTTGCATCAATTACATGTACATGTAGTTTGAAACTGTTGCTACAATATATTTTCATTGAACAGCCTCTTAAAGGGTTGGTTGGCATCTCGAATGGTAGAGAGTTGACTCTTGTGTGTAGCCTAATATATAATCTTTATTTCTTCATTTTCGCGATAATTATGCGAAAAACTATTTACATATTTACAAATCTATTCAACTCTTACCACCGCTTTTCTGTTAAAACAAAAAATTAGTATGCTACTGTCGATAATGACAATTGACATTATGGGCGTGGTTTAAATCTTACACGTTAAACTACAATATACATAATCCATCAAAAAAAAGCTTTTAAATTGCTTACTGTTTGTAGATCTGCATGTATATCAGCTTATTATCAGTTTTGCAATACGTAGGTCCTAGTTATAACAACTAGCCTCCCATTTAAACAATAAATTTCAGTATCCAGGCCGATACCAGAGAAATTACTTTGAATAGTTTAGGAGAGTTTTATGTCGATTGCGCATTCTTTTAAGTATAATTCACGTTTTAATCTAATGCTTAAGACGAAGACAATGTGGGCTAATTTAGAGATTTACTGCAAGATCAGAGACCTGAATGTGCCAAGCTAGCAAAACGTATGACTCTATCTCACTCTCTCAATGATCAACTGAAAGATAATGAGACGATGGAAAAGTCAAATGAGATTCTCACACGAACGAGTGACTTAAAGTAAATTAGTGCAACAAATGGTCTGGTTCCGATCCCTGGATTTCCATAAATAAATTCATATATAAACTTCGAGATAATTCTCTATTGGAATGTCTCTATAGCGTAGTAGTTAGAGGCGTCAGGTAAGGTCATTAAGTTTTAAATGACAGATCCTGAGGTGAATTGAACTCACGTGAGTTCGATCCTCGGCCGCGCTGATCTGAGAATAAATTCTCGGACATTTACAGGTTTGGTTACATGGAAAATGGCCTAAATTGCCTAACGATTTTAATATGTGGTATTAAGAGTGATAGATATTATCCTTCTTACTAACGTCCCTCATCATCCTTGTATCATCCTTGTATAACATCATCCTTGTATGAGGAAATGGGTAAAAATTAGAATAAAAATCTGTATCACTTATATTAAACCTGTATTTGTATATAATAATGAATTACGTGTAGCAGCAAAAAACAGTGAAAATGACATACACATTTTTCAATTGTGACAATTTTGATTCTTATTGGTGATACTGGGGCAAATTGTGATGTTGGGGTATATTAGTTATTGGTAGACAGGATAATTCTTTCTCAGGTAATGACGCAGGGGCTCAGAAAATATTAGTCGAAGCTGAGGAAGGCAGAGGGGGCCCTACCTCATCATAAGCAGAATCTCCCAAGAATAATGGCATATCGCTTTTAACGCTACGGCTGGGAATTTACTAGGATTAAAGTCAAGATTATCAAGAGATTATGGCAAAAAAAGACGTTCCTTTATTACAATAACGTCGATTTCATGTTCAGTTCAAAACAGCCGGGGTCGGGGGTTACAGGATCCCAGGACCGCATCTGAGCTAAGATTCTGTGTAGGCGTGTAGGCGGGTGAGGGGATCATGGGGGGGGTTGTGGGGGGAGGTCAGTACATGTTAGTGAGATTATCGAGTCATGTGTGACACACTCAGGGCTGTGATTGATGGACGGGAGTTGGAAGGATGGATTGACCGATGGATGGACAGATTGTTCGAATGAGTGAGCGGTCAGTACGAACAATTCATCGGCGAATATCTATCGCTTAACTTATTCTCTTAAAGTCTTCGTCAAATCCTGCTAAATGTTTAGAAAAAAGCAAGTCAGACGTCAATCGTGTGTGGACTATGTACCATATTGAATGGCATTACAGGATACATGGCTAGTTTAAACGTTTACTTTACTCACGATAAACTAAACTAACCTCTAACGGTCATAATATCAGAATTAAATATAAAAATGAGGTTTATTTAATCACTACAAATGGTTGATAAGATCCTAGCCACTAACTCCGTCTTTTACCGACAACAGCAACAACTCTCTCTCTCGCTCTTCAGTGCAATGCCAAGTGGCAGGTTCAAGGTACGTATTCACACTCAAATTCTGCTTTCTCGCTCCTTAGATCAACAAGTTAACCCCTTCACAAAGTCTATGCCTTACCCATACGTTATGTAGCCTATAGCTATAGGGCTACATAAGGTACAACAACAACAAGAGGCTAATATTACCTGTAGAGTGCTGCGGTTGTCCAGGACAACATCTATCAGTCTGAAACTAAAACCCAGCCAAAGAGCAGAAAGTAAGTTTCAATCAAAGATGCAAAACCAAAATCCGGGAAACTAGTCCACGGAACAGCACCAACACCGGGTTAACTGTTGTGAATAATTAGCAGTGAGAAAGCTTGACTCTGACGAAACAGTTATAGTGTAAATATTGTTGTACTTTGATTTCCCTTTGATTTTCTTTTGATTTGATTTCGTCCCTGACATTGCTTTATGGTGAGGAACCGGAGGTTAAATTCTTATTGATTGATTGATTGATTGATTGATTTCTAGAGATGGACGCATAGGGCGCGTTCAAAGTTAATGCATTATCGACGATATTTTCTGTAACATTGCAACGATTGTTCTTATTATTATTAAAGGATATCGTCATAAAAGTTATTGTATTAAAACAGTGAGTGTAGGAAGAGAGCCTACGTTTGGTGCTCATCAAAGTAAAACTAAATGCGCATTCACTCATGCGTATGCAAGAAGATGGTTGAAGCCAAAAATATAGAATAAGTAAAAGGTAATTTTTATTATATAGTTGAAACAGATAAGAAAGTGCAGGTACAGTAGACCATTGGTGTCATAAGACGTGCTTGTTCACAAGTTCACAACTATAATCTACTGGGTTCATTCTGTAGAATGCCCATTTAGCCCGTGAGGTCTTTGTTTCAAAACTGGCCCACTTTATTGAAACACTCCAAACACAAATTTTAATCAATTAGCAAGATTTTAGCAAGATTTTAACATTTATAAATCATGCAACAGTTTAGATATATTCTCCACATTCAGTCTAATTAAAAAAGCGAGAGGAGTATTTCCTATTCAGTTCCAAAACCAACCCACTCTCACACTTGACCTTGCTCCTTCCTCAAGTTTTCCATCATAAAAGAACATCTAATTTATTCCATCTCTTCTCTACCACCGAGCTGTTACCTACATTGAGCTGTCTAAGAAATCTATTTACTAAAGAGGCAAATATAATTCAATCGCATCAATTTTCCATTTGAATCAACCTCAACGCAGTGACTGCTGCCTTCTCTAGCTTCGATGTACCCAAGCCTTTATCCGAATGGACGTCTGCCTCTAAGAGATTGTCAGGTCGGTATATCACATGTCGCTTGAGCTAGAGTCAATGGTTCGATAACCAGCAGGAGTAATTCCTGAATCCGACATAGTTGCGAAACGTATTAGATACACTTAACCATTTTCAACTGTGTTCTTTTATATTGTTATATATATATACATGTATATATATATATATATATATATATATATATATATATATATATATATATATATATATAGAGCACTATCTTGCACATACAAGTTTCATTGGTAAATTCGACGCCAGAGTCTATTATAAGATCGCTGGAGATGACGCAAGTGTACTTGGTATGCATAAAATACCATGACATACATATTGTAAATGTATGGGTATGCAATGTCTGTAGCATGCATCGCATGTATCACGAAATGCAAGCCTGAAGTCAGTTTATATCTCTATAACACGCGTATGTTAGAAAATGAACCATGAATATATAGCCTCTATAAAAGTACATGTATATTAAAGCCAATATATGTATATGGGCCTATAATATATTATATATATAATATATATACATGTACATATATATACATGTATATATTTGCATATATATATATACTTGTATATATATATATATATATATATATATATATATATATATATATATAATCACAATAACTCTATTGCAGCCATCAAATAATCTCCATTACATTTCTCATCAGCCATTATAAAATGAATTTAATTTATTATAAAGTGTGAAAATATCAATATCTACAGAAATCTATTGTGTTTCAATAGCTTATTAATAAAGAAAAAGTTACTGAGTGCCAAAGGCAGGATTTTTTGGGACAAACTCGATTTTCTTCATTGATCTGCTATGTGCTCACTATGTGCTCAGCGAAAGAGAGTGCTATTGGCACGAATCTCTACCTTTAACTTTTCATCAGACTTAGCACCAGGAAATCTGCCATGAAGTATACATAATAAAAATATTCCTTTTTCTCACAAAGCCGCCTTTCTCATAATGATGCCACTTTCAATTTATTATCGATTCCATTCAACTGGAAAAACTGAAAGCGAGCAAAATTCGGAACAATGAAAGTCCATGCCCGGCTCCTGTTCTACAATCTTCCCATTCAAATCTCATTTCTCTTGATTTCCATTCAACGAAACTCAAATTTGTCACATGATCATTTTTATAGAAATAACATCAGATCTCCGCTGTAGTTATAATCAATGGCCAAAGTGGGGGGGGGGGGTTGAACAGAGGGAAACTGCGTTCCCTTGGCTCTTATTTTTCTGAGGTGCTTTTCCCTGCTAGGAGCTCATATTAGACACTATAGGAGACCTACAAATATATTACAGGGGGCCGAAAACTTATTATCGTCCCCAAGCTGTCAATTCACATTTTAACCACTGATTAACTGTTCACGGTTGTTCTGTGTGAATCTGCCTACGCAAGAATGAATGCGCATTTAGTTTTACTTTGATGAGCACCAATGTATTCACACTTCCTACACACGATGTTTCAATACAATAAATTTTGTGATGATATACTTTTAATAATGGAAAGAACAATCGTTGTAATATTACAGAAAACATAGTCGATAATGCATTGAATAAAAATAAAAAATAGTTTGATTATGTTTACTTGTTCACATATCATACAGCGCGACAGTCAACATGTTTCGAATAGCATAAAGGAATTTAAGTAAAACGCAAAGACTATCACTCTAATACATGAAAAACCAGGCCATCAAAAATTCATCTTTTTAAAATTAGCATAACTTTAATTTTAAGAAAAATTATTTTTTGCACTGCTAAATGTAAAAGATGCGAAATTTAATGTATTTTCTCTTCCATGTGTTAAACTCTATTTTTGCGATGTTCCAGCATGGTTAAAGTGGGCAGATGGACTGGGAAGAGAGTTGTTATTTATATTGAAGCATGCAATCCTTCAATTGAGCAACGCTTCTCTGCCAACGAAATTCCTTCAGCCTCTCAATTCTCAAGTGAACTGTTACAAGTTATCACGCGATGTTCATCTGAATATGGTTTAACTTCGTCATATAACATAATTACACACATTGCGAGGGCGACGATGATAGAATAGGGCGATAGAGAGATGGTGAGAGACAAATAATGAGAAATAGAGATAAGAGAGAGTGAGAGAAAGAGAGAGGGGGAAAGAGAGAACAGAGAAAGAGAGAGAGAGAAAGATAGGAGAGAGAGGGGGGATTAACAAAAGGAAAATTTTCATAAAAATGATAAGCCATTGTTATTAGAGTACTTATGGTAATTATGGAAATCTTGAAGATAAATATAAAGTAATTTTTAAAAATAGGTAGGCCTAATATTATCGGAAATTAGGGAAGTATTTTATGTCACAGTAAAAATGACAACAAATTGGGAACAATTAGGAAATGGCAATAGAGAAGTTTCAAATAAGTAGAAGAAGCAGCATGGAAGGAGTAGCATTTTAACGTTATCCTCAGAATATTCCTAAGGGCGAGAAAAAAAGTAGAATATTAATTAAAATAATATTATTGTACTCGTAGCAAAAATAATATTTGTGTACTAAAAGCAGAGGAAACTAAGGTATGGCCTTAATTGAATGGGAAAACCGGAAAAGGCATAAAATATCAATTAATGTTTTGCATAAAAATAATAAAATATTTGGTTATATTCTTACCAAAACTTAAAATAAAATCTTCAAAGTATAATGTTGTATAATAATTTATACATACAATGTAACGATAATGAATTTAAATGATTCCTTCATTCGGTATCAAATTTCTAAAAAAATTCAAGAATTTAGAAGTGAAAGATAGTTAATAACTATGACGAGATAAATGCAATAATTATAGGTAATGGAGAATGAAATATTTTTTGCAGAAGGTTTGAAAAATAAATGAAGAATCAAGTTTGAAATACATAAGGTATCAGCCATTAGTGTCTGACGTCATCCTTTAAGAACAATATCCTTTATTCTCTCAATCCTTATTAATTACATGTAAATCCTTTCACTGAAGTTTATTAATGCTATAATTTTAACGGTTTTTTAAATATGTCAATGAGTAGGCAATTTCTTCCTTTATCAAATTCTCGAGAAATCTCATTAACTTCATCAACTGTAGATTTTATAGGGAATGCTGTATTAAATTATCTAGCAATTCATCATCAATTCATTGCAATTCATCAAAGCAATGCTGATATCAATGTTTCAATGCTTCTATTTTAGCTTTTCCTCTAATGAAAGTCGAGCAGGTCACTCTACTGACGGATTCTTGTCAGTTAGCAAAAGGAAGAACTCCAATCTAATCTGAGTGAATGACTTATCAAAAAAATAAATTTAATATTTTATTAACTACAATCAAGCAGCCGTGTTTCTTGAATACAACAATACTACAAAATTAGTTACCTTAGAAACATTAGTAATATTGCAATTTTACAATATTTCAATATTCTGATATTTCAAATATTCAATTTTAGCGTATGAAAATATTGCGCATATAATTTTCTTTCCTAAAATCATTCGTCTATAGGCTTAGCGATTTTAATCATAGATTGATAATCCAGAGTTTTTATTCATCTTAAATAAGTGTCTAAAAGAGACGTAGGCCTACTAGTCAACCAGGGAACCTCTAAATGGGTATATGGTAAAAGATTTAGAGGCTAATAAAACTTGCTAATTTTATTTAACCTAGCTCTTGTACCTTTTGTTCAGTCTAGCTAATAAATTGGAGTCTAAGTGAACTTAGAAGGAGTTTTGTAAATGCAATTTGATTTATTGTAATTAAATTATTGTATTTATTTACCAATGTTGTGTCCGAGTTTGCTATAGAATAAAACAACCTTAGACTGTGCGTATCGTAAAAGATAACAAAGCACTAAGATCCAAACCAGCGTCAGAGAGGGCATTCGGTTGATGAGCTCGTAGGCTCAAGAAATTACTACACATTTTTCTAAAAAGGATGAAAAAATTCGTATCCTGACCAAACTTAAACTGAGCTCCAAGGGAATATGATGATGATGATGAACTGAATGTATTTATTGTATTTAATTGAACTGTTAACCTATAATGTTGATTAACTTGATTAATTTATTTACTTTTAATTAATTAAATTATTTCAATACAAAAACGGTTGACTCTAGTCCTTGAGCCGGAAATGAAGAAGGGTGTTAACGTATCTTGACAGCTGATGTTAAGACTTAAGGATCATTCAACTTAATTTACGTTCATCATTGACTAAATGTCTGATGTCCGTAGCCGCTCCATCACCAGATTCGAGCTTTCAGTCGAGTTATGTCCAACATTGAGAAAACCACGAACTTGCACAAGCATTGAAAAAGGTAACTAACAAATTAGATATACGAAGATAGACTATAGGTGTTGTATATTTTTAACCTCATAGAGAATCCAAAACAAACTCTAAACACAAATATAAAAGAATGGAAAGTCTCGAATAGGGGATTGACTTATGATGTGGTGTGAAACAGAGAGGGTTGAGACAGTCTATTCGTATCCCGACCCTGGTTCAACTAGGATTCAAAGGAAGATGATGACGACGACGATGATGATAGAGAATGCATTAGAGGAAAATAAAGAGAACAGAAAGAGCGAGAGAGATGTAGACCTTATACAAAGAGAAAAGATAGAGAGCGAGAGAGAGAAAGTTAAATAAACAGAGTAGAGAAAGTTAAGAGAAAGATTGTAACAGGGAAAGCAGTTTAAAGTAAAATGAGATATGTACAGAATAAATTAGCACACTGACAGGTTTACAATTTGGCCCAAATTAAACGATTTAGTCGATCAACCGCTTAGTCGAGCTTTCTCTCTCCCCCTCCCCCCTCTCTATCTCAGTGCACGGCATAATGGCAGGTCCATGGTATATAGCGCCTCCTCTCTTCTCTGTCTTCCGCTTTCCTCTTCATGTCCACATATGATTGGGTCTTTAAATCTTCTAACATACCTAATCTCGGCCTGCCTCTACCTCTTTTTCCTTCCATTCTGCCTTCTATGACTTCTTTAAATAGATTTTCCCCCTACGATCTATTTGATCTATCAACGATTAAGTCTTACTTACTAATTAATAAAATTTGTTTAATTGATTTAGCTAACACTGAAAATTCAAAAGAATCAAAATCAGAAATCTAAGGAGAGATAAAGCAGGAGACAAAAGGAGAAGCAGGATCAGATACAAACAGACCTCGGCACCAGTCTAAGTTAATAATTGCGAGAGAAGGAAGCCATTGCAATAAATCTGTGCAGACATAAACAACAGACTCTCTTTGACTTTCATTCAGCTTTATATATATATAATTCCTATCAGGCAATTACTGCATTGTCTGGTATGCAGCCTGAACGGAACAATTACTGAGCAGAAATTACACGTAATAAACCGCTTTATTTAGATTTCATCAAATGACGCCACTGGCTGGAAATAGCGCTGAGTAGTTTTCCAGTGTTGGAAACGGGAAGTCGTGGGTTGAATAAACCGTGAGACGTTTCTAAAGCTGAACGGTATTGACTATATTAGATACAAATTTGGTAGATCAGTAGTTAGTATATGATAACGCCCACATGCAAATACAGAACTTTAATTTGCTTGAATTAGCTAGCTATGAAAAGACTATATCACATATAATTTACTGAACTTTTATCTATACTACATTAAATGAAACGAATAACTGGAACAGAGTTTTCCAACAACCCGCTGCAAATTTTCTAATCAGTTTTAATTTTGCTAGAAAGGAAAACAGTTAGAAGTAAAAGTGAATACTAAGCAGAAAGGAACTTTTCTAAGTCATAGACTATTGGTTGCCTTTTTGAGAAATGCTTAATTAAATTTTACAACAATCTGTGCAACAAACTTCTCGAATTTGTAAACAATTCTTAAGAATGTTTAAGTCGGAGACAATCTCACACTCTTTTAGTCTCTATGGTGAAACTACAGTTACGGCTGGAGCCAGTGGCGATGTCGGTAAGATATTCGACCGCGGACCAGTATGTGCGGGGTTCAAACCTGGGCTCGCCCGTCAGTGGCATCGCTTTCGAGTGAGAAAACTGACGTTAAAATTAGGTTTACCAGCTTTTACAGTTAAGATATTACCACAGATAATGAAAAAATAAATGTTTCGTTGTAACTAGAAACAAAGGAAGTTTCACGTAGGGCCTGATCCCATTCAATTCCATACAGTCCGCATGGGACACTCTTCGACATTTTGTAAGGTTAGAAAGCCAGTAAAAAAGCTAATGTTAACGTCAGTTTCCTCACTCGACAGCGATGTCAGTGACGGGCGAGCCCATGATTCGAACCCCGCACATACTGATCCGCTGTCGAGTATCTTACTGATATCGCCACTGAGTGGTTGTAAAATAACGTTAAATTATTATAAGTAATTAACGTTTAGTTACTTTAAGTTGCACTTCAAACTTGGCCCAACCCCGTAATCTTTTAGAGCAGTTACCCATAATCTACTTAAATTGAACCTTATACAGGAAAGAATTGATTGCTGAGCTGACTCGGGGAGTTTTGTTGATCTGTCATCTAAACCAAAACTTTAACTTGAAATATAAACGGAACAGAAGTTTAACGTAGCTTTACAACTTTATTCAAAATCCACCTCTCCATGGCCAATGGATAGGCCTATGTTTGCACTATCAAGCCATGTAAATGTGATAATGACAGTTTACTGCGGTTTTTTAGAACGATATTGCTGGATAATGTGAGAGAACGAGACGAAAATCGTTTTAAAATAAAATTTTATACTGTACCGCCGCCTAGAGCTTTTCTTTAGAGTGTTAGTCAACGCTTACCCCTAGCTAAAGGTTGCAGATTAAAAATGATCTGATGGCTTTTGAAAATGATAAAATAAACGATAAATAATAATAATATAATAAAATGCAAATTATATATATATATATATATGTATGTATTTATATATGCATGTATATATATACATATATATAGGCCTATATATATACATACATATATAAATATAAATATATATATATATATATATATGTATACATATATATATATAGGCTAATGTATATGTATATGGCAACACAAAAACGCATCACCAAGTTTAAAATTATTTTTCAAAAGTATTTAAATTAGTGAAAGGCTTTAGGATTATTATTTCTGAGATTGAAGATTTAGAAGACTGTGAAATATTTTTAAAGACCCTTGAGATTTTTAATATATACAAAATATTAAAATATCCATTTAACTCTGAAATTAATAAAATGCTACTTAGATTACTAAATACAGAAGGCTAATACTAACGGCGTTGATGAACAGTAACATCGTCTCAAATTGTCAATCAAACGGAAGATAAGTCAATTTATCATGACAGAAATAAACCTGCCCGTCACTGACATCGTTTTCGAGTGAAGAAACTGACTTTAACATTAGATTTACCAGCTTTTTGAAAAATTGAAAAATTAAACTAATTGAGAAGTTTATTTAAAATGATCATTTTACAATTGAAAAGAGTAACGTGCCGCATAACAGAGAGCGAGAGAGAGAGAGAGAGCATGAGGAAAAAGTAACAAGCTTTCTGAGTTTCAACTGCCCAAATATCGCTGCCTCTAAGAGAGTTTCGTGATCTACAGTACTCTCTGATCCTCCCTTACGATGTTCGGTCAGCCTTGCGCCAAGTAGCCAAACTTGTGCTTGCTGCAGCCACTTGATGTATTAGCAATAATTTTGAAAGAAGAAATTAATAGTTCGCAAAAACCTAATAGTTTTTAGTTAAGATGATCATATTCAATTTTAAAATTTAAGTTTCTTACACTAAATAACCATTCTTGCTCGTGTTGAGTTCGGATCTCTACAAATCAGATCAAACGATAACTGCACGTGTCGTAAGAGATGGTTACGCATAAACTGAGGTAGGCAATGTAAACTATCTTAGAAGTCATATATTCTAAAAGGCTTAGCTGCTGAGATGAGATAAGTTTTGGGTCAAAGAATTGCTTCTACTGAGTGAGAAAGACGAGAGTAGTAGGAATATGTAAAAGAGGCTTGGGCTTGATATTCTGCAGAACACAATAGAGAGAGAGAGAGAGAGAGAGAGAGAGTGAGAGAGAGAATGAATAGTCTAAAAGACATTAAAGAAAGCGGTTAGGCCTATCTGAATTGGCTGGAGCCAGTGGCGAAGTCGGTAAGATACTCGACCGCGGATCAGTATGTGCGGGGATCAAATCCTGGGCTCGCCCGTCACTGACATCGCTTTCGAGTGAGGACACTGACGCTAAGCTTAGCTTTACCAGCTTTAGGATATGGTTTAGATAGAGGTAGGGGAGTATAGCTTTGGGTCAGGGTTAGGAATGAAACGACAGAGTATAATCAAGCAGACAGTCAGGCATAGAGAGAAGTACAATAAATCAGACAGTCAGGCATAGAGAGGAGTATAATCAACCAGACAGTCAGGCATAGAGAGGAGTATAATCAACCAGACAGTCAGGTATAGAGAGGAGTATAATCAAGCACACAGTCAGGCATAGAGAGAAGTATAATCAAGCAGACACCAGACATAGGGAGGAGTATGATCAAGCAGACATCGAGACATAGAGACGAGTATATCTCGGAGCTGACACAATGACACATAAGCTCATAACTTTGCTCCTGCAGAACGAGTAAGAAAGGCCTGATCCAGCCACAATGCAAACAGGAAGTCCACATATATCCGTGGCATTAGATATTCATAGCCAACTATCGACATAAACCACTCGCTTCCACAACTCATTACACAAACCAACAGCCCCATATTGAACGAGTGGGCACTAGGCACGTGCCTGTTGATAAAGGCTAAAGGCTTAATCCTGGTAGCCATTAGATCAATGACAAAAATCGTATTGTTTATTTTCTAAATGCCATCTAATCTAACCCTAATTCCATTTAAATTAAACCCTAACCCTATCACTAACTCTAATCTTAAATGTAATCCTTAACAAACTTAATAACTTCTATACACCCAATTAAATAAACAACACGATTTTTGTCATTGCGTTTATTGGTGTGAGTATGGCAGGGGCGTGGAGAGCGCTGATTTGAACCCTTAACCTACTGATCCGCTAAATATGATTTACATTTAATATAGTCTACGCGTAAAATACATACTGTAGGATTTATGGAAATTTTATATGATTAAATTTTCAAAAGATATAAGCTACACAATTAATGCTCTATAATCTTATATGTTTATTATTCTCTCTCTCTCTTTCTCTTAGTGCACTTCCTACTGGCAGATCCATGATATATAACGCCTCCAGTATTCTCTGTCTTCCGCTTTCCTCTTCATGTCCACGTATGAGTGGATCTTTAAATCATCCAACATACCTAATCTCGGCCTGCCCCTGCCTCTATTTCCTTCCATTATGCCTTCTATGACCTCTTTTAATAGACTTTCCTCCCTTAGCATGTGTCCAATCCAACTCTCTTCTTCCTATTTCTTAAAGCATTTATCAACTGTCCATCTGTATCAACTCTCTACAGAACTTCCTCATTTGTAACCTTTTGAGTCCAACTAATTCTTTCCATTCTTCTCCATATCCGCATTTTTAATGTCTCTAGTTTCTTAATATCATCATTCCTAAAGCTAAAGCTAAGGTTAACGTCAGTTTCCTCACTCGAAGGCGATGTCAATGACGGGCGAGCCCAGGATTTGAACCCCGCACATACTGATACGCGGTCGAGTATCTTACCGACTTCGCCACTGGTCCAGCCAGTGGCGAAGTCGGCAAGGTCCATGTTACTCGTCATAATGGAGGCTATTAAGAACAATTAGTTTTACGGATTCAACAACTGAATCCCTATACAGACTTTTGTTTCTACTCGTATCTAAGAAATCATTGTTTTTCCTTCTGCTTACATTCCCCGTTCCTCTAGTGACCTTAAAACTCACGAGATTCATTTTATTAACTTATAATTACATCTAGCACTCACAAGCCACAATTTAATTACTGCCGTAGCACTGCTTATCTCGTACTAACATCATAACTACATTGTGAATAATCAATTATGTAGCTCTATATAATACTTTAGTATCCACAATTACCCATTAAGTTTGAATGTTAATCCCTTTAGGCCTCTAGTGCAATGAAAGCTAAACCACCGAGTCCATGTTTTCACAGTCTTTCTGCTCTCTACTTTTTTGTTATCTCTGCAAATTTCGATTTTCTGACAACGATTTACCGAATCAGCCATTGTGTCTGATAAAGTCTAAGAATTTTCTTATAAGCTAGGTCATCTGACAGCGAATACAAAATTCAATATCGTCTCGCAAGACGCATTAATGCTTTGTTTCTTGGTGCTTCTTTTTAAACGAAATCGCTTCCATTTTCCTTAATTTTTCTCTATTATCTAGATGAGCTTCTTTCACAATTTATTAAATTGGCTTGTTGGCGATGAATGTAAACCTTTCCAGGTGTAACCTTGATAATAAAATTACTAAATTATTTTAAAAAAATTATTCAATCCCATATATGTGAATTGAATATACTAGTAGCGCTTAACGCATATTGATTTAGTAGCGACTACGTAAATTTATTTATTTGTTCATGATATTTTCTCTTATATTTATTTACTAAGGGTATTTTCTCTGATATTCACATCGTATATTCTGGTAAATATTAGACTAATCTTCTTGTTTAATTTTAGATGGGATTTTAATGACTCTTCGAAATTTGCTTACGGGCTTTATTCATACTGTTTATTTTTTTATATCTGCTATGTTCAACAAGATGTTCCGTGCTTTTAGTCACTGCAAAAGTAATAATAAAATCTAAAAGCTGATTAATCTAAGGTTAACGTCAGTTTCCTCTCTCGAAAGCGATGTCAGTGACGGGTGAGCCCAGGATTTGAACCCCGCACTTACTGATCCGCGATCGAGTATCTTACCGACGTCGCCACTGGGTCCAGCTAGAAAAAAGCAGCGCTCTTTCTGACCGATCAAATATACAAAATTTATATTTTCTGACTAACTGAGAATTGAACCATGGTCTCTCACTCAAAGATACGTTTGTCATCCACAGCACTGAATATTAAATATTTGAATATTGAATATTATACTTTCTGAATATTAAAATCCTACACACTAACACGAGTATTGTGAGATATACTATAAGTAATATTTAACATGAGCGTTGTTTTAGACAGTGAATTTAACATCCATGCACTGAACATATATCGACCACCTGTACACCTCCAAATAGCCCACCAACTCATAAAGACCACCAGCTCACAAAGCTTATGAACGGGATGAGAGTAAAGCATAGAGCTACCGACAGAATACTATACGCTCATCAGTCTTGATCCGCTCTTATGAATCAATTCCAAGAGTGAATTCATTTGCTCTATTTCTTCAGTGCTACCATCGCTAAATTTATAATTGTAATAAATTATGAAAATTCGAATGTCAAGGCCTCAGAATTAAAATTCTGCAGTGGAATTGAAATTATCTTCATCAGAAACGTTCGGATGATTCCTTCTCTGTAGAAATTTGAATATCTTGTTAGCTCCAGAATGTGCAAAAATAGACTAAACGAAATCTATGCGTTCAGAAGAAGAGGCTGCTTAGATAAAAATTTGAATTTAGATGAAACCAAATCATGCGTGACGCTGTCAGAGAACTTAATTACTTTAGAAATCCAGATGTTCAAAAATGCCGCCACAACGATTCTGATATGTTGGAATTAACCATCATTTGATTCACTTTTCTCGAGGCCTACTAAATCCTAGTTAACGCTAATTAATCAATACAAGATTGATTGATTGTTTGATTAGTTGACTTATTGAATTATTGATTGACCATTGTGTCTGATATGAAAGTTGTTGACTTTATAAGAAGGGTGTGACTGATTGGTTGATTTTTTGATTGATTAAAATTACGTAGATATTAAATTATATTCTGAGGAAGGTAACTGGAAACTACCTCAGAAATCTTACTTTTTCCAAGCTATAGGCTACATTAGGTAATCGATAAGGCAAAGACTTTGTGAAGGGATTAACTTGTTGATCTAAGGAGTGCTCTTATGGAGCGAGTAAGCAGACTTTGGGCATGAATATGAACCTTGAAACTGCCACGTGGCAGTGCACTGAAGAGAGAGAGAGAGAGAGAGAGAGAGAGAGACAGTGATGATATAATGTTATAGTTTAACGACCATTAAATATTACGTCATTTATGTTGCTCTTAATAGAAGTATAAAATTGTTTAGACAACTGATTTGCATCTATAATTATATAGCGTTCTTTAAATAATTTATGATAATCTGATAAATTACTTTATAGCGTCAACAATTCTATTATCTTACAAGAATTTATCACGCACTAATATTAATTGTTTCCTTATCAATTCATTAGCAGACTCTATAAGCCAGTAATAGACCTGGGCTTTATTTTATAAAAGTACATAATCTACACTGAAAGTTCAGCGACCTCTTTCAAAACGACGTATGGCAACAGGATGCCTATTGAATCACTAAAAATCTAATATAGAAAAACCAAAATAGAAAAACCCAATATAGAAAAACTCAATATAGAAAGGCACATATATATTTTACTGCGGGTTTACGACTAAAAAATATGCCGCATAGAAATGTGAAATTTACAGATCAGCACCTGCAACCAGTCTATATAAAGCTGTAGGCACAAATTCAAAATGGTGGATTTCTACACTGCATTGTATTCTTGTTTAAGGTTTCTTTAAAGGATTTAATTCATTCTACATTTTCGCTGTTCTCGCCAAAGATGGCGAAGGAACGGTAATAGTGGTTTCGAGACGACCTGAGTGCAAATCCAAATCAAAGGTGTATTCAGCCTTAGAAAGGAAAATCGTATATTTGTGATAGGCGACAATTGGCGCTGTGCAAGGCTAAACTGCTAGTATACAAGACTCATTATAAAGTTTGGTGAAAAAATGCACAAATAAAACACAAGGGCTTCAGAATAGACTGGCAAATCCTGATATCCCGTGTTGGACTTAAGAACCAGCTAGAAATCCTCAACCTACAAGAATCAACAAATCCAGGACAACTAATCTAATGGCTAATGTCAATAGAGGCTATAGGAATATACATATATAGATGCGTTGATATATACTTGCAGATATAATGCAGATTTAGACATCTATAGATATACAAATACATTATATATAGATATATAGATATAGGCCTATAGGCCCCAAATGCAGATATGTAGATATATCGATATGTAGATATATAGAAATGTGGAAATATAGATAGGCCTATAGATAAATATAGATAGGCCTATAGATAAATATAGATAGGCCTATAGAGAAATATAGATAGGCCTATAGATAAATATAGATAGGCCTATAGAGAATATAGATAGGCCTATAGAGAAATATAGGTAGGCCTATAGAGAAATATAGATAGGCCTATAGAGAAATAAAGATAGGCCTGTAGAGAAATATAGATATGAATAGAGAAATAAAGATAGACCTATAGAGAAATATAGATAGGAATAGAGAAATAAAGATAGGCCTATAGAGAAATACAGATAGGCTTATAGAGAAATAAAGATAGGCCTATAGATATACAGGCAGACTATCAAAATTGAATGCTCAAGGACCGATACTGTCTTAAGTATCAATTTCAAAAGCACTACTCGTGTGTGATATGCTTTGATAGTAAATCACTGAAAAATTTTATTATCTAGAATCTTTCTATAATCGTAGTTTTATATCCTTATTTAATTAAATCTATTGTAAATTAAATATTATTAACTTATATTAAACACAAAATATATCTACAAGATAATTATAATCAAATTGGGTCGCACAAGCTTCCTGGCCTCTCTTTAAAATTAAATGTATTTATTTACAAAAAATAATTCAAATTGAATTTCAGAGTAAAGTTCATCGCCAGAGTTTAAATATGATATGGATATTTAAATGTTATTAAAATGTGAGATTTTAATAAAAGTTATTTCATCGCTCTAACCAAGACTTAATATACTTATCACACTGTATAATAAACCTGATTAGCTTTGTAAACACAGAATCAGAATCTTTGTAAAAACAGAAGCTACAGAATCTACATTTCATTAAATTAAATTTTTATATCGTGTGTCAGCTTCTGGAGGATATGCGTGGCTGCAATGTAGTATAACTGTTAGAATTCTAAGCCATAGAGACAATGGTCGCAGGATTCAAATCCTGGCCCAGTCTGATTGATATTCACATATACGTACAGCCTAGTATAGCCATAATACATAGATTCTTCCCTCTCTCTTTCTCATCTCTCTCTCTCTTTCTCTCTCCTCCCTCCCCTCTTCATATACTTTCATATCATGGTCCATTTCATCTCTATTCCTCTACTTTCTCATACATGCAAATTATTACTGATATAATTATAATTAAAATATAAAAAATTAAATTTTCATTTTAATCATAACCAAACTGTGGTCGCAGATATTCAATAAATCTTCTGGAATCGTCATCTTTATTCTGAGTTTGGATATGCATTGACATCGGATAATTGATATAAATTTTATGTAGCCTATTCTACCTAGATGACTGCAATGATAGGGGCCTTTTCATAGAAATAATCGTTAAAGATTGAGTAATGCTTAATGTGACGACAAAACTAGAGTAGCATTTATTCATCTTACAAAAATATTATACCAGTGCGTGAAAGCTCATCAACTTTTGGCTCCACAATGCATTAACAATTAGCAATTGGAAGTCTTATCCAAACGAATGAGCTCTAATGCGCTCAAATTGAAATTTGCATCATATTTAGATGAAAATGTTAATTTTAATTTAGTTAAACAATAAGTCATCTAGATGTCCTATTTAGTAAATAAAAAGTGTCAGAAATATCAGATCTACTACAATTGTCTTAAAGTTTTTAGAAAATGTGTATGCTGAAAAAAGACTAGCCTGTTTTATGATGATGAAGATTCTGTTTGATTGATTTATTGACAATTGATTAATTGATATTGATATTTGATTGTTGATTTATTGATGATTGATTTATTGATGATTGATTAATTGATGATTGATATTTATGATTGACATATTGTTGATTGATTTATTGATGATTGATTTATTGTTGATTGATTTATTGATGATTGATTAATTGATGATTGATATTTATGATTGACATATTGTTGATTGATTTATTGATGATTGATTTATTGTTGATTGATTTATTGATGATTGATTAATTGATGATTGATATTTATGATTGACATATTGTTGATTGATTTATTGATGATTGATTAATTGATGATTGATATTTATGATTGACATATTGTTGATTGATTTATTGATGATTGATTTATTGTTGATTGATTTATTGATGATTGATTAATTGATGATTGATATTTATGATTGACATATTGTTGATTGATTTATTGATGATTGATTTATTGTTGATTGATTTATTGATGATTGATTAATTGATGATTGATATTTATGATTGACATATTGTTGATTGATTTATTGATGATTGATTAATTGATGATTGATATTTATGATTGACATATTGTTGATTGATTTATTGATGATTGATTTATTGATGATTGATTTATTGTTGATTGATTTATTGATGATTGATTTATTGATGATTGATTTATTGATGATTGATTTATTGATGATTGATTTATTGATGATTGATTTATTGATGATTTACTTATAGATGATTTATTTATTGATGATTGATTTATTGATGATTTATTTATTGTCGATTGATTAATTGATGATTGATTTATTGTTGATTGATTTATTGATGATTGATTTATTGGTGAATGATTTATTGATGATTGATTTATTGGATTGAATGATTTATTGATGATTGATTTATTGGTGAATGATTTATTGATGATTGATTTATTGGTGAATGATTTATTGATGATTGATTTATTGGTGAATGATTTATTGATGATTGATTTATTGGTGAATGATTTATTGATGATTGATTTATTGGTGAATGATTTATTGATGATTGATTTATTGATGATTGATTTATTGATGATTGATTTATTGATGATTGATTGACTGATGCTTCATAATGAGGATGACTCCGAATATCTCTGAAAGACAGGAAGTAGTGATTGACTGAAGGCAATTATGAGCTTGAATACTATTAATTTTTATTTTTATTTTTATTTTACCAACTGTATGGTAAAGCATACATAGTTGCAGACAAAATAATAATCAAAAAGAAAAACCGTGCTGACTTGAAATAAATTTGTGACACAAATGTCAAGAATACTCAGTTGTTAACATAAACAGTATAGACCCTACGCAAACGTTTTATAATATACAGGTACATGTAAACGCATACATAAATTTCATATACTTGTATAGCATGTATACTATGATACCTGAAATAGTACATGAGTTGTTGAATTAAAAATTTATATTTCTTTGCAAAAAACTTTAATAACTTGCATAATTTTATATGACTGCATAAAAGTAGAGTCGTAATACAATGATATAATGTAGTAAGGTATACTGTACAAAGTATACAAAGTTTACAATTCAAAATGTACTGCAATACAATGTAGTACACTATAGCATAAATGTATTAATCGTAACTTCTACTCTGCAGCCGTAATTAAAACTATTAAAATTTTAAATAAAGCTTTATTTACTTAAATAATAAGTCATCTAAATTCCTTATTTAGTAAATAAAGTGTCAGAAATGTCAGATTTACAATTGTCGTAATGTTTTTAGAAAATGTGTAGGCCGAAATAAGACTATTTGATGATGATGAAGATTCTGTTTGGATTAATTGAATTGTAGTGTAGCACTAACAACTTAAATGCTTCTTTCGTTTAAGCAACGCAATATTAATGGATAATCAGTTTTTACACATTATGCACTAGAGGTAAATCTAAATTATACAATACCCTTACACTAGTGGCCATTATGTGCAAAATCTGAAGCAAGTAAAAGGACATAATTCCTTACGAGCGCAGGATTTGAACCACACACCTACAGAGCCTCTTATTTACGCTCCTTAGCTTCATGACCAATCAATCAATAAGAATTTAACGTCCGGTTCCTCGCCATAAGGCAATGTCAGGGACGTTTACAACCTACATATGTAACTTATGAAAAAGAATTGCCTTGTATCGAGTAACTAATAAAATCGGTTATGTATGTGATCGCTGTTCAGTAGGTGCAGAGTTCAAATCCAGTGTTCATCCCGTCACTGACACTTTCGATAAGACAAATTTGCAGTAAACTCGACCTCGACTCTTGCCTCACAGTGTTAACCTTATCGGTTTTGAAAATCACGCAATTCTGTACGTGATTTCTGAGCTTTAATCCATTGCTTTACGAACACGAGTAGTTATAGTGTGCTTCGTTTTGTAAAAATATACAGAAGTCAAGTTTTCGATAACAGTTACAGTTTCAAAAGTAAAAAGTTCACAATGATTTTAAAAAGTTAGTAAAGCTAATGCTAACGTCAGTTTCCTCACTTCAAAGCGATGTCAGTGACAGGCGAGCGCAGGATTTGAACCACACACCTACTGATCCGCGGTCGAGTATATCTTACCGACATCGCCACTTAGCCCATTAATTATTTTCTAAACCATGCAAAAGCTGCTATTACTTAAAATTAAGCAGAGTAATCAAATGTTTAATTCGAAGAGAAAGAAAGAAAACAATACGAATATTAGATAATTAATTTATAGTACCTTTATTTTTCTCTTTAGAATCGTTGAGCAGAAGAATACGGTATATTTTAAATAGATTTAATAATCTAACATTAACATAAACCTAGGACACTGCGTACTATGGAATGCAGCCGTGTATCATTGATGACGGATGCACTGGAAATAACCGATCAGCCCGTCAGTGGTCCAGATATACTGTCAGAGCGCTGCAGAAAGAAGCAAATGTCGATTGTGTGGACCTACCTTCAGCTTCTGTGACAGTGTTGATAACATTCCACACCGAGTGACTTCCTGGGTGTGTGCCTCGTTGTATGCTTGGATGTATTCCTGGCTGTATGATTCGTTGAATGCTTGAATGTGTCCCTGGCTGTATGCCTCGTTGTATGCTTGTATATGTTTCTGGCTGTATGCCTCGTAGTATGCTTGTTGATGTTCTTGGCTGTATGCCTCATTGTATGCTTGTACCGAAGGCTGGGTGTGCATGTTTATGTATGAGTGAATCACAACTTTATTCAGAAGTAGGAATGTTTGTGAGAGTTTTGATTAGGCAGATTACGAATATCCAATCGATCAATCAATCAATAAGAATTTAACGTCCGGTTCCTCGCTATAAGGCAATGTCAGGGACGCAGGGACGAAATTACTAATTTTTTAAATCAGTCAATCAATAAGAATTTGGCGTCCGGTGCCTCACCATAAGGCAATTAGGGTCTACTGGACATCTCAAGTTGACGCTGCACCAACAATTACCCAAAGAAATGACAATACTCAAAACTAATTTAAAAATTACAAATATAAATAAAGTATAGGTTTCAGTCAAGATCAGATGACGATTACCTGTTAGTAAGATGGTACAATTATGCTATCCATCAATATGTTAACATATTCGAGTCACCAGCACAATTAATGGACGGAATATTAGCAATTGTTTTATTCTGCAGAAAACACCACAGTTTAACCCTGTACGATAAAGAATATCGTTTGGAATAAATCGAGTATTTACTAAAAGTATTTACTATTTGTGAAATGGCTTAGATATAGTCGAATGTGCCCTGTATAACAACCATAATACAGCTCTAAATATATATTTGCATTTTTTATTTTTTATTTTAGCGTTCTCTTCCTCCCTGAAAAATCCTCTACCTCACTTGGAACATCAGTCCAGAATCTAGTTTAACAATTGGGTGTCGCCTGAAATTGAGAAGGAAATAATAAAACGAATATATAATAATATTAATTCATTAATTGTAGTGATAGAATTAGTTAAATTTGCTTACATTTATTCATCGCTTCGTCAAAATTTCTGCAATTTTAGCGTCACGTTTCATTTATTCTTGTGTCGTACAATTTAAACATTTCATCGACCTCTCACATGGTGATGACATACTATATGGATGATCCAGTTACAGATAGGACTGACACAGTTACGGCATGAGTTTCGCTTGGACTCCACAAACGACACAGGAGTCCGCACGGCTTGATCGTTAGTAAACTAGTGTGGCTTCTCTTAAGAGATTTACACAAGTGTGGGCGAAATATGTACGGCAAATAAGACAAGGATTCCAGTAAGAAAAATTTGATGGTTGTTGGAATACGAATTATTAGGAAGTAGTTATTAGAATTAGACGACTTTCAACTTTTGTTGGTTAACATTAAATATTTAATTAATTGTAATTAGTTTGTATTAAATTTAATTTGCTTTAATTCATAATTTTAATTAATAAAAATTAATTAAAGGGAATTTTTTCTATCTGTTATATTCCATGAGATAAGAGTTCGCAGATTTTAAATTTTGCGCCAAAAATAAAATTCAAGAAAATTTCTACCTTATCCATTGAATTTAAAACATGACTTATGTTGGAAAATCTTCAACATTTTCCGTTGAATTTAAGGCTTGATCTATTTTGGCTAAATCTATTGTGCAGCGTAGAAAACTGATCAGTGTTAAAAGTTGGTGTTTGGCATCTTCAGAGGTGCAACGATAACAAATAAAGGGTCTAAAAGAGGAACAAAATTCAAAATCCAAAAAACTAGTCCAAAACGTATTCCTGTATAACAGCCTTTCTAAAATATACTTCATTGGCTAAACTTCAAGAAAACTGTTTAATGATTTATTTGTGCTAAATGTCCTGTTCAAAAATTGTTGCTAAAAATAAAAATCTTAAAACTATTCAAAAACCGCAACATCATAACCGATGTGGCAGAAATTTTCACAGCTTGAAAGTAAGCAAACGTTTAATTAATCATTGAGTGACTAAATTGTCAAAGGAATACAAATCAAAGTATGACCAGAACCGTATGACGAATATAAAGTCTGGTCATTTATATGCAGTATAAAAGCCCTATTGTCCTGACAACAAGAAAAAGCTGAGCTCCTATGGTAGGTTTTCAAGTCAGCATAACGCAGCCTCCTTACACATTTTTGCATCTATGTCGTCTAACAGAATCTAACTAAATCTATTTTACGTTCCGCACTTTCACTTTCACTAATGAACTATGCGCTGCTCTTAAATCTCTATATAGTCTCTTATTGGGATTCGTACTTCATTCGATTCTTCTGAGCCACATATTTTAGTAAATTGTACACGTGAGGCATCGTGCTGCTGGATATAGATCTGAAACTCGTATTATGCCTTCAATAAATACTAGTTAAAGGGTAGGTTTGAAGTAATTAGATTTCCCGTGGCCTCACTGGCAGCAACACGATGGTTTAACTTAATTATAGATTCCTGTTGGTTGCGGATCTCTTTCCAATACTGAATCTCTGAATGCTGACTCATCGATAGCTACGTCTTTTAGTAAGAGACGACTAACACAGATTTACCTATCAATTCAAAGTCACTTAGCAAGAGAGAAAGTGTGTATTGTCTCAAATTTCACTTTATCATCATGGAACTTATGGATGTGTGAGGAAATGAAGCTGCTATGAAGCAGAAGTGGCTGCTGAAGACATGTTATAAAAACAGTTTTTACTACTTTATTTCTGAGAATCCTAACATCAATATCATTCTGGTTTTTCGAATAACACACAAAGCTAAGGTTAAGCGTCATTTTTCTCACTCGGAAGTGTTATCAGTGACGGGCGACCCAGGATTTGAACCCAGCACCATCTGATCCGCGGTCGTGTATCTTACCGACTTCGCCACAAAACATGCCGCACGTGTTATAGAGTTTCCTTTCCTAGTTTCTGATTTTATAGTTTTAATTATTTCTTCCTTCACTCCATGGTTATTTTTAATAATTACCATGTCATGTCGCATCGATTGCAGCTTTTCGCGGATTAAAGAGTAACCTTCCAAAATCAAAGTGTTTCAGTTCATGCTAAGCTCTCAGCACTTGGTCTTTTAAGGGTGTTCGCCCATCCAAGTAATAATCGGGCCCGACCTCGCTTAAGTTCGTTTATTGACTCGTACGCTTAACTAAGTGCGCTAAACCCTGCTCCAAGCGAGTGAGGAAAGACTATCTTAAAGTATTATTATTCTTTTATGTTTCTTATAGATAATATTCCGCATTTGCATTGACTTTTATACGGTTCACATACATGATCGTCCACCTTAGCATTACGGATACGGAAACGGGAGCGACTTTCATTCCATCCTATACAGATGCATTTATTAGCTAATTGATGGAGAAGTTTCGGACTCTTCATCCTGTGGAGATATCATCGAGTAAATCAAGATTGATGGAAGCACAGTGCTTGGTATTGTCATGTAATGACTTTCAATAAATAGAGAATCGTCCTGTTAACGTAATATAATAAGATTACAGAGGAGTGCAACTGCACTGGTGCAAGAGATTAAATGTGTTGATTTACAATAAAAACCGACTTAAATTTAAATTAACTCAATTTGTGAATTCTTTAGACTTTTGTTACTTGTTCCCTTACCAATTTCTCCAGACTATAACCAATTTCTTCACCGGTTTCTCGAGATAATTACCAGTTTCAAAAGACAATCCAGAAAATCTCGCACATTTGTCTCCTTAATTTTTGAGCGTTAATTCTTCAAACTAATCATATATTTAATCAATAAATATTCGGGTTTTGATATAACTATTTCAATATTTAGTGTAGTTGTCTCTTTGAAACACTTTTACATATCGGACACTGTTAGTCTAATATCTATCTAAGCAGATGAAGCGCGAAGGTATGTTATCAATGAAACTAAGCACAAATTTTTAAGAACCATTATCGCTGAAGAGATGTCCATGACAGCATTATTTGCTCCAGCATCCGTAAAATGAAGAAAGCTTTTAGCTCTGAGACAAAAAGATGTTTCTTCTAGTCAACTTTTCATTGAACTTTTAAAACAGCTCACATGCATCTAAAAAGATTTCCATTAAAACACAACTTTTGTGTAGACACTATTTGCGTAAAGTGATGCGGGGAAAACAATAGACAGCTTGCCGTTAACTAATAACTATTTTTCCTGAAAATCGACTAATACGATTAACTTAATGATATTTATGATTTGTAAAATAGCTTTTAATTAGTTGTAGTTAATAAGTTCTTAGGTTGCCGATAGTATAACTAATCGAAAAGACAATTCGTAGTAAAACTAATATTTAAAAATTACTGCATTTCATCATATAACTGTTATTTTACATTTGTCTGCTCTAATGCCTTGATGTTTATGACATAGGAATCAGGAGGACATCGGTTCAAATCCCAGAGGGATCGTCTCTTACAGTATCCCTTGTGACACGAAACCAGACGTTAAACTTAGACTTACAGATTGTTTGTTTCTAAAAGTCATAGAGATGGCATGCTTCAACATGAGTCTTAAAAAGGCTCTTCATGAATGTGTGTCTTTGAAAATAGTACCCAATAAGCTTAGGAAAAATATTAAATTAAATAAAGTTTCACTGACGAATGGTTGTCATAATGCATGTATAAAGTACTAATCTTATTTAGCTATCACGAGGTTGCATTCATTACGTCCTTACATCCATCAATTTCTTCCCATCTATGCCGTTTTATTCCATCCATAGACTTCGTGATAATGAATATATAATGTTTCAGCTATATACTGTATAATGCTATATATATACAAAGGTGTCCATGTTCCATCAAATGCTCTTAATTTTTAAACGTAGATTTTGTCGTATAAGTCGAGTATTTAGAATACTTTCCAGTGTCTTTAATCTCCAGCACCTGTTTTGATACATCTTACGTCAGTAGCAGTAAAATTGTTATATCTTCTGAAATGACCCAGACACACACGTAGCTCGAGCAATGCCTGATTAATTATGGACAATTGACACCTGTTCATTACAATCTCTATCGCCTAAGATTTCGGCAACCAATCGAAGGGTTAGACCGTGATCTGTCCTTACCTTTTTCGTCTACTCTTTGATTCTTCTAGATAAATTACCAAAGGGGCAAAGATAAATTCTATTGTTTGTATATGTCCTATATACATGTATATACATGTCTATATATCACACTTATCTAAATCTAGTTTACTATCCAAGCATCCAGAGACAATTAGCTATGTAAAAAAATTATATCTATGATACTGATAGAGTAATTCAAATGGCCAAAGGCCACAACACCACTGGCAATATGATATAGTACCTTTATCAAAGGTTCGAAAATTTTTACAGTAGACACTATTGTAAGCATTACAGAAATCTTTCAGTTTGGCTTAATATATACCAATACATCTTATAGGAATTAAGAACTTTTTTGCTACTAAAGCAACTATCATTTTTAATATTACAACGTGGCAAGTTCAGGTTGCAACAACAACAATATGATTAGAGTACTACTGTTGTCCATGACAACATCTGGCACTGTGGAACCAAATCAAAACCGATGAGCAGAGTGAGGGATCGATAAACGGTGCAAGCTAAAATCCGGTTAATCAGTCCAAGGAAGGGTACTAGCGGATTAGAGGTTTACGTGTTGGTCTCAGTTCATGGACATTAGGTGAATAGGAAAGATCGAAGAGAAAAGCGTTTAACCGCCTATGAAGATGTTCGCAAAGTAGGAAATGTTGATCAGGAGTAGATGAGGGGTGTGCAAAGTGGAAGGAAGAGAATTCAAGACTTGTCGGGCAGCATGCTAGGCAGTTGCGCGTTTTTTAAAATAGAGTAAGGCCTTTTGAGCAGTTTTTACATTGAACTCAGCGAAGTATACATGTAGGCCTGTAATTATATTTCTGAAATTGAACAATAATATTAATGCAATTGGAGTCTAGCCATTGGTAACTGTTGCAGATCAGTCAATGCAAAATAAATAATGCAACAACAAAATGAACATGACTGTTGTAACTCTACACGTAAATAAACATGTAGACTCATTTAATGGGCCATTAAATATAATTAAAACTATCACGTCAACATTTGTGAGCTATTGTTTATAGACGATAAAAATATAGAACGCATCAGTTTCACACAATTTTGTTCAATTACTTGATTTGTTACAAAAACGTCTGCATTGTTCTGCATTGATTTGTTGCAAAAACATCCACTTGAGCTTCTACCATGTATAGAATTGATTGAAGGTCCAACATTTTAGCGTCGCAAATATCAACCAAATTAATAATATTCAAAAAGGGACATCCACGCCTTAATTTAGTGCTAATAATGGCATCCTCAATGACGTCATTGAGTGCTAATAATGGCATTCTCAATGACGTCATTGAGTGCTAATAATGGCATCCTCGGTGACGTCATTGAGTGCTAATAATGGCATCCTCGGTGACGTCATTGAGTGGTAATAATGGCATCCTCGGTGACGTCATTGAGTGCTAATAATGGCATCCTCGGTGACGTCTATGGGTGCTAATTATAGCATCCTACATGACGACATCTTGGTATGACATTTGTTAGAAACTCTCTCAGAACTATCAACGTCAAAGATTATCGATTAGTATCTCAAACAAGTACAACATGATACTGAGAGGCACTTCTTCTCTAAAGACATAGGACAGTGTAAAGTGCAATCCATACTCGAGTATTGATTATTATTAAAAGGCATGTCACACCTTTGTTACAGGTTTTCGAAAAATGTAATTTCTGAACTGTTGGTTTCTTCATAGCACAGTCTTACTTCCATCCAGTTATCCCGTCGTATCATTGAATCTGTCGTCAATTAATCGAGTCCAGAGTAGTATCCGGACCTTTTGAGAGAAATTATGAATTAAAAATCTCACCCTCATCGTCATTTGACATTTTGTATTTATTTTGTTAGTTTTCCCTCGACCATAGCTAAATTGAGATTCAAGGGAAGATAATGATGATGATTTACTTATTTTTGATATTTTTTAGTTTAGTCGAAAGCAGTGGTGACACATTTTTATTCAGTCAATATCGAATTTATCACAACAGTTTGCGTCAGTAAAATTATTCTATCATAAATTAGAGACCTTAAATTAGAAATTACCTTAATGCAGAATCAATGGCAATAAATATGGTTGTTTTGAGAATCTCTTTTAATTTCGTAAAAACTACCCTTTTTTATAATAAAACGTGTTTGTCGGAACCTCAGTATGTTATTTTTAGACAAGCAATATACCTGTAATATATCTATAGTATACCTGTAATACACCTGTAATACACCTGTAATACACCTGTAATACACCTGTAATACACCTGTAATACACCTGTAATACACCTGTAATACACCTGTAATACACCTGTAATACACCTGTAATACACCTGTAATACACCTGTAATACACCTGTAATACACCTGTAATACACCTGTAATACACCTGTAATACACCTGTAATACACCTGTAATACACCTGTAATACACCTGTAATACACCTGTAATACACCTGTAATACACCTGTAATACACCTGTAATACACCTGTAATACACCTGTAATACACCTGTAATACACCTGTAATACACCTGTAATACACCTGTAATACGCCTGTAATACGCCTGTAATACTATATTTATAGCGATCATCACAGAACGCTATTATTTTTATACCCAGGATCTGCAAATTGGGAAGACTGAGGTAGACACTGCTGTTTCATTGATTGATTGATCTTTTTTGATTGATTACTTGATTAATTGATTGATAGTTGAATAAAATGGGTGCGAAAAGTAGTTTAAATTAGTTACAATACAACCCGTAGTGTAGAGTCCCAAGCCGAACTTAAATAGAGGAAATGTCTGAAGCTGACAAGTGAAGCCACGTTAACATTCATCATACAGTGTCTTCTCTGTCAGGCTCATTCGTAAGTGGCGTACCATAAAGTCGATATCTTGTCTATTTTCTGAAACATAGACCCGGATCTACTTAGCCTGGTCCATATTCACAAGAACAAACATTTAGCGCTTCCTGTTTTCTGTCCCCAGTGGATTGAGCAAGTCCGAAACCACCGATAGATAAAGACACAATGCTAGAGATGAAAAGTCAAACATTCAATATAATCAATAGATTGCATCTTAGTAACAGCTTGTGCCTTGTTCGGTTTGTTCAATAATATCTTCAGAATAATGGTTGCATTGGTTGGAAATTTAATCAATTTTCACGTGGGTTGAAAGAAATTGAAAAAGTTTCATAAAATAAATATCTTCAGTGACATTTTGCATGAAGTGGGTCTTTAAATCTTTCTTTGCAAGATAATCCCGGTTCGTTGTTCTCATGTACAGTGTAAATATATGTAGTTGACTTGTATCTGTATTCAGGATTTGTGAATCTTTCCTCGGAGTTCAAAACATATATATATATATATATATATATATATATAAATGTATATATATATATATATGTTATGTATATATATATACATATGTCCGAATGTATATATATATACATCTCTCTCTCTCTCTCTCTCTCTCTCTCTCTCTATCTCTCTCTCTCTCTTTCTCTTAGTACACTGCTTAATGGGGTGTCCATGGTATATAACTTCTTCACTCGTCTCGATCTACCGTTTTACTCTTCACGTCCACATGCGAGTGGATGTTTAAATCATCTAACATTCTTTTTGAGATACCATTATTCTTGGAGGACTCTGTTTATGCTGAGGTGGCCCTCTATGCCTTCTTCAGCTTTGACTAACATTTACTGGACAGGGGCGTCATTCCATGAGAAAACTATCCTGTTTATCCAATTAACTATGACAACCTTTAATAAACTATATGTATCTCTTCTTAGGACATATTCTACGGAGAAAAATTTTAATTAAAAAGGTCATAGCAGTAGCATGGGAGAAAATAGAGGCAGAGGCTGAACTATTTTAGTAATGTTAGATGATTTAAAGATCCACTCATATGTGGACATGAACAGGAAAGCGGAAGATAGAGAAGCGTGGAGGCGTTATATATCATGGACCTTCTTCCAGTGCAGTGCACTAAGATATATATATATATATATATATATATATATATATATATATATATATATATACATATATATATATAATTTCTTTTCGATATAATATGATTATCATAGAAAAAAAATTATATCACAGAAAAAATAATTATATATTTTTGGTCATATATATATATATATATATATATATCACCAAAGATATAAAATTATTTTTTCTGTGAAATAATTTTTTTTCTATGATAATCATATTATATCGAGAAGATCATCACTACTGATACCTAGGCTCTATTACTTTTATACCATGTTTTAAACCGTTGAGTGGTTTCAGTTAGTTGTCAATTTTACCGATCCTGAGAATGGACGAGATTTTACTCCCTGATAAATTCGCTTGGAATAAAATTATAAAATTCACGACCTTATAAAATATAAAATTCACGACCTCAGAAACAATAATTTAAAACTCTGACACTTTCTGGCGCCCATCACACTGAGCTATTTAAACATTTAGCAAAAGTAACATATTCAAAATTAACGCTACACATATATTGTTAACATATATACGAAACTAAAATTACTTTTATTATGCATCTAAATTATAGTATTCAGTTAATCGAATGATCTGTTGAATATTTAGTATATTATAACCTTTCCATATGACAGCCTAATGAGCTGATAAAGGACCTAGAAAGTTATTTTAAGATATGTTTTCTGTGATAGAAATTTCAAATAAATATGTTATTAATAGAAAATTATTAATAACATTTTTAGTTTAACTAAGCTCAAATCGATCCTAATGAGCACCTAGCCAATGGATTTTCTAAAGGAAAATACGTGTAGACAAAAGCAGTCCTCTAGGGGAGATTAGAATTCCGCTATCAAACGTTTCACAAGTTATTTTAGCTTCGTCGGACGTGATCAATGACAACTTTGTGATGATCTACGACAACACTGAACGTCACTGTTGAATCATGCCAGAGAGTAGAGTCATTCTATGCCCAATCACGTACCAGTGCAGACAATCGGAATTTTGTAAAATCATCTGCAAACTTTTAACGACATAAGTTCATTGGGAAAGAACATACAGGAGCAGATACAAATCATATAATGTGGTGATTCAATCAGATGGCGACTTTGTGTTGATCTACGGCAAGTTGATAGCGAAATTGGCTGACAAGTTGGAGACCCGGTGTTGGAAATGTCGCTCGAACGTCCTTGGCTGCGACCAATCATAGTCAGCATTGGCAGGTGACTGCTGAATATGATTGCGAGGTTAATCCCTGTGTGCTGAACACATGATATGAGGAGTGAGGTAAGGTGGAGACTGCACCGTTGGATTTGTGAACTCATTTCACAAATCATTTCACATCCCAGCCGCACTGATCTGAGAGTTAAATCTCGGACATGCACTGGACTGGTTACACGGAAATGGTCTAAATTGCTTTACGATTTAAACATGTGGTAATAAAAGTGATAGATGTCAACACAGTTGAGCATTTCACTATAATGTGTATTATTATTATTATTATTATTATCATTAATGATCTTTTACATAGATCTATTTCTCCTTCTCTTCCTTCTACTGCTGTTGAGTCACTTTGTGAGTCACTTAGTGCGTGTGTATTTATATTTGTTTGTGTTCATATTGTTTTAGTAGTAATACAAAAACAAACACAGAGAAATTATATTAGCTTACATAACTGGCTGGAGCCATTGGCGAAGTCGGTAAGACACTCGACCGCGGATCAATATGTGCGGGGTTCAAAGCCTGGGGTCGCCCGTAACTGACATAGCTTTCGAGTGAGGACACTGACGTTAATCTTAGCTTTACCAGCTTTATATGAGAGATAGAGAGAAGAAATGAGCGAGAGAAAGTGATAGGGTTGGGGAGGACCGGGCCATGATCTTGTTCGGAAATATTATTGATAAAAACAAACTTAATAAATTTCAATGAGACGGACTCTGTCCAACGTTTATCCTTTATTCTAGACTGCAATTAGGATAGGATCTATCCAACAAAAGCGGATTTTCCCAGAGATAACGGACCTGCCCTTTTACTGCTTCATACTGCGGAGTTTCATGCAGCATCAGTCGATGATTTATGCAATCAATTAGCTAATGGTGTCGAACATTGGCACGCACGTCTACGCCTCTGCTAACATTGGTAACTCCTGCATACTTGCCTGACTTAACCTCGTGTTGCAAAACACAAAACCCTCTGTTTCCCACCCCTTTCCAGAGCTATACTCTCCCTACTTTCCATGAGTCTACATCAGGCGTTAGGTGCAATTAGTCCCCTGGTACCAGCTGATCGAGAGTCTGGAGAAACTGACGCAGTTAAATAAAATTATTTAAGATAATCATTTCTTGATATTATGGAAATATTCGAATTTTATTTTAGTCAGATTTACTGTAAAAAAATACGAATCCAATGAATTCAACGATTGGAACGCTGTCTTGATCGTTGTTCGCGCTGTAGAGGCGACTAACTTAGATATTTCAGTAGAGTGTAGGTCTAAATTGTTTGAGCACAGGTCTATAGACTGTGCTCGTTCATATGTAAGATTGATCTGTTTAATATACATATCGTTGATATCGATCATACATATCGATAATCTATATACATATCGATCTACTAATATGAGATTTTCAATATAATTTCATCAAGTCGACCGCTTATATCTGAGCTACAGCAGGGAGAAGCTGTTCAACATGATATTCTCTTTACTCTACTTGTTGGGCCCTCCTCTCTTAACCGTTCTGCTCCAAGTAATCTTCCGCAATATGCTGAGTGCTGACCTCTGATGCATTTAAAATCTGACCCCGCATATCTGTTCATTGCGATATTGAATTAAGTTTTGTAATAAATAAAAAATTAGACTAACGTGCTCTTGAAGTGCATTAGGCCTATATGATGAAAGAATTGCTTCTAAGAAATCATGAGCATTGAAAGTATGATTTTGAAAAAGATTGAGTAAAGAAAGTAATGATTCTAGAAAAGATTGAGTCTATAAAGCAATGATTCGAGGAGGCGTGACTTTAGAAAGTCGTGATTCTAATGAGGATTGATTATAGTAGGTCATTGATATATTGAAGGCGTT
The DNA here is from genome assembly GCA_905160935.1 of Enchytraeus crypticus. Classification (NCBI taxonomy): domain Eukaryota; kingdom Metazoa; phylum Annelida; class Clitellata; order Enchytraeida; family Enchytraeidae; genus Enchytraeus; species Enchytraeus crypticus. The sequence continues at coordinate 481,279 of CAJHZI010000737.1, read as the reverse complement.
AATTTATACTGCCCCAATGGCTCTGTGTGTAAGCGCGTTAGATAATGGCATGAACTTTTAAATAGTCCTGAGGTCCTGGGATCAATTTCCAATAGTAGATCGGAGAGTAAAATCTGAGATATTCATCTTTCATATTAGGCCTACACCGGTACACCTGGGGTCTTGAAGAGAAACGCTTTGGACTTCTGATTTTGATGTTGATCCACATTTTGCAAATAAAATAATTTGTTATAACTTAAAAGAGTTGACGTATTGATTCGAGAAAGGGTTAATCCAAGGTAGAGTAACGCTTTTAGAAAGGAATTTTTACCAGAGTATTAATTTTGGTTTGTAATTGGTCGGAGTCGGAAATCATAGAAAATACCAGCCGAGAACAGCAACTGAATGTTAGCAGAAGATAAATACAGTTATGGAGAAGAAAGTCGTGGTAAGTCAAATACATGATTTCTTTGGAATGTTGTAGATCTTCTACTAGGCCATACGAAGCTTATGCTTGACTCCGTGTTGTCATATATATGCATGTGTTTTGACATATTGTAGACTCATCATTTGACAACACCTTGTACTAATTTAATTATGCATGTAACTATAGTCATATAATGTACACAGTTTACGGGATTTAACTATTTTTCCTTCATCATAGCACAATGCATCGTTTTCCAAATGCCCTATCTCTTCAAAACGTGCTTTGTAATTTTTAACACTTTTATTTTTAATATCTATCGTGTAACTTTTATTTTATCTTGTAATTTTTACACACAAAAGCATGTATTCCCGTGTGAATAGATTTACGTAGAATTATCTCTTTAACAAAATGTCACTGCATTATATAACTTACAGTAAACTAGTACTACCGCTACAGTAGTTAAAATTCATAAAGGCTTACAGGTGAATTGTTTTACATCGCTAAGTATATAAAATATTAAATACAGATTTGATAAGTTCGAAGAATCACTTCCAACAGAGAATTGAAGCGTGATGGCAACCAAACATTCAGGTGGAAAATGATTCCTGCGGATTGACTTGGACCCAAAGGCTTGACGAATTTCCTGTTCGCGGCCTGGATCTATAACGATAACGCAATCGAGGGAAACAACTATATGCCAGCTAATGAATCCGTTCAAAGCGACTAATTAGAGACAGTTTGTCACACACAATCTCTGAATGCCTTTCCGTCATTAACTCCTCATTCCATTCTCCCAGTTAGGAGCGTCTCGTTTGTGCTTTTATTCCTCTGATTCCTGCAAATTCTATTAGCACAATATGCTCGAGTGTGTTTTGGCCAAAATTATAATTATTTGGGATATGAATTAATTTGTTTCCGATGGATAATTAATTATTAATTATTAGGAATACTGTTAAACTCAATACCGTGGGTGTAATTAACATGAAAAATAGTGTACTTTTGGAATTTTCCGCTAACACGTATACGAACAATACTGCTAACAAATCTACTCTGTACGAGGTACATGTATATACAAACACTTTCGAACGGCTAAAGTGCTAAGGCGTATTTCTAACGGTGAAAACGTCATTGTTTCAAAACTCAGATCAGTCGGCAAAACTGGATATCCTTAAATATCAATTCCATGAATGCCCTAGTTTGAGGAATGACACTAAACTATCAATGTGAGCTTCTGGCAAATAAGACAAGCATTTAAATGGTATAAAGTAATTATATAAATCGCATATTAAATTGGAGAAAAGAAAAGAAAGCGGATTGAGCATGTAAACTTTTGAAGAGATTTCGTCAGTGACAATGCTATGAAACTGGAGCTGTTAAAGAATCTAATATTATAAATTTTAAATAGCTTTACCACTTAAGCTGATACAGTTTTGAAGCCATTTGAGTAAACTTCTTTTCTCTAGAGATCCCGTGCCTTGCATTTGTTCGATTAACCTGTTCTTTAAATATAGCCTGTATGTTCTTGTTTTCTTTCGCATATTTCTGTCAATTTGCAATAGTGTTCTAATGATTTGCGTTTGTCAGATCTGGTATAAACGGAAAAGTTACTAATTATTATTATAATGATAATGAAGGATTAACGTATTCTAACCTACATGTTTAGTATGTTACAGAATGTGTCCGTGGTATTCGACGAAACAAGCTCCTTATCAGCATTTAGTACCACACTCCAGTGTTTCTTTCACGAATTCATGTCAAGACCGCCTTCACAGTATTCGCTTTTCAAAGTACTTGGAATAAATGTCCTTAAAAAGAGACTTTAGTTCTCACTTGCAGCGGCATACAGCCAAAAACTTAGGTCTTTAAAGTGAACGTTAGTTATTAAATCAGGCATTTACGTCTTGAAGGAGAACTTTGTTTCATAAAAAGGCCCTATAAACTACAACAATATTACTTCATTTTATGTGTTAGTTGGGTAATAACTCCTGTTTATGGAAGGGATGGGTGGGGGAGGGCAGATTCTATGGCAAGAGAGATATACCACTCTCACTTACGAAGTTAGAAGAGAGGATGCCTCAATTCTATTTCTTTTTTCAACTTGCTTGTCGCTACAGATTTTTTTCATTTAGTGTGTATAATTTCGCTCAATTTTTAACCGATGACAGTTCATTACAGTCATGTATTTGTTGCAAATCTTTGTAGAATTATACTGTTCAACTTCGTCGCAAACACAACAACTAAACAAGATGTCTAATGTTCACGACAAGACGGAAGACTTTTAAACCACATCTAACCCGACAAATATATGAACAGAATATGGGGTCCAATAATCGACGCGAACCAAAATGGAGGGAATTCAATCCAAGGAAGGCAATATCGGAATGGATCTTTAATTGTTGGTCTCAGTTTAAATACAATTGGTAGATACATATCATATTATGTCACCTTCCAGCGATAATGGCACAATATGTGGCCGGTAACCTCTTATGACGTTATATATATATATATATATATATATATATATATATATATATATATATATATATATATATATATAATATAATATATATATCAATATCGCAACGGGCTCCAGCCAATATATATATATATATATATATATATATATATATATATATATATATATATATATTGGCTGGAGCCCGTTGCGATGTTGATAAGATACTCGACCGCGGATCAGTATGTGCGAGGTTCAATCGCTGGGCTCGGCCGTCACTGACATCCCTTTCAATTGATGAAACTGACGTTAACACTGGCTTTACCAGCTTTTATCCCATATAAAAATGGTTTCATTTAACCAATCACATTAGACTGAACGTTGCGCAGGTACTGACTAGCAACCCGTCTCCATTGTTTACATCATTATCCTCTGAATTATGGTTCAACTTCCCTTATCTTCTTTGTCATCCTGGTCGTTTGCGATTAACATTTAGACCCGAAGGTCCAGCCAGCTGGAATTACAGAACAAATCAGAGGCATAGGGTAGCATGCTTGCGCCCACAAAAATCTAACTATGATATAGTAAGTTAATCTACAGGATTAGAAGTTAACAGCTGGTGAAGTGCTAAAAATTCCGTCTATTTCATGAAGTAGGCCAGTTAATAAGTATGTCATTGGTGCCACGCAGAAGATTTGTACCAGTTTTGATATGTGACTTAATTAACTCACAGACCCCCCAAGGCAATTGGCATACTTTTCTTAAGTCGATTTTTCACTGACAGTAGTTTTATATTACTATCACTCGCCAGATAACGCTTAAAACTTTAAAATTAAATCTTTTACTTGTTCTTAGTTCGATAGATTTAAGAAAAACGAGAGCTCTCTATTTATGTCCTTCTAGTTACTCCTGTTCCTAGTTATATTAGTTTCAATTTAGAAGTGGATCTACAGCATTTACCACTATTATTTTATCACAATTAATATTGCTATTCGGTATTTCTATTCTGAATAGTTTGTAAACTTTCATTATTTTACGCTTGACGTTACAAATAGTATAACCTAGGCCGTTTAAGTAACTAAGTATTAATAATAATATAATAATAAAGGTTTAACGTCCTTTTCCTCATACAAGGATGATGTCAGGGATTACTTAATTCGATGACAGTATTTTAATAATTTTTGATAAAAACGAATAATTAAAAGAGGAGCTGTACCCAATGGACTATGGGATTTATTTGTAGTAGATATGTCACTAATTTGCTGAACCCTTCAGATATTTATTGAAGGTGTTATGTTTTGGAATTAGTCTAATATTATAATATGGACGCATTCTAATAAGCTTGCCTCAGTTGGACAGTGATGATTCAAGTAACGTTACAGTAATTCAGGCATTAACATCAGTAGAGTATTCTAACATTCAGACTAGTATAGCATGCTTAATAGACGAATCGGTCGATGCAAGTTGTTTGTAATAAAACTCCGTAAAGAGTAGTACTTTTGATATACCAATTTTCAAAAATGTATATTTTTATGTTTAGTAGGCATGTCAAAAGGAATGCTATAGATGATTCAAAGATCCACTCGTATGTCAACATGAAGAGGAAAACGGAAGATAGAGATGAGTGGAGGCGCTATATACCATGGACCCGCCAGTAGGCAGTGCACTAAAAGAGAGAGAGAAAGTGAGAGAGAGAGAGAGAGAAAGAAAATTTTCTTATACTTGCAGCAACATAACTGTTTGATGTACTTGTATAACAACAATTTCTGTGTGCAAAATCACAGACGCAATTCTTTGTTAATAACACAAAGAATACGATTTTGGTTCGTGAAAGAGTCTACACTATTCGCTGTTTATTATATTAGATAAGTCTGTAATACTTTCTGCTCATTCATGCAGTTCTTTTAGCGTTAATCTTATAAGTATCCTATATTAAACAAATGTTAAGCTAATTTATATAGAAAAAATTGCATCGGCCTATGTGCTTCTGTTGTGCTTAGCTATGGCATTACATTGTAAATTCTTAATTTCTTAAAGTTAATTATCGGTAAAATTCATATATTTCCTAAATTCTTTCTACAAATTATATCAGATTCATGATCACCAAGGTTAAGTTTACTTTCTCCGAAAAATTCCCGGGTTACATTTTGGTCTACAGCTAACATAATAGTGGACCAATAATGTGAATATTAAATATAATTAAGTCATTAAGAGATTGAATTAGCTAAGTATGGAATATTGTTAGGCCGAATATTATTGAATAAGTACGAAATATCTTAAGACTTCTGCCAAATAACTGAGGAGTGCTTTAAAATCATCAAATTACTTGAGGAAGAGGATGAAGAACATACAGATTTCACGTAGTTGCGAGTGGCTACTTTTTGTATGTAGCGCAATGTACACGGTCAAAGCGATCATCGGCGACGAGCTTACTCCGGAATATTCAAGAAGCAATCCTATTCGAAACTCAAACACGAATCAAGATTCATCATCATCAGACGCTGACCTTGACCTGGAGAGTGGCACCGTGATAACCACAGACTGGAGCAATTATAACGAGGACCGTAAAGATCTTGACTTCCGCAATACAATCCAAAACACGACCTTTCCATTTATCCAATCCCACCACACATCGCAAAGTGATAATCGAGCTTCATTTATGGAGAATTCAACTACGACTTCGCCTTTGAAAGACGTGGTGAACAGTAATTCAATGAATTTTGAAGAAATAAATCCAACTACTCTCGTGTATGACCGGAGCAAAGATTCAGCCCGCTTTATATCTTATCCCGCTACACAGTCTATGCTAGAAGACACAAAGAATTTACCAGGCGCTTTTAGCACTCTAGGAAACAGAAGAGCAGGTGTGGAAGAAATTTGGAACTCGGGTGGAGACAGCTGGAAAAAACTCTTGATGGTTGAGGTGGATTTCAATCCGGAGTTCAATCCGGATGATTACGATCAAATAGAATCGGACTACTACAACAACGACAGAATATCCGGAACTGAGGAATATGAAGCTTGGCCTGACAAACAGGAAATCATCGGAAGGCCTAACGGAATGAACGGAATCCTCAGCTGGGACACGGAAGATTTCGACACGAACTTTGATTACAGGCAGTCCTATAAATCTTGGGACATGTTCGTGCAGGAATATGCTTACACTGATAATGCTAGAAACGATGATGATGATGCAGTTATGAATCCCGACAAGAAGGTGTCAGCTGAGTCATCACTAGCATTTGTATTCGACACGACGGGCTCGATGCATGATGACCTGGTTCAGGTAACGAGTGGAGTGGAGAGTATCACAGAGCAGCAGTCACCGCACAGATACCACAACTACATCCTGGTGCCCTTCAATGACCCAGGTGAACTTTTATTCTTCTTCTAGTGCACTGACTAGCGGCTCAAGTTAACTTATCTTCTTCTTCTAGTGCACTGCCTAACGGCCCAGATTAACTTATCTTCTTCTTTTAGTGCACTGTCTAGCTGCTCAGGTTAACTTATCTTCTTCTTTTAGTGCACTGACTAGCGGCTCAGATTAACTTATCTTCTTCTTCTAGTGCACCGACTAACGGCTCAGGTTAACTTATCTTCTTCTTCTAGTGCACTTCCTAACGGTAGGTCCATGATATATAACTCTTGAACAAATTCTATCCTCAACCTTCTTTTTCATTTCTATTTTTGAATTTGTTGTCAGATTATCCAACATCCCGTGTCTTGGTTTTCCTTTAACTCTTTTCCCTTGCATTCTTCCTTCTATTATATACATGTATTTTAGTTGTGTATGCCATTTAAATCACGGGGCAAAATATTATATTGTAAGGTGGGTCCCCTTTGACTTCCTCGCATCTTTCTTAGTTGCCTCTTACGTACACGCGGCAGTTTGCTGGCATTTTTCTCTATTCTGCAGTGGTCTCAACCACACCCGGGCACAACACGGAAAACTTATATTACTTTCGAAATAACTTATATTACTTTCGTGCAAAGTGGCGATCTCTCCGCCAGATTAATTAGATTTCTCAATTTCTGCCGTTGGGTTAAATAATTAGCATGATCGGTTAGGAGTTCGCCAGGCGGATCTGTAGGTACAAGGTTCAAATCCAGTGCTGGCCCATGCATTGAAGGAAGTAAACTGGCATACACTGACTTTAGCCTGGATTTCGATAAATGAAAACCATATGTCCTGTCTAAATCTTTTTAGTGACTCAAAGAAAGGCAAATTTTACAAATTAATAGACAAAAATCTCTGGTAAATGCGCTAATTCAACGGCTACTAAAGCTAATCATATATATTCTACTAAAATGCTACTAGAAAAGCTGCTTGAATGCTTCCATGAATTCTATTACTCTAATACAGTATATCTCTCTTCTCTTAGTGCATTGCCTACTAGCAGGTCCATGGTATGCAACGCCTCCACTCTTCTCTGTCTTCCGCTTTCCTCTTCATTTCCACATATGAATGGGTCTTTAAATCATCTAGCATACCTAATCTCGGCCTGCCCCTGCCTCTTTTTCCTTCCATTCTACCTTCTATGACATCTATTAATAGACTTTCGCCCCTTAGAATGTGTCCTATCCATCTCGTCTTCCTATTTCTTAATACATTTATCAACTGTCTATCGGTACTAACTCTCTCCAGAACTTCCTCATTTGTAACCTTTGAGCCCAACTAATCCTCTCCATTCTTCTCAATATCCACATTTCCAATGCCTCCAGTTTCCTAATATCTTCCTTCCTAAGGGTCCATGTAGTTCACATCCATACAGTAGCGTACGTGGTCCAAACCAAAGTTTTCACTATCTTTATCTTTGTGTCTTTCTTTAGACTTTTTGTTAATAGTACTTTTCTACTACCAAAGGCCGCTTTTGCTTGTGCAATCCTACTGCATATTTCAGTCTCGCATTTCCCGTCACCGGTTATAGTATGACCCAAATATTTGAAACACCTTACCTGTTCCGATTTCGTACCATTATTAACTTCACCTTTATTATTGGACACTCTCATATCCTTGGTATTTTTATATTAATCTTTATGCCATATCTCGATCAATGCCGTATCATTCCGCCTATCCATTATCTTCTGCAGTCTAGCCTCGCTGCCCACTACAATTCCTTGGTCAACTGCAAGTACATCGTACATCTTGTAACAATTTTCCTCCTACTTTTATTCTTTCTTCCATGTTTTCCATGGCTTCCTCCATCATTGCCTCAGCGTAAATGTTAAACAGCAGCGGCGAAATGCTTCAACCTTGTTCAACTAGTACAAAACTTGTACAAAATGCTTCAACCTCCACGTCCTATTTCACCTTCTTCTGAGTATTCTTGTTGTATTTTGATTACTGCTCTTTGATTCATGTGCAAGTTTAAAATTAGTCTTCTATCTCTCCAGTCAATTCCTATTCTTTTCAAGATTTCATCACCGAAGAATACAGTATATATGCAACTTTAAATAAAGTCTACTACCAGAAATGATCATTAAGTTTTAAGATTAATCATCACATTATATTTCATTCCTCAGACGTAGGTCCGGCCCTAAGGACAAGATTCCCTTATGTCCTACTGGCCGGACTGAAGCACCTGAGTATTGAGGGAGGCGGTGACTGTCCTGAGATGAGTCTGGGAGGCATCAGGATGGCCCTGGAGTCAGCCAAGCCTTTCTCAAAGATCTTTGTCTTCACCGATGCTCTTGCCAAGGATCTTCATATCACTGGTGAGGTGCTGGAACTAATTCAGAATAAACAGAGCAAGGTAGGTCATGATAGTCAATGAATTATTATTTATTTTTTCATCTCCATAGAATGTTTAGAAGATAAAATTTATAGTAATAGACTAAGTCAAATTTAACGTCAGTTTCTTCTCTGGTTGAGTTTCGTGAGGAGACAGTTGTTAGATTTAAATCCTGTACTTACTGACTGATAGGCAAACTCATACAATAATAATAATAAATAATAATGGTTTAACGTGCATTTCCTCAGACAAGGATGATACCAAGGACGTCCCCCTGTCACATGATATAAAATCATGCGACCGACTCAGTGAATTGTGTATGTTTCTATCAGTCCATCCTGATGTACTGTAACTGCCTGAAATATAAGATTTTTTCAGTAAAAAATGAGGAATTTAACTAATGGTATTGACAACGAAAATAATAAACTAGACCTACTGATAAATATAGGCCTACTGGTAAGTATAGCCTACTGATAAACTATTTAAATATTATATATATATATATATATATATATATATATACTGTATATTTCAATATAATAAATTTGTAACTATTGATATTGACAACGATAATGAAAATTTACTGATAAATATAGGCCTACTGGTAAATATACTGATAAATTATTCAAATAGTTTATATGTAAATTGTTATTGTTTAAACTTTCTGCCGATAAAAGTAAACTACGAGCATTCATGGAGAAATTAGCTTTCGTGTTTCCGTCATTGATAAAGTGCAATATATTGGTTTCTCTAGCATACAGAAGACTACTGAAATTGCAATAAGACATGAATTTTGTTTGGTTTACTGAGGTGGCATTACGATGACGGGAGATTCGTTGGATTTTCCTAGGTGGTACTTGTGATGACGGGATTTTCCAGATGTTTTTCCAGATGGTTGGAGTTTTCCAGATGGTATTTTGATGACGGGAGATTGGTTGGGTTTTTCCTAAGTGTTATTCGTGATGACGGGAGATTAGTTGGGTTTATCCAGGTGATATTTGTGATGACGGGAGATTGGTTGGGTTTTTTCTAGGTGATATTTGTGTTGACAGAAGATTGGTTGGGTTTTTCCTAGGTGGTATTTGTGATGACGGGAGATTGCGGTAACCCAGAGAGTGAAGGATTTAGAGTTTATCAGAAGATCTCCAGTTTATCATCTGGACACGTCTTCAAGCTCTCAGAGAAATCTCTTGTCTCTCAGGTTTATAAGACGATTTTGTTTGTAAGATGACAAATTTTATGGAGATTTCTATAAATTAGACCGGCCCGTTATTATTTATTTTCGTCGATTTCGTGATGTCTGGTTTCTATAAATTAGATAAAACCAAAAATGTAGTTTTATTAAAATGTTATTAATTCGATAAAAATGATTAACATTTTTTAGCCTATTGTGTAGCTGTTGATATAATCTGAAATTCACGTTGGGATATAGGTAAAATCTAAGGTAAAGCTAAGGCTAACATCGGTTTCCTCACTCGAAATCGATGTCAGTCACGGGCGAGCCCAGGGTTTGAAGCCCGTAGTTTCTGATCCGCAGTCGAGTGTCTTACCGACTTCGCCACTGGCTCCAGCCAATGTCTGGAACGTTTTAATTAAAGTACGCAATTTTATAATTCTATGGAAATTACATTATATTAAGTTACTTAATTTTATTGTTACTACGTATATCGTCGTCGTCAGTGCACTGCCAAGTGGCAGGTTCAAGGTACATATGCATACTCAAAGTCTGTTTCTCGCTCCATAAGAGCACTCCTTAGATCAACAAGTTAATCCCTTAAAGTCAATGCCTTATCATACGTTATGTAGTCTATAGCTGGGGAAAAGTATGGCTTCTGAGGTGGTTTCCCGTTGCCTTTCTCAGTTAGATAATTATATGAATTACCATTTAATCCTGGAGGAATATATCTCATGGTGAGATGGGTCCCCTCTTGCCATCCTCAGCTCCTGCATTAGTCTATTGTATATTATGGCACGAATTATCCAGGTGATGGAATACTCCAGACAAACCAGTGAACTCGGCCACCAGGTCAACCTGATCTCCGTGGATCTTGATCAGACGGTAGATAAACTATCTGGCGATCAGTTAAACCATGTGCAGAAGAGTCATATGAAACAGCAACAACAACATCAGAAGTACAGTGTAGCGGTGGACAGCACGATGAAGAACCTCGTGGTGTCCGCTACTGGAGCGAATCCCGATGTCAGGATCATCCATCCGGACGGTTTGATGATTTGTCTTCGATCACTTCAACTTCTTTGCTTCTTTTTAAATTTTTTTCCTTCAGAATCTACTTTTATTAATGTGTTTCAGTTAATACCTTTTTATTACAAAAGATATCGATTATAATAGCTTAAGTTTTTTGGAGACAATGACTAATGAGCGAATCATCATCATCTTTCCTATTAATCCCAGATTAATTAGGGTCGAGATACGAATAGACTGTTTCAAATCCTCTCTGTCCTACATCATATCATCAGTCATTCCCCTATTTGACTAATGAGCGAATAACCTCGTTAAATAACTTATTCGTAATAATCAGATGAGATAAACGACGATTGAAAAAGTATTTTTCTTCAAGCTTTTATAATTATTTAAGTTTCGACCTAGACATTTATCAATTTATTTGCAAAGATGAATAGATAGTAAAGTATGAAAGTAATCTCAGAAGTTCTATTAAGATAGTTAATGTTTTTCATGTATAAGTCAGGTTTAAAGTTTACGCAACAAGAAATAGGCCATAATTCTTGTTAACTTATTATAGTTCATTCTAAACTAGACTACCCCAACTCATTGCTATATGGCTCTCTTCAACTCATACGTATGCAATGAGTCAAGAATTCTCTTGCATTATTATCTGTCGGTTCTCAAGTTTTCAGGCTACCTTTAGACTAAGTTTCTTACTAATATTCCGCACTGGCATTCTATGTTTCAGAGAATTAAGTATACAATTGCACTATTAATTGTTAAAACACTAGTTTTTGGTAAACCTTTTCTATCCTTCTAATCTCTTAATCCCATATCAACCTTCTCGTGAGCTTCGTTCTTCTGATGCCAACCTGCATGAAAAACAAATGTTCTTATCTTATTACGTATACGCTCATTTTCTTTAGTAACTCCCATTGTTTGGAACCCTCTACCTCCGTTCTTGTGATCTAGCCTTCGCTCTTGTTCTTCTTTTTCTCCTTACTGTAATAAGTCGTAACCACAACTTTTCTCATCATAGCTTTAAATGATCTAACCTGATTGTTTCAAAGAAACAATCAGGTTAGATCCGGTCGAACCGGCACAATTTAGGATCGCCCATCTCTCTTCAGCACATGTTTTTAAATCCTTTTGAGTAAATCGATTTGTGGTGGCATATGATGCAGGAATGTCACTGAAATCATCCTCGCATGAGGAAATGACCGTTAAAAATTTACTATTATTTATTATTATTATTATTCTACTATTCTTTAGAATCTACCATTATGCATTTACACCTTAATTAGGCACCGAGGTCACTGACACTGGAGACGTGGTCCGCATTTTGGATTTAGCCAGTGCCAAGACACTTTTGATCCGTGATCCAAGCCCGGGACAGTGGAATGTCTCCATCAGCTCCAGCAATCCTTCAGAGCTCCGGGTGACCGGATCGAGTCCGCTGGACTTCACGTACGCCTTCATCCGGAAGCAGGAAAGAAGAGATCAACGAGAACTCACACTGGAAAATCCTGACGGAGATCATATCATCTTTCCACACTCCAATCATACCGGGCAAGAGATTAGAAAGATCAGACCAACAGCGAGTTAGTTTTATAACTGTTCCTTTATACAATTTTGCATAGTAATGTTTCAGCGTTCGATGTAATGCTGTAAAGCCAAAGTTAACGTCAGTTTCATCTCTCGAAAGCGATATCAGTGACGGAAGAGCCCAGGATTTGAAAGCACACAAACTGATGTTGTTATATAATATCACGCTAGCACTCCAAGTGTCTTGGTTTTATCTTTGATTTAACCATAGATGAAAAAACGTTCTTACCAAAAATAAAAACGTTAAAAACGCGTTTTTTCCCAAAAATTAAAAAAACGTTAAAAGAACGTTGAAAAACGTTAGTAGTGTACACGTAGGCATGCATATATATTACCATGCCTTCATTCCATAACACTAAACAATTTAATACAACTAGACTTGATCTAAAGTACTAAAGTTCTAAAGTATGTCCATAGACTCCATACAAATATAAACAAACACTTTCAGGTCACATACAGCCACATAAAATGTTCTTACAATTTCCTGTTTAGGCTCACAGTTTAAATAATTAGAGGTGAGATCACAGTGTTTATCTTAATTTTTACGTTTGAAGTTTACGGTTTACCTTTTTTTGCGTTTTTATTTTAGAAAAATAAAAAACGTTAAAAAACGCGGTTTTTAACAGATGTAAGAAATTTTTTTATCAGGATCCCTAAAATGGAATCGAAGGGACACAAGTCTGTCAGGGGCCCATTTGATGAGTTGATATATGTATGTATATAAATCATTCAAAAGAAAAGAACATTTCCTTAAAACAATTGTTTACAATTAAAATTAAAATCCTTTAAAAAATTTTTTTTAGTTTTCTTATTTCAATAGAAGGATATTTGTTTTTTCACTATTTATATGATATTATTTTGTTAATAAACTCATTACTGAATAGGAAAGTATTTTTCAGTAATAACAATATCATTAATGACTATTTTCAAGTAAATTTATCAAACCATCCAGATTGACCTCCCTTGAATCAAAACTTTCCTCATTGTCAAGCAAACTCATCAAACAACCCAAATTATCACTCCCTCAGTCCGAAAAATTACTTTCAAATAAATCCTTATCCTGCTCAATAAGAGTTATTAACCTGTTAAGGTTGACCTCCCCAATATCTCGATTGTATTTGTTTTTAGTAATATCCGATCTTGTTAATATAGAAGCTAGATTCCTATTTTTACTAAAACATTTTATGATTTTTATTTGTGGTAATTTATGAAGATGAAAAAAACGCTTTTTTCATGTTTGGATTTAACTCAATGATATGCAAGTCAGCATAATTGGGGTTATGTGAGCTAGTTAGGTACATGAATATGAATATTCCGAGATATGAGAAACAGTATCTACACTATAATTATGCATAATTATAAATACTTACACAATAATAGTTATAATTATGCACAATACGGTGTGTAGGCCTACTACAAATAAATATCTTCAAAATACTATAATTTTAACTGAGATAATTTTAACTCTAAATGAAAAATAGGGCCTATACTTGATTCATTTTAGGCACGCCTCTGGATCTACTCATCAGCGTTACCAATTCAACCGAAGGAAACTCGTGGAGATTTACTGAAGTGCATTTGGTTCATACTAATGGCAGCACTGCGTACAGTGGCGCCCTCACACAAGACGCGAGGAATCCAGATCTCTATCATCTCAAAGATCTCACAGTCACGCATCACGGGCAATTCTACATTGAGGTTTAATCTCTCCTAATAATTATTAAATGAAATAATTAACTATTATTATTATTTATAATTATTAGGCCTGCGGACAATAATCTATAAACCCCAATTGTATTACTTTTGTCAAGCCCGGCATTGCGCGGTTAGTGATATACATAGTGGATTGAAGACTTACAGGATTATGTAGGCCTGTAACACGAGATGAACAATTATATTTGTAGACCTCTTTCGGTACTTTGATCTAATCTATATTTCAAATGTTCAGGTGATCGGGTTTGATAAAGACAATAGCAGAGTGCAGAGATTGAGTATGACGTCACTAGAGGTCTTACCCCCTCCTAAACCCACAGTTTATCTACCCCCTGTCATAGACACACCGTCAAACACCAGTATAGACATTATCTGCAGCGTTAACAGCTACACACCCTTCACTGCCCAACTTGTAAGACTAGGTAACTCTGCGCTGGAAGATGGCAGTGGTACCAACGGAAATGAGACTGCTCATGAGTCACCAATAGAAGCGCAGTACTTCAAGTAAGAGCTTGTTGTAATTTATTAATGTTAATAATGTTTTTTAAATGAAATTTAGCCAGTCATTAATTTTTGCTTAAAACTAGAAATTGTAATTGCATTGCTGTAATTCTGATAGTGTACTACGTGGAGAAAGCGAATTGTTGCTATCAACTCTTGAACAGTACCTCTGCGCAAAGAAAATTGCTTTGATTAAACACCACTTTTTCAACCACACTGCGCATATTTAGTTGGCTTTCTTATTAAATTCCTTAACTTTATGTCACTGTTCTCTGCGTCTCCTATCGTACGTTGATTACTCAAAGCCAACACACAAGCTCAAATAGAACAACAATCATCAAACACCTATTAGGCGCTTCTGCTAGTGCCTGTGTAGAGAAAATTGCTACTAATTCCTTTTGTTTAAAAGATGACACAACTGTGGTGAAACTATTGAGATAAAAGCTGGTAAAGCTAATACCGTGGCTTACGTCAGATTAAACCGTATTCACACTTATTTTATTACCAAAGCTTTAATTAAGTGAAAATATGTTGTCTGTTTTTGTTTAAGTGGTAGTAACAACGAGACAGTGGACGTGAGATGGACGGTGGAGGTGGACTCTCACATGACAGATGTTGTGGAGAGATATGAGTGCAGGGTGACGTCACTTATAGGGGTGGAAGAAATTGTGGTGTCTGCCGAAACACTGCTAAATATAACAGGTCGGTAGATAAATCATCATCAGTTCCTTGAGTTCTGTGCAGAATATAGGGCGGCAACATTCCTCCATTCATTTCTATCATCAGCAATCTTCACAGTGTCTTCCCATGAAATGTTTAATGCTCTCAAATCCTTGTTGATCGTATTTAGCCAAGTACTTCTAGGTCTTCCTCGTTTCCCTTTGCCTTGAGCTGGCTTCCAGTTAACTGCAGTCAGTAGATTACTTGACAGTAATTTAAAAGTTAAAGTTAATAACACATTATATTGAAATGATTATCTGTTATGATATCTGTCATGTTTATGATATCATTGATCTTATCACTCTTAATATGATATCATTGATATTATCATTCTTAATATCGGATCTTTAACACATGTGATATTAAAAGTGCTTTACACAAGTGATATTATTCAAATGTTTTAAGCAGTTAAGTCAATTTTTCAGGATACCAGTCCTGTGTTTGTCCGAGACTATATACTCTCTAATAAGCTCTATCGGAAAGATCCCAGTAGGACAATACCTTAGGTATCTCAGGAACAGCCATATAATATTTCATGCTGTTACCTATCGCACGTTATATACTGATCTATTGAGATACTACGATACTTAATGTATACTTAATGGAAAGAGTCTGTCTCTGACTTCGTGTGATAAATGTTTGTCATCCAAATAATATTGTAGAAAATCCTATTAAATTACGGTTCATATTAGCTAACTATAACTTTTATGAGCTTATAAATATATAAGTCAATCAATATTAGGAGCCTGTCAATATTAATTCCCCATTGACAATAGGTAATAATAACCAACAACTATAACAATAATAATGTAAATATCATAGGTACAATAATAACAGCAATTAATTACGAAATATTTAATGTCCTTTTCCTCATCCAACGATGTCATCACTGCATTGAAACAGATCACATTGCTCGTCTGAGGTTAATAATTTTAATTTAATTAAACTCGGTAATGACAGTGTAAAAGTATACACGCATTATACATGTCAATTATAGTAGTGAAATGATTAACTATGTTGATATCTATCACTTTTTAATACCACATTTTTAAACCGTTAGGCAATTTAGACCATTTTTCGTATAACCAGTCCAGTGAATGTCCGAGATTTTACTCTCTGATCAGCACGCCCGGGATTCGAACCCACGAGGGTTCAATTCACCTCAGGATATGTCATTTAAAAGTTCATGACGTTACCCCTACGCCATTAAGACATTCTAAAAGTGTCTTCTACAAACAGGTATCGGCGATGAACCGGTTGAAGTGGAAGAGCTGATCACTGTTGTTAACAACCCATTCCAGATAGGTTGTCATCTTCAATACAGTCCAATGGACTCCTCCTACCCTGCCTCAGTTGTCGATGCTAGAACAATTGACGCTCCTGATGTTGCCAGTACACAGCAAATAATGTGGTTCAGGGATGGAATACCTTTAACGTTACATAAGTTCAACGACGTCAACACTGCGGCAAGAGGCGACAACAGTATATATGAGATTTCGACTGAGGATTCGGATGAAAAGGATGATGCTGATGGAGATAATGAAGATCAAGAAGCCGGACTTGATCAGATGTCCAGATATGACGGTGATGTGAAGTATGATTCTACCGACAGTATCAGTAACCTTGATCCAAGGCATAGCAATGGAATATTCCACACTTCATCTCTGCAGCACGCTATGGAATCCAGCAACAGAAGGTCAAGGCTACAGTTAATGAGCGGAGGATCACTGAGGATAATGAGGGTTAAGGTCAAGGACGAAGGCTTGTACGAATGTCAGGTGATTGCAGAGAAAGCGGTCATGAGAAGAGTAAAGCTTAGAGTTTTAGGTAATCATAATATTGTAGGTCGTAATTTTCACTTATAATAATAATAATCTCTTAGTGCACTGCCTACTGGCAGGTCCATGGTGTATAACGCCTCCACTCTTCTCTGTCTTCCGCCTTCCTCTTCATTTCCACACATGAGTGGGTCTATAAATCATCTACCATACCTAATCTCGGCCTGCCCCTGCCTCTTTTTCCTTCCATTCTACCTTCTATGACCTTTCTTAATAGACATTCCCCCCTTATAATGTGTCCTATCCAACTCTTGATAATAATAATAATAATAATAATAATAATAATAATAATAAGTGTATTTATATGCACGTTGCCTTATACAACATGCCACAGTAGCGCTGTGAGTGCAATTAATTGTATGCTCGATCGAATAGAAAAGTTTTGAGCTTCTTCTGGAAGATATATAGGGATCAGACTGACGCAGGTGATGATTATGCATATAGTATTTAATTTGTCCATATGGAGTCATGTCATTTTATTTCGAAACTGATTTATAATGTAATTGCAGATACTGCATATTACGAAGTGTTATTATACTATTTTGCATTAATTAACTAATTATTACTACTTTTAAATTGTAGGCTATTTGGAGGTGCCTTAACTTTGAAGTTAAATTTTTTCCACATTAGATTTTAACTAATTTTTATTCAGATAGCTTAAGTGGAAACTTAATTTTGTATCTTAGTAAGTATTGTTTCTAATACTAGGACGTGACGGTATAATAAATCTTGTATTATAATAGTAAGGTCGGTCATAAGGATTAGCTCGGTCATAATAATAAGGTTGATTAGTCATAAATTATATAAGTCATACCTTATTATTTTTATGCTATGATCCCTATTAAAACCTACAGATTTTGATATTTTATCATCTAGATATTGCAAATGGCGTTTATGTTTCATGATGCCAGTCATTTATGTATTTTATTCTACAGCATATTGTTTATTCTAATGTATTTAATGGTTCTAAAGTATAGAGATAGCCCTGCATGATACGCTCACAGTAGCTCACTAGTATATCGCTTTAATGCGCTCTACAATAATATCTGCGTTATGTTCGCGCAGTACCACCCCGCATTGAAGAAAAATCACCTATCTCTGTCACATCTGTTAACGGTAATGACGTCATTCTACCCTGTCACGTGATCGGAAGTCCCGCTCCCTCAGTCACGTGGTACAAGAACTCGAAAAAGATCATCGATGAACTGAAACAAGAACAGCCTGAGATATGGACGAGAAACAGCTTGCTGAAGGATGACAGTGTCGTGGATTCACAATCCAGAAATCCATTGAGTCCGGATGGTGATGATAAGTCAATAAATAGGACGTCAATTATCTACTCTGGAATTTTCAAAAGTGAATCTTTCGGCGGCGACTGGGGCTCTGAAGGGAAGACTAGGAGAGATATTGTACAGGAGGGGCTGAGGATACGAAACGTGAGTGGCTTGGATGGAGGAATGTACGAGTGCAGAGCGATCAGTGAGGCTGGTACAGCGGTACTGATGGTACGGCTAGATATACATCGTAAGTGCTCTATGCTGGTCATGACGCTGATGATGATGATAGTGGTGGTGGGCATGATGGTTGTGGTGGTGATGATGATGGTGGTGGTGGTAGTGATGATGATGGTCATGATGATGATGATGGTGATGGTTATGATTATATGGTAATGGTGGTGGTGGTAGTGATGGTAGTTGTGGTGGTGATGGTGGTGATAATGGTGCTGATGGTGATGATGGTAGTGATGGTTTCGCCTTTTTCCGGGCAGTTATATTCCTCATGTAATTGGCAATTAAATAAATTTTCTATGAGAAGTAATTTTATTTAAGAAAAATTTGATATTTTTAAATAAATCACACAAAATAATATAAAAAAACAAATGAAAGTGCTTATCGAACAGAGAAGCTGGAATCCATAAACGTGTTTCTCTTGATGCTTTTTTTATTTATTTAATTTTATTCACTTCGACAGGGCCCATTCAACTTAATGCACAATGCTGATAACGCAATATATCATTATAAAATTAGCAATAACTGTGTTATTGTCTATTACTTTAAATTCTAACAGATGCTCCGAGATTTTATGACAACGGGCCTGATGTGAATTTGACTGCAACAGAGCATCATGTACTAAAACTTACTTGTGGAGTTCTTCAAAGCAATCCAGCATCAGATATAACCTGGTATCGATATATTACTAAAACGTTGACATCATTATCAAGTTCAGACGCAACTGCATCTCTAACCACATCATCGTATCAGTTATCATCATCATCATCAGTAACATCAGCATCTTTATTCAGATCACTCTTATCAAACGCATCACTAGAACCATCAACGATGCACTCGTCGTCATTTAGACCGGATGGTATCCTGATGAATGTTTCCACCTCAATTCCACAGCTGCTGCAAAAGCTGGATGGGTCAGAGAAGCTGCTGGACCAATCACAACATAGACGAGATCAGCTGCTACAGCTGGGCCAACATGCTGAGCGCCAAACCCTGCAGCATCTGGGCCAGCAGCTAGAACTCTCTGCCCAGCAGTCAGCCAGTACTGATGCGCACGGTCGGATGAGTCATCATCTACAGGAGGGTGTGACGCAGCAGCGTGTTAAGATAGGCGAGGGTGAAGACCTGCTGCTCAGAGATCTTCTCGTGGAAGATTCTGGATGGTACTCCTGTGAGGCGATCAACAGTGTGGGGTCTGCGGGCAGGAGGTTCCACGTCGACGTCTACTGTGAGTAGAAACTTGCGTTAAATGTTTAATAATAAATAGGTAGTTTCATAGGCGCTGGAAAGACTAGAACGGGATAAGAATAATAAAAATCATAATAATGTAGGTTTATCGGCTGTATCCCCAACCAAGACGATGTTAGTGACGTTAGAATGTCTAAAAGTGGCAAGGCTCAAGTGCTGGTAGCGCTGCAGTGCTACCTCTGTTACACAGCTTCATAGCTGTGTTTATGCTCTATAGCGGAAGCTGTATAATTACTTTAGCCAAGTATACAGCTGCAGCTGCAGCAAAACTCCGGCTCAATCTCTGACGGTTCGTTTCTTTTTTGGGTGTGAGCGAATTAGTTTCTACAGCATAACGTTCTTTTTGAGTCCACCTTTCCTATATTCAATCATTATTGTATCACACACAACTTCTGTGTATGTTCTGTGTGCTCGCAATTGCCATTAGTTTAATTTTGCTTATAATTAATGTTGATATTAATTACCATAGTCATCTGTGTTAAACAGCTGCACCAAAAGTCACAGAAGGTTCTTCACTGAAGTCGGAAGTGACAACCATAGTGGGCAATGACGTCACCCTTACCTGTGGCGTCACTGCATATCCCCCGCCAAGGATCACGTGGTACAAGGACGGTATTCTATTGGTCGATAATGTCACAGTAGCAAACCTCGACCCAGATATAATCCAATCAGGAGCGGCTGCTCTGTTAGGTGAGGGGATGAAGGTCGAGGGAGGGTCTCTTATGATAGAGGACCTGGAGATGAAGGATTCAGGGAGATACATGTGTGTGGCGAGAAATGTGGCAGGAGAATTGTCCATAGTAACTACTCTGCATGTCTATGGTATGCAACGTTCTCTCTCTCTCTCTCTCTCTCTCTCTCTCTCTCTCTATCTATCTATCTATCTATCTATCTATATCTTTCTCTCTCTCTCTCTCTCTCTCTCTCTCTCTCTCTATCTATCTTTCTCATTATTTTACTATTTCTTTCACATTATTTTTTTTCTCATTCTTTGTGTGAATTGTCTCTATATGTAGTAATCTAGTGGCGCTGAGTTCCCCCGCGTCCCTTGTCCACTTTGCTCACTGCTTTGTTACAGCTGATCTTTAGAAATTTTTTAATGCTTCTCGATGCATTACATTTTACGAAATGTATGCACTCGATAAGAACGCCTTAAAATTGATTATATTTATAATCAATTCCGTATTCTTGTACAATAAAGAAAGCTGGTAAGGCTAAGGTTAACGTCAGTTTCCTCACTCGAAAGCGATGTTGTCAGTGACGGGCTAGCCCAGTATTTGAACCCCGCACATAATGATCCGCGATCGAGTATCTTACCGACTAACAAGAATAACAGAACAGTTCTTGTTCAGTATTTATAATCAATGCTGTATTCTTTAATAATTTCAGTTGCACCCAGTTTTCTGGAGCAGATAAACAACCCACGAACCTCTTCTTTAGCAAGATCCAATCACGAAAGTCTTGATAAGGCTGCTGATACTGATGCTTTACACGACAACATCCAGCACGATTCGACAACTCTGAACCAGCTTAACCTCACGGTTCATTCTGGCCAACAAATAACTCTGGATTGCTCGGCCAGCGGTCATCCGATACCACAAATCACGTGGTCACATAACGGTCTGACTTTAAGCCAATCAGACACGAGGATTCAAAATAGTGGGCGGAATCTGCAAGTGAGCTATGCTTCTCTATTGGTTGATGCTGGTCAGTACACGTGCACTGTGACTAATGAGGTGGGATCTTTGGAGAGGCTTTTCAATATTGAGGTTTTTGGTAAGACCCTCGTCATGAAAATGTAGGCCTATATATTTGCATATATAAGGTATTTAACTTGATATATTGAGCGTTTTTGTAAATTTGTATAATTCATGACGATGCTATACATGTATATTGTATGTTGCTATGAAATTCGTTTTCTTTGGTATTTTATCTTATGTTCTGACAAATATTTCTGCTAACTTCATCGAAAGTGTATTTGCTAATATTATTTTGTATTTTGATTTCAATATACATAGTTGATTTTTATTCTAATAGCATAAGGAATATTGCAATTATTTACTGAAAGTATAAATGAAAATATTCGTCAAAAAAGGTTTAAGTTCATTATATACAGTACATTTACACTTATACCATATATTGTTTTGTAATTGTCACAATTTCTTAAGGTATATAACACAATATTTTGTTTTGTACTTACCTTTTTTCAGAACCGCCAACAATTCAACTCAATAGAAGTTCAACATCAAATGTGCAAACTTTGAATATACTTGTCAATCAATCTATCAATCTACCCTGTCCAACCAATGGGAATCCTCCCCCAGTCATAACTTGGTACAGAATGGGCGTGGCGATGGTCTCTAATGATAAGTGGTCTATAGATGAGAGTGGAACACTTTTCCAAAGGGATGGAATCAAGTTCAAGGACGCTGATGTCTATACGTGTAAAGCTGAGAATGTCGCCGGCAAGGATGAGATGACGTATACCGTCAATGTTCTGAGTACGTGACCAACACTGATAGTACAGCTTTCTATCTGTTAGCTAGAATCAATCAATCAATCATAAGGATTTGACGTCCGGTTCCTCGCCATAAGGCAATGCCAGGGATGTCTCTTACCGACTCTACACAAACAGGCGCCAAAGCGCCACACGATGATGACTGAGTACACAGAGACCACAAGAGAAAGCGAGATCAAAACAGTTCAAGTCCAAGATCCAAGCCATGATGGTCAAGATTTAGATCTATGGCGGAAAGAGATGGGTTTTAGCTTGCCGAGGAAGGTACCAATATAATAACAAGATCGAAGATCTTGTGGCAGAGAGTGAACTGTCATAACTTTTCAATAGCTCATTGTGTAGAGCGCCAGGTGAAGTCGTAAATTTAAAATGGCAGCTCCTGAGATTGTAGGTTCGATTCCCAGCCGACCTGATTAGAGAATAAGATCTCTAACATTCTTAGGACTGAATAAGAAGTGAACTTCCTCAATAGTTTAATTAAGTGGCTTTAAAAGTGATAGATGTCATCATGAACGATCATTTTGCTACAACATTTGACTATTCTAGCTTGTCAAAGGGTAGTAGGTGCCTTGAAGGCATTGATATGAAAGCAGTAAGATGTCTAATAAATGTTATAGTACTACAAAAGCATGTCACACTTTCAAAGTCATTTAGCTAAGTTGTATTCAGAATTACACGGCGTATTTACTATATTAGATTTAGGAAGACTTTCAAAATTGAGAAATAAATATAATTTAAGAAGAATTAAAAGAAGGACCAATTATTCCAAAAAATTGTACTCTCTGATTTAGGAGAAGCTTCTGCTCTTAAGATAATCTGTCTTAGTGTTCTTCTCCAAACAGTCGCTTCAGCTGCAATGCCACTGGATTCTTCAATACTGGAGCCAGTGGCGATGTTGGTAAGATACTCGACCGCGGATCAGTATGTGCGTGGTTCAAATCCTGGGCTCGCCCGTCACTGACATCGCTTTCGAGTGAGGAAACTGACGTTAACATTAGCTTTACCAGCTTTTTAATGCTTGCCAGCTGACGTCAAGTTTTAATTATTTTACTTTATTGCAGTGAGTCCACTAGTGCTAAATGTGGAGACAGATCCTTACAATACTCCGGATAGTGATAAAGGATCAATAACGGTGCAGCTGAATCAGTCAGCAGTGCTTCAATGCGTGGCAGTGGGTAACCCTGAACCAAACATTGTTTGGCTTAAAGATGGAAAGAAACTTCAACCCCACTATCAACCACGGATTAAGGTTTGGAGTTTCTTGATTTAGACATACACATATAGAATCAATGTCAAGTTCTGCGTGTTGATGGAAGAGGATGAGAGGATGCATACGTTACATAGTATGTTTAGCAACAATAAATAAATTGAAGGGCTATTGTCGTCCATGACAATGTAAAACCAACGCAAAGACAAAAAATTATTAATAAAATGGTCTAAATGAAATTGTGCATATTCAGAATATCCGATATTCAGGATGCCGAGACTAACGTAAAGGTCATTAGCTTACACCTTCTCTACGAGATGATTTGAAACATTCAAGCTACCGTCATAAAGTTTATTTTGAGTTTCTTTCTAAATATAATAACTCATTATTCTATGGAGTGCTCTTAATGGGGCGCGAAGAGTTGGAATATATACTTTGTACCTGCCACTCTGCTAAACACTAGAAATCTATATAGTACAGTCAAATGTATCTGTTTTGTAAATTTACCTAGAGCTCACTGTAACCTAGACAATAGAGAGTGGAGGAAGAGTGGAGGCGTTATATACCATGGACCTGCCAGTAGGCAGTGCACTAAGAGAAAGAGAGAGCGCACTATTAACAGTCTGAAAAGTGTTCGCTCGGGTTAAAAAAATTCCATACAGAAACCTGAAGGCAATTCTATTTATGCTGAAATTAATTATCGTCATAAAATATAAGACTTTCTCTAATGTTACAGGGGACAGTGAGATCCGGATGGGTCTGGGTCGGTCCGAGTAAGCCCGGGTGGGTTCGGGTAAGTCCGGGTGGATCCGAATCCATTTGGTCATTGATCAATAGTCGCAATAAACCAGCAATAATATAAACACTGCGTTTCCACTTGCAGGTGGAAAGATTGCAGGATGATGATTTAACGAAATGGAAGGACGGACAGTACTGGGAGCAGTTGTCCAAGGCTGAGAGGGTAAAAATAAAGTTCAATCAGCTGACAGTAGAGAGAGTGGGGGAAGACGATACAGGGGTCTATAGCTGTGTAGCTGGTAACACTGTTGGAGAGGCACACCTAAATTTGTCACTGGAAGTTGATGGTAATTGTACACTATTCTCATATAATTATGGAGATTTTGAGTCATGGGTCATACTCTATTCATAAAACTGAATTAGTAAATTGATTAATTGGTTGATGGTAGATTGGCAATGCATAATGTCTAGTAATGCTGTTTATTACAGATGTTCTTGTTTCCTGTGGAATTTGAATCACATACATTTTGTTTTCAACTTTGAGCTTTTTAAGCTGAGTCAGTGTTAGTTGCAGGGTCAACAGTATTGATGAAACATTTAAACTTTTTCCTGACGTCTTTAATCTAGATTTATACTCTTAGCGGTTTTTTGTAGAAGCTATTCGGGTTTCAGGTCATAACTCTAAATTCACTTAAGTATTATTTTATTTTTATTAGCTTGCTATATTTTCAAGTATTCTTTTTCAAATATGCAAAAATAATAATTGACATTTATACAGACAACGGTGTAACAAAATTCAGCGAATCTAAACAATTTAATTGAGTCTTTAAATTGAATTTGAACTTTTGTTTATTACACCATATTTGGCAGTCGAAACTGACGTTAAATCGTATCTATCTTTATTATAATTAAAGCTTCCATGTTATATTCATTAACGTCAATTTCCTCACTCGAAAGCGATGTCATTGACTGGCAAGCCCAGGATTTGAATCCCGCACATACTGATCAGCAGTCGAATATCTTACCGACATCGCCATTGGTTCCGGTCAATTCATTTAGCATATAAGTTGTAATTAGATCTATTAAAGATAAATCTATTAAATCTATTAGATCTATTAATTAGATCTATAAAGATAAATCTATGATAACAGTCAAGGACTGTGCTATTAGTTCCAGCCCGGATAGACACGCGGAGGCTTCCGGTGATTCCTGTGGATCCTCAAGAAGGACTCATCCATGATCATCGACTGACAACAATCCTGGTCAACAGCTCCAGAGAGCTCCTGTGTCCATCCACTGGAAAACCTCTTCCTCTCATCACCTGGTTCCGTAACGGCATCCCTCTCGATGACCTGGAGCAGCTGAGACAAAGGCAGTCTCATCCAGAAATTGGTCAATCTTTGAGACAACCTCGACAAACCACCCCAGATTTTCCGCAGCTGGATCCAGACCAGCAGCAGCTGTACGAACAACATCAGGACCAGCAGCTGCTGCAGCAGCAACAACATCAGCAGCAGCAGCAGCTGTACGAACAGTATCAGGATAGGCCATTTCAACAGCATCTGCAGCAACAACAGCAGCAGCAGCAGCTGCGGGATAGCGAAATATTAGCATCATACGGTGTGCAGAAGTACCGAATTGAGGAGAATGGTGGAAGACTTCTACTGGAGGAAGTGACTGCGACAGAGACTGAGAGCGTGTATGAGTGTAGAGTGGAGAATAGGGCGGGGACTGATCGACTCAGCTATCTCATTAAAGTTGCTGGTATGTGTTCTATCGATACGATATCCTATGCTTATGAGCTAGATGTTAAGAGGTGCTGGTATATGTTCTCTCTCATTGTGCACTTCCTACTGGCAGGTCCATGGCATATAACGCCTACTCTCTCCTCTGTTTTCCGCTTTCTTCTACATTTTCACATATGAGTGCGTCTTTAAATCGTTTAACATTTCTAAATTCGGCCTGCCTCTGCCTCTATTACCTTCCATTTTGCCTTCGATGAAAGGAAATAGGGGCAGAGGCAGGCCGAGGTTAGGAATGTTAGATGATTTAGAGAGCCGTTGGTATGTGTTCTATCGATATGATATCCAATGCTTCTGAGCTTGATGTTATGAGTTGCAATTATATATTGTTAAGCTGTATAGCCAATATTAACGTCAGTTTCCTCACTCGAAAGCGATGTCAGTGTCGGGCGAGCCCAGGATTTGAACCAACCCATACTGATCGGAGGTGTTATCGATTCGATATCCTATGCTTCTGAGCTAGATGTTAAGAGTAGCTGATATGCGCTATATTTGTACGATATCCTATGCTTCTAAGCTAGTTGTTAAGAGTAGCTAGTATATGGATTGTCTACGAACTCCTAAGCCTCTAAACTAGATTTTGTATTATACGAAATGTAATTTTTTCAGTTCATGACATATTTAATTTAATTCTATTTTTATTTGTACATTATTGCCAGTAATAAGAGCTGCGGCTGGATGACCGTAAAGTCACTCGAGTAACTGAAAACGTCATTTTAATTTTAATAAAATTTAATAATTAATTAATTAATTAATTAATAATTAAAAAACTAATAATTAATTTGAATTTGAGTATTTAATTTTCTTGTCGAACGCTTCTTGTTCATTCTATTAACTATTTTAATTCCTAAATAGCTTCTTAATGTAGTAGTAGTAGTACATATATTTATTTAGAAATTCATCAAACATCGACAAATAATTGTGAAAACAGATAAATCAGCACACAAAAGTGAGAATCAACATAATATTTAGTATCAAACAGAAACTAAAATTTATTCACCACGGCCATCAGAGAGGGTACTGAAGTACCCTATCGAGCTGACCACCGCACCACGAGCTGACCACCGCTATACACCTTTTTTCAATGTTATACTTTTTATATATTTTAAATTTAAATGACGTGCTTCAATAGGTTCACTGCGGTTGACAGCACTAAACTTCATTTGCAAGAAAATTGCGTTAAACTTGTTAAAGAATTCCAAGACGTTTTTCGCTATAAAAATAGAATGTTACCTCTCGATGCTGTATATATATTGCATTTTAAGTCTAATTTCTTTAGGAGCTACTACTCCGAAAATATTTCAAGTACAGTCAGTTATTGTTGTTTGTTCAGAATTAAATTTCGTAGGCTGAAGATCCTTCATTAAAGAGAAAATAAATAAACTAAAATAAATAAATTAAAGAGAAAATAAATAAATGAGATTTTATTTCGTAAAAATATTAACTAATATTAAACACCTTGTTTTCAAGTTTTTATAATGGTCTATCTATTTGTCTGCACTGACAGTACCTCCGAGATGGGAGAGACCTCTGAGCTCCCCCTCAAACGTCTCGGCGGTGGAGCAGCAGGCCTCGGTGAAGCTGGTCTGCACCCTGAGGGAGGCCCAGCCAGGCCCCCTCGTGTCCTGGTTGTATCAGGGTCGACCCGTAGACAGGTCCAACCAGAGATTCAGTCTGTCCAGGGATGGGTCCACTTTAGAGGTACTCTCTCTATCTCTCTCTCTCTTACTCTCATTGTATTTCTCTCTCTTTCTCTCTCTCCTCTCTCTCTCTCTCTCTCCCTTTGTCTGTATCTGTCTCTCTGTGTCACTGTCTCATTCTATCTCTCTGTCTGTCACTCTCACTTTCCTTATCTTTCTCAGTGTATCTCTATCTCTATTGTACTGTCAAGTGGCAGGTCCAACCGTCTAACATACATATTTAGAATGTTTCAATAGCACTGTGGTGAGAGGCGTCAGGTAATGTCAAAAAGTTTTAAATGACAGATCCTGAGGTGAATTGAGCTCTCGTGGGTTCGAATCCCAGCCGCGCTGATCTGAGAGTAAACTCTCGGACATTCACTGGACTGATTACATAGAAAATGGACTAAATTGCCTAACGATTTAAATATATGAGATTAAAAGTGACAGATATCAATATAGTTGATCATTTAACCATAATGAGTGTTACACTATCTAATCATACAATACTTTCACGATTACTATAGAGCACTCCCTTGATCAAGAATCTGATCTCATCACATTGGCTACTAAAGTACCAAAATCATAATATAGCTTATGGGTTGGTTAAAAATGGCTTCCTATGCAGTTTCCCATTGCCTTCCGTAATTTCCGCGTAGTAATTTTTATGACACGTACGGTTTAGATTTGTTCTTTTCTCTAGTGACGTGGATTTAACAGGGGTTATTTAATATCCGTCTATACTTGGCTTGTAGCTCTTCCTATAGCTGATATAAAACCTTATTGATTTGTTTCTAGACAACTTGTACTGTATTTAACTGTATCTAGAATGCTGATCATTGGTTTATTTTCGTTGAATGTAGCTGATGTTAAACCATAGACCTGTTTATAGATAGCTGATGTTAAGCCACAGACCTGTTTATAGATAATTATTATTAAACGACAAACCTGTTTCTAGCTAGCTGCTGTTAAACGACAGACCTGTTTCTAGCTAGCTGCTGTTAAACGACAAACGACAGACCTGTTTCTAGCTAGCTGCTGTTAAACGACAGACCTGTTTATAGATAGCTTATGTTAAGCCATAGACTTGTTTCTAGCTAGCTGCTGTTAAACGACAGACCTGTTTATAGATAGCTTATGTTAAACGACAGATTCTCAGACTCTGACACTTGTTTGTAGATAACTAATGCTAATTCACAAACCTGTTTATACAGTAGATAACTAATGGTAAGCCACGGATCTGTTTACAGACAGCGGATGTTAAACTATAGGCCTGTTTATAGATAGCTAAAGTTAAAGCGTAGACCTGTTTATAACCAGCTGGTGTTAAAACATATACTTGTTTATAGACAGCTAACATTAAACCATAGACTTGTTTATAGATAGCTGATGTAGGAACGAGAGATGAAGGCAGATATACGTGTGTAGCAGTTAACTCAGCGGGGCGTGATGAGCATCACATGTCTCTACATGTCCAGGGTTTGCTTGCATTAGCATCTAAATAACTTGAAAATTAAATAATTTTACTTTTACCTTATTTTCTCTAGTTAAATACTATCAAAATCAACTCAAAATTTGACCTAAGTAAAGTATGATTGAAATTTATGATAATAGATTAAACATTGATTAATAGATTGATTAATTTATGCACAGCCTATTTACTTTTCTGGTTCTTGTTGCATTGTTGTATGTGTAAGATTCATGTATGGGTTATTACTCCTAAAATAAAGCAAATAATAGATAAATAAATACTGTTATCAACTATTAACAACAGGGGTCGCAGTTTAGATTGTCGTCTGTTTTTAGATTATTAGATTGTCTAGAATGTCGAATATTGTCGATAGCTGCAAGTTGAGGAATGCAGTAGCGAGATCAATGACTGATATTGTCCAATGATCGAACTCAATAGGGATTTGATATTTTGATGCATTTATAAGTTCTTGTTCAATTTCATATATAGAAATTGCAATGTCTCTATTTATGTATAATATCTCTATGCATTTCTAATATTAGTATCATGATCTATGCTATAATAAATAGATGCCACAAAAAATTTATCCATCTACATGGCCTGATTTACTGGCACAGTAGTAGTCAATTGATCAATACGTATGATTGATTGATTTTACCTTTTATGATTGATCAGTTAACTGATGACTGCCTAACGAAATCATTTACCAAACTGACATTTGACAAATTGTATTCTAAAATTGAATGATTGATGACTGATTGATTATTTATTAATTGATTAATTGATTGATTGATTGATTTGAAAAATCTACAGTTCCTGCGCTGATCGATCACCCCAAAGCAGCTCTTCTGTCCCCCGAGCTCTCTACGACCTTACACAGCGACCACGCTGACAACTACACCGCGATCAGCAGCTTCTTTAACCATTCCCGCTTCGAACCCGTGGAGTTAAAGGTGAAAATGAACAAAATTGCCGTTCTGGAATGTCCAGCAACCGGAAAACCTCAGCCGAATATTCGATGGTTTAAAGATGGCGTTGAGTTGTTGTACCATAGGTCCAGCGACATGGATGGTAGCGGTAGTGACGTCACCACAATTTCCGACGTCAGCGATTTTGTAGATAATTCCGTTTATACTGACGGCTCTACAGAAGCATACAGCGCAATGAGTGAACACGGTGACGGAGAGAAAATGTTTATTACAGAAAGAATGAAAGAAGATAGGAAGAATATTGCCGCAAATGGTGTACTATATAGGTTCCTTTTAGACGGGAGGAATTTCGAATTGTCTAATGTTGAAGAGAGTAGCTCTGGAACTTACACGTGTGTTGCCCGCAACAGTCTCAGTGCAGCTGCACTCTCTTACCAGCTGGTAGTTCAAAGTAAGATATTGTGAATTTCTTAAAATAATCAAGGTAAATAATCAATAATAAATAATCAACCCGGACACAACCCCGTGTTGTGTCCGGGTTGTTTGAAGAATTGACCAACCGGTGACTGCGCGTGTGGTAGAAGACGACTAAGGCACTAAGATCCATATCAATGTCAGAAAGGTTGGTGAGCGCCTAGGCTCCAGAAATTGCTGCAAATATTTAAGCGAATGGAAAAGTTTCATATAGGGGATTGACTTTTGATGTGATGTGGGACAGAGAGGATTTGAGACAGTTTATTTTTATCACGACCCTGGTTAGCTAGGGTTCAAGGGAGGATGATGAAAATGAAAATAATAAAACCTTAATAAAATTATATTTTGTTATTGTGAACTATATATTATCTTACAGCATTCTATAATCTGCTGAAGTCTTACACAGCTTCCTTCAATCTTACAGCATCCTGTAATTATATTCTGCTAAATCTTACACGACTTCCATCGTAGCTACAAATATTACAGAAATTTCATATTTTTGATTGTAGAAAGTAAGTGCTCATATATCATCAGCGTAAATTGATTTTGTGCTTGAGTGTGGGCTCGAGTCAATGAGCATTGATTGTGTAGATTAGTATTATATAGATTGATTGTTTGATTGATTGATTGACTAAATAATCAATTTATTATTTATTTACTGAAAGATTTGCTATATTATTCATTGATGTATTCTTTTATTGGGTTATTGAAGATAGAATTGATTGATTGACTGTACAATTAATTAATTTATTGCTTGAGTAAGTGCTTGATTGTTTGATTTTTTTATTTATTGAGTGATTGATTGAATGAATACATATTGATTGATTAATTAATTGATTGAGTTCTTGGTTGATTGAATTATTGATTGATTGATTTATTGTTACTCAGCGGCCCCTATGTTGGATGAATCTAATATGGTCAACAATCCTCAGATTCATGAGGGCAGGAACTTGACCTTGTACTGCCCAGTTCAAGGTCACCCATTACCTACTGTGACCTGGTTCAAGGACGGACTTCCCTTCCACTCAGTGGGGTCAAGGAAGAATGAACTGGAGATACTGAATGTCAAGGCCAAGGACTCGGGCAGCTATTTGTGTGTCGCTGAGAATGAAGTGGGAAGAACAGAGAAGATTTATGACGTGACTGTGCTAGGTGAGCGCATTAGTGTGCTATTAACAGCTTTGATGTTGTTTTATTTATTGATACTTATTATATTTCTTAATTTCATAAATATAATATTATGTAGTCATTTGGTTTTTTATATTAACCATATTATGTTCTGTTCAGAAATAAAAGTAACTGATGATGATGATTTTAGCTTGATCTTGCTTAATCTTCAGTTGTTATACTGTAAAACAACTAAATGACTGTAAATTAATTTTATTATATTTATCTGCTATAATTACAGCTTTATGTGTGTGCTATGTCCATTATTCTTTTGCATTTAATTAGTTCAGACATATTGTCTTCTCTGTATAATACAGCCTAGAAAATCGAACTCGAACTCTGAATTTTGAATAGGTCAAAGTGTATTTACTGTATACGTAGTGGAAAATCACCTTACCAAGTGCTGGGGTGGGATTTAGCTCATGTCAGAGCGTGCGCATCATAGAAGAAGTTAAGCCAAGTTGAGATTGGTTAGTAATTGGAGGAGCGAACGCTTTCGAATATCAAGTGCTGCCCGCATTGAAAATGATCCCAGAGTAATCAAGATTGTGCTAATTTCCACGCCAAGCGATGTCGATATACCATCAAAAAGCATCGATTACTACGAATAACTGAGGCAAGGGAAGGAAATAAAGAAAATTCAAAAACCGATATTGAAGTAAAGAAATTCTGCAACACTGTTTTGACTTGCACTGTTTTGATCTCGCTTTCTCTTGTGGTCTCTGTGTACTCAGTTGTCATCGTGTTGTACTTTGGCGCCTGTTTGTGTAGAGTCTGCAACAGACGTCCCTGAAATTTGCATTATGTCAAAGGTAAACCGGACGCTAAATTCCAATTGATTGATTGATTGATTAACACGTGCTGTATGTTACTGTTACACTTAATTACTTTTAAATTAATAGTTTTCAAAACGTAACGCGTGCGATATATCATTTGCAAAACTAAGTTTATATTTCAATATTACTTTTCAAAGCAAAAGCTACACGAGAAGTGTTACAAATTACTTAGTGATTTACATCCTTTTACCTATCACCCATTCTGGTTGCGTCAGAGAAAACCTCTCTTACTGAAACCCCGGCTATATAATTGTTTTGCGCATATATTCTGTTTTCATATTTATATCATAGAAGTTAATCATTTTGGTATTTATGTTTAGTTTTCTATTCTATTCTGAACTATTTATCTCAGTTCTTCCCACGTTGTTGAATGGTGATAAGGACACCGGGCCCAATGGAAAGAGAAAGAGAGAGGTGATCAAGGTCATTGAGGGCAGCACTATACAGCTGGACTGTACTTCCACCGGAAATCCTCCACCCCAAGTCACGTGGTATAAGGATGGCTTGAAAGTTAGGTCCGCTGTTGTTTCACGAGATCATGAAGGAAAACTATCTGGCGCGATTTATGAAGAATACGACCTCAAGGTTTGTGTTAGAATTTCAAATGAAGTTTGAATCGAATATTTTATTATTGGTGTAGTTGTTCTATTTACTTATGCATTGTGATTTTTAAGTAAATAAATTAAATAACTAACTAATTAATTAATTGTACCGGTTGGATGGCCGAATGGATAGCACCGTTACCTGAGAATCAAGAAGCTATCGGTTCAAATCCTAGATAGACCTTGTCTGGCAGTATCCCTTGTGATACTCTGCAGATGTTAACCTCAGCATTTAAATATTTATTTAACCTACCAATTAATTAACTAGCTAAATGATTAATTAACTACCTAAATAACTAACTACTTAACTAGCCAACTAACTAACTAACTAACTAACTTACTAACTAACTAACTAACTAACTAACTAACTAACTAACTAACTAACTAACTGACTAGCTAACTAACTAACTAACTAACTAACTAACTAACTAGCTAACTAACTAACTAACTAGCTAGCTAGCTAACTAACTAGCTAACTAACTAACTAACTAACTAACTAACTAACTAGCTAACTAACTAACTAACTAACTAACTAACTAACTAACTAGCTAACTAACTAGCTAACTAACTAGGCAACTAACTAACTAACTAGCTAGCTAGCTAATAGTGCGAATTTGATAATACTCATAATGTTATGCCAATGAGACTCAGACTTTAAATTAGGTGATTTTATTATTAAGCAACTAATTAAGGAAATGACACTTACTAATAAAGTAGCAAGATGATAATGTAATAGTAGCTATGGTTTTAAGATGACAAACCAGACATCAATCGAGTGACTGGTTAATTGACTGATTGATTAAAGAATGGATTTGTTATATTAATTAAATTATTAATATTAATTTTAAGTGTAATAATGTAGTTAATATCAACATATTAACTGAATGATCTTTTAATAAGTTGGTAAGATACTCGACCGCGGATCAGATGGTGCGGGGTTCAAATCCTGGGCTCTCCCGTTACTGACATCGCTTTCGAGTGAGGAAACTGACGTTAACCTTAGCTTTACCAGCTTTCAATGACGTTACCTGATTGAAAGCAGGAAGGAAAGAGACGTACAGCTATGGGTGATGTGACAGACGACGTATATGACGAGGTGCTTCGCCTGACTGATCTCAGACTCTCAGATGGAGGCTTGTACCGGTGTGTGGTGTCCAATGTGGTCGGGCAGAGGATCAAAGAATTCAAAGTTCTCGTCATTGGTACCTAACTCATTCATTTCTATTTAAACATTGCCCTCGATCATTGGAGTGCAGACATAACATAACAAACATTAGAGTGCTACAGTCGTCCATGACAATATCGAGCACTATTGAGACAAATCCAAGCCGGTGAGCAAAAGAAAAGTCCAAAATGATGCAACTTATGGTGCTATAGTTATAATAAAATGGCTCTAGTAAAATGGTGCTTTCTATTGGTTGAGCTGCTTAATTTATCGGACAAAATGATGTCAATTTTAGTTGTTTTCCCTAATATATGGCCATCATCATCATCATCATCTCTCTTTTAATCCCAGTTTAAATAGGGTCGGGATATAAATGGACCTTCTTTTCCCGTTCGTTTAAAAAATTTTGTAGCAGTTTCTGGAGTCTAGGCGCTCATCAACTGAATGCCATTTTTTTCTATATTGTATTTTATTTGTTTCTTATTGCGTTTTTAGTCTATAGAGTTTGATTTTTATATGTTTCCATTTTTGCTTTTTATGTGTTATTTATTTATTTATTTTTGTTTCTTATGATATTTTTAAATATTACTGTCTGTTTTTATTTGTTCTTCTTATGTGTTATTTATTTAATTTTTTGTGGTTATATATTTTAATTTTATTGAGTTTGTCTCTTTTGTGATATTGAGTTTATTATGTTTGTTTTTTGTCTTTTTCTATGTTCTTTAGCCATATATATGTTTTTTTATTGTATTTGCTGTTATATGCATCTTTACTTATTTTATTTATTTCGAATTTTTTAGTTTATAGTATTTGATTTTTATATGCTATTTATTTTATTTCTTTTACTTTGTATGTGTTTTTTATTTTATTGTTTTTCTTCCTAATACTTTTATTCGTTTGTTTATGCTTCTTAAGTATTTTTTATTTTTATTGCATTTGTTTGTCTCTTTTATTATATCATGTTTGTTTTTATATATCTTATCCGGCTGGAGCCAGTAGCGAAGTCGGTGAGATACTCGACTGCGGATCAGTATGTGCGGGGTTCAAATTCTGGGCTCGCCCGTGACTGACATCGCTTTCGAGTGAGGAAACTGACGTTAACCAGCTTTTATTGTATTGAATTTGTTTTTGTGTTTTTTCTTGAATTGTATATATTTAATATATATTTCCTATTTCATTTTACTTTGTTTTTGCAGAGAAACCGAGGCTCCAGGATAACGAACAAGTTAAAGAACTAACAGTGACTGAACATGACAGCGTTAGAATGGACTGCTTTCTGGAAAGTAAATCCGGGAAGCCTCATCTTGAATGGTTCAAGAATGGAGAGCAGATCACCAGTAAGCACACCACTGATCGGATTGTTCTGTCCGGAGACGGAAGTAGATTAAAGATCACGGATGTGTTGTGGGAACAGGAAGGACTATATGCGTGTAGAGCTACCAGCGCTGCAGGCTCCGATGAAAAAACCTATCGATTAAAAGTTAATGGTAATTTATTTAATTTCATACTTCTGTTTTATTTTTTCTTTATTGCTTTGTGGCATATAGGTCATATATGGTGTGCTGCATATGCATTAATATTATGTTGGTTAGTTTAGTAAGGTCCACAAAATATTCTTTGAAGAATTTAGAAGCAGAAACTGTCAGATTTTAGTAAGGTCTGCTGCATAGATATTTAATATTTATAGTACTAATACTTTTTGATATCTGTTATATTTATCCGGTACCTTAGGTGTCTTATAAACAGGCTAAGCCTATAGTCTGATACTAGCAATAAAACTAAACTTAGCCAACAAAAAGTTAATAATATTAATAATAATTTTAAAAATATTACAGTGAAATAATAAATCATGTGATATCTATCAGTTTAATACAACGTGTTTAGACAGTTAGGCAATTTAGTCCATTTTTCGCGCAACCAGTCCGCTGATTGCCCGAGATTTTACTCTCAGGTCAACGCGGCCGGGATTCGAATCCAAGAGAGTTCAATTCAACTCAGGATCTGTCATTTAAATCTTCATGACATTATCTACACCTCTAACCATTGCGCTATTGAGACTTTAAAAATTACATAAATATGCAATCAGCGACGTTGGAGCTGCATAAGTAGTTTTAATACTTATTATCATCATCATATTCCACTAAATCCCAGTTTAACCAGGGTCGAAATACGAATAGACAGTTTATCCATTCGTTTAAATTTTTGTAGCAATTTCTGGAGACTAGGCGCTCACCAACCGAATGCCCCTCCTGAAGTTGGTTTGGATCTAGTTTTTATGTCGCCTTCTACGACGCGTGCATATTTACACGGTTGGTCTGTTCTTCAAGCAACCCGGACATAAAACGGGGAATAAGTGGTTTTAAAACTATAACTACAATTTGCTTTAACAACAAATTCAACAACACTTCCTTCAACACTGGGCATGCCACACATGACATTCACTTATTTACCTGCGACACGTCGCATGTCCTTGATTATTTTAATATTTCTTTTAAAAATTCATTTCCTATATTTATGTTTTAGTCAAATGATCTTAAGCAAAATATACCTTAGGCGTTCGATTTAGAGCCTGCGATACGCCAGGGGCGTCTTTCCCTCTTGACCAATGGCGCAAACTCCACTTAGTGTTGTACCGTACCACTAAGTTTGTTTTCAGGTACCCCCCCCCGCGGAGAATTTCGTGATGCTCCTGCCAGAAGTTAAACATTTGCACTTTATGTTTTATATTTCTTTCAGTTCGGCCACTGATTGGTCAGCCTTCAGTTAGTTTCAAAAACAGCTTCGACAAAAAAATCAATAATAAAAATGATCATAGCAAACCAGATGAACTAATTAGTGAGCGTGCTGTCATTTCTACCACAAGCGCTAACAACAGCAGCAACCACAACGCAAGCAACAAAGACAACACAAGCGCTAACAACAACAACAGCAGCAACGCAGCTGTTAAAAAGCCAAGGAGCCGCTTCGTAAAGCACGAATTACCTGAACCCGTCTACAACTACAACGACTCCACAGTAGAACTTTGGGCAACCCTTGATCAGGATTTCAGTCTGAATTGTCCCATAGAGAGGGGGCACCCGACCCCCGCAGTTCTCTGGACTAGGGAGCCGGCGGGGCTAGAGCGTGTGAGCGGGGTGCAGGGTTCGACGTTGCGGGTGGAGGCGGTGACCCTGCTGGACGATGGACTGTGGGTGTGCACGGCGAGGAACGAGGCAGGGGAGGATAGTAGAGCGTTCAGACTGAACGTACTAGGCTAGTAATCTTAATTTTAATCTGACATCTTGTTATAAACATATATCTAATTATCCAGACTTAGAGAATATATTAAGATTGTAAGAATAAAGAAAGCTATCTACTGTATGTATACATGTATTTAGTTATCTATATTTAGTTGCAGCTCAGCTTCATGAGTACTGTCTAGGAAGTACTTCATCAGGTTTAGTTATTTTCTTATTTCCATTAATTGAGTAAGAATCATAACAGTAGCAGTTTCAATTATTAAATTAATTGTCATTTACACTGATTAACGATTATGAGTCTTCATTCTTAATCTTAGTCTTAATCTTAGTCTTAATCTTAGTCTTAATTTATCTTAATCTTAGTCTTAATCTTAGTCTTAATCTTAGTCTTAATCTTAGTCTTAATCTTAGTCTTAATCTTAGTCTTAATCTTAGTCTTAATCTTAGTCTTAATCTTAGTCTTAATCTTAGTCTTAATCTTAGTCTTAATCTTAGTCTTAATCTTAGTCTTAATCTTAGTCTTAATCTTAGTCTTAATCTTAATCTTAATTTTAGTATTTATCTAATATTTAATCTATTAAACGGCATAAGGCATAGTCCTTTGTGAATGATTGAAATGGTGATCTATGGAGTGCGTCTATGTTGGGCATGAAAGCAGATTCCGAGTATGAATATGTACCTTGAACCTGCCACTTGGCAGAGCACTAGAGAGAGAGAGAGAGAGACAGAGAGAGAGAGAGAAAGAGAGAGATCAACTCCGATATGTTCATCGCCTCTGATTTGTTTGCTTTCCTGTGTATTTCGGCAGTTGAGCCGGTGTTTGACGAAGATGACGTCATTGAAGAAAATGACAATATCATGATTACGTCACTGGGAGATGAGTCATTGATAAGAGCCGCTGCTGTTTTTAATTCTACAATAACTCTGCGCTGTGACGCTCTGGGAATTCCCAAACCAGTGGTCACGTGGCTAAGAGACGGCTTGCCATTGGTCGAGACTGAGTTGATTCTGCAAGGTAGTGAAGGGACTTTGAGGATAGAAGGAGTGAGCGAAGAAGACGAAGCAGCGTACGAGTGTGTGGCCAGCAATATGGCGGGTTCAAGGAACAAAGTCTTTCTATTAGATGTGTTAGGTAAGTGTCAAACCCCTTTCTTTACTGCTGGTGCTTTACATATGACTTTCAGTAACAACTTCTTATTTTACCAACGGTACTTGAAAGTCTACATACGCAACTAAGACGTTCTTGCAGTCTGGATACAAGAGACACCGATTACCCAGAATGCTTAGCACCCAAACTGACCAATAGCGTCGTTTTATTCAAGTTTCAAAAAATTATCTTGGTAAAGAAAGGGATATTCTCTGTACTCATGAACATTCGCTGTTATACTGACTTGCATTAACATACTTGAAAGAAATGGAATGATTGAATGAAGTATACTCACATGGAGTGGGTTGCGCGTTGCTGACCTAGCTGGGCTTTGAGCCTAGGGCACTTGCATCGCAGGCGAATACTGTAATCGTTAAGCCATATCCCTACCGATTTTATTTCATTATAATTCGCATGCAACCTTACATAAAACATATGGCGAGTAAAATTGATCTTAAAGGCGGAGTCCATCCATTTACAAATCATCTTATTACAGAATATTCTCTAGGAGGAATAGTTATATACCTAGTTTATAGCATCCATGTAAATAATTGTAACTTGTACACATACCATACAAAGTTCACCGTCGATGATTAACGAGTTAAGGTTCGCAACCACTTCCAGTAGTTGTGAATTGTAAAATATACCTCGTAAAAATTTACAAAATTTCAGCAGAATGCAAAGGTTTAGCCTTAAATGAAACCGTTATTTCTCTAATTTCATCAACCTAAACTAAGAATAGATATACTGAAAGCTGCATGTGTCCATAAGAGGCAGGCAATCGCCTTTGCTTAGAGGGGAAAACTCAGAAGACGCAATATTTTACTTTTTTATATTTTTTGGTATAATTTACGGCTTAGTAAGCCCCTATTTTTATGTTGTTGGTTTATTCAATGATACCCATATAGAGTGAGAGATAGAGAGAGAGAGAGAGAGAGAGAGAGAGAGAGAGAGAGAGAGTAAGAAAAGCTGGTAAAAAGTTAACGTCAGTTTCGTCACTCGATAGCGATGTCAGTGACGGACGAGCCCAGGATTTGAACCCCGCACATACTGATCCGCGGTCGAGTATCTTACCGACTTCGCCACAGGCTCCAGCCAGTGTAAAAACAGACTGCGCAAAAATAGCAAATAGTGAGTGAGACAAGAGAACTAAATCGATCAATCAAAGTTGTATGCTTGGTTACTGGTGAACAGTTGAACCTGATATATCGACTACGTTGAAGAGGAATCAAGATCAGGTGGAAGTGAGTTCAGTGGTGGAGACTGAGGGAGTGGAGAGAGTTTATAAAGTTATAGCAGGAGACGAATTGTGGTTAGATTGTGTGGCGAGGGGTGAACCCAACCCTAGAATATTCTGGCAAAGGGGAACCACGACCCTGCATCAGCATCTGAATGACGGTGTAGCTGGTAAGCTATTTCAATAAATCTATTATCGATAGTTAACACCAACAGTTGCTTGAATCAGCGGTTGATAGCCGAATCATTAGAGTGTTTGAGTGATAACGATGTGGACCATGGGCTCGAAACCATGCCAGCAGTTTCTGTGAGTGCAGTTCTGATGAGGAAACTTACGTAAACTTAACTAGATAGTTTTTTTATACAATAGTCCTTCAATAGTCCAACTCATATATGGAAATGAAGAGGAAGGCGGAAGACAGAGAAGAGTGGAGGCGTTATATACCATGGACCTCCCAGTAGATAGTGCACTAAGAGGGAGAGAGAGTCCTTCAAACCGCTATTTCTATAAACATTATCTTGTCAAAAGAGTATTTTAAATGTTCTCTCTCTGTGCATTGCTGACTGACAGGTCTATGGCTATAACGCCATATCAAACTGATGTTGAATAGCAATAAAACGGGTGTATAAGTAAACCAGAGTATGACTGGCTCGATGCTAATGTCGAGTGCTTCACTTGTCTGTGTGATTGCTTGCCTGCAGACGAAGGTTCATTGACGAATATGACGCATCACATATCAAGTGTGACGCATCACATATCAAGTGTGACGCAGAGTGACTCTGGAAAATTCACATGTGTTGCAGAGAATGTCGCGGGAATTGTGAAAAGCACCGTTACCCTAGTTGTTCTCGGTATGATTTTAAATAATTCTAATAAGATAGAGCTAAGTTTAATAAAAAATATTGGTATTTCAAAAGAAATGTTATAGATGATTTAAGGATACACTCGTGAGTGGACATGTTAGTATGATAAAGAGCAGAGTACCAGACACTCGGAAGGTAGGCAAATGGCTAACTGATTAAACTACCTAATCGTTAAATCTTGTAGTATTAAAGTGTTAGATTTCATCAAGGATGATGAATTCTCTGTACTTTGTTTAACATAAAATATGTGCTATCTCAAATACAGTACCAGCCAGGGCTGAAGTTGATCTTATAGAAGACGTGGTGGAAGAAAGTTCTGCCCTGCTCAACTGTAGGGTCAGCGGAAGCCCCACACCTTCAATGTATTGGGTCAAGGACGGTCACAACTTGACCTTGAACTCTGATCATGGTCACTACATGTTGCTAGGGAACGGTCAACTTCTCATTCCCGTGACTCGGTTAGATAAATTTTCTTAAATGTAATTTTAGACCAAACATACAGACAAATTGGATGGCCCTAGCAGTAGCACGCTTGTATGTTAAGAAAACGAGTTCGAAACTCAGCTGAACCTTCTTTGCACTAGCGTATGGAATCAAACGTTGAACTTAGCTTTGCTCTACTATATTTACATGCTTGTTTGCTTTTGTTCTGTTTTATGGACCTGTATATGTGTCTGAAATAAAATAGTTTGATTTTACTTGATTTGATTTGCTATTTTTGTTCTAAATGTTTAAATATCAATTATGACTTGTGCAAATGTCTCAAACCAGTCATCGCTACAAGGCTACAA
The DNA here is from genome assembly GCA_905160935.1 of Enchytraeus crypticus. Lineage (NCBI taxonomy): Eukaryota > Metazoa > Annelida > Clitellata > Enchytraeida > Enchytraeidae > Enchytraeus > Enchytraeus crypticus. The sequence continues at coordinate 439,503 of CAJHZI010000737.1, read as the reverse complement.
AATATTGAGCATAGATAAAGCTTAATAAATAATTAATTATTAAGTTTTAACGCCGTTTCCGATTCTATATAGATTTTTGGCATTGATGGGCTTATTCTATTTCGTCTTTGCTCATTCTAATGAATGTTGTATAAATTGTGTGTCACAGAAAGGATGATACCGGTGTATATAAGTGCATGGCAGCAAACGAAGCAGGTGTCCACTCTGATCAGCTCAATCTAACAGTCCTGGGTATGCGCTCAATGCCAATTCTCGTATACAATCTCTTTCCTTATATTAAAAGTGAACTTTCTCGTGAAACCGATTTTGACACAAAAATCTATTCAGAATTTTGATTTTTTAAATATTAGACACGAAATAAATATAGTAGAAATAAAAGGAACGTATTGACCTCAATGAGCTTAGGTTGTTTGAGATAACTCAAAATAGCAATTAACGAAGACTAAAATCCTCAATTTCTAAATATCTTAGAAGTTTGTCCGAACTGCATGTACAATGCCTTTTGATCTAAGGTAATTAAGAAAAATGCCATCAAATACAAGAATTGATAGCAAACGACTTGTTTAAATAAATTTACATGAATTTGATAAAGTCTGGGTAGTTTATTCTCAGTATAAAGCATAGCTAAATGTTTATCAATGTTACAGTAACATTGATAAACTATTTTTGCCTTGAGGAAGGCAACGGGAAACCACCTCAGAAGCCATATTTTTCCCAAGCTATAGGCTTCATAAGGTATGGATAAGGCATAGACTTTGTGAATGGATTAACTTGTTGATCTAAGGAGTGCTCTTATGGAGCGAGAATGCAGACTTTGAGTATGAATATGTACCTTGAACCTGCCTTGAATCTGCCACTTGGCATTGCACTGAAGAGAGAGAGAGAGAGACAGTAATATTGAATTGCTTACTTAATATATTGCGAAATTTTAGTGCCACCCGTTATTGAGGAAACGGAAAGAATGATAACGTTGAAACGAGGTCAGGACGCCACATTGTCCTGCAATGCTTCAGGTGTGCCACCCCCCGTTGTAGAGTGGACTCGCCAAGGTGACACACTCATCAAATCTATGGGGAGATTTCATATCGATAGTCAGAGGGGAGTTCTGACTGTCTCTGACGTTCAGGTTGTTTGCTTTGTGATGAAATTGTAATTTTAATTGATTTTTTATTTTAAAAATTCTAATAATTTACAAAATATTAGAATAACATCAAGATTTTGCATCAGTTTGTGACAACAATAGATGGCAATAGCTGGTAACATTAGCAGCCGGTCTTCTTATCATCTTCAAATGAGGAACCGGACGTTAAATCATAAATTGTGACCTCTGTAGGTCGTTTAGACGGGACTTAGTCTAAGTCACGTTTCAACTCTTTTGTCGGTCTTCACGTAATCATATGTTTTTTGCAGAACGATTTAGGTGAATCGATCTTTAGAGATGTATGCTGTTGGACGTCCCTGACATCATCCTTATATGATGAAACAGACGTTAAACCTCTATTATTGTTATTTTACCATCGTTCTCTTTGGTACATGGCGTAGTTGTCTTATAACTAACCTGAACGGCTTCAGTTGATCAATTTCTTCAGTGTTAGTAGGAGCCTGACATCTTAATTAAAGCAGTAGTTATGAATTTATTGTTTGGACTGACAATCTGTGGATCACTGAACGCCAGATTAAAGTTTTCTGCAGTAATATTGTTTTATATTTGTTATTATTATTATTATTATTACTATTACAATTCTTATAATAATTATTATTATTATAATTGTTATTACTTTGGGTAAACAAGATTGTTTTCTCAGGGACTGACGCCCCTGACCAGTACATGTTAGTCGAAGCTGAGGAAGGCATAGGGGGTCCACCTCGTCATAAGCAGAATCCCCAAGAATAATGGCATATCGAAAGGAATATTATGGATGATTTACAGATCCACTCGTATTTGGACATGTAAAAAAAACGGAAGACAGAGAAAAAGGCGTTACATACCATGGATCTGCCAGTAAGCAGTGCTCTAAGAGAGAGATTATTATTATTATTATTATTATAATTATTGTTGCTATTATTATTATTATTATTACTATTATTATTATTATTATTATTATTATTATTATTATTATGATCGCATAAAACCAAGTATTTCTCTTGAAGGGAAGATCACAAAGCAGAGGTTGTCATACTTTGGACATGTCATGCGAGCGAATTCAATTGAGAAATCAATTATGCTAGGACATGTCAGTGGAAAAAGGAGGAAAGGTCGTCAAAGAACGCGTTGGCTTGACACTGTAGAATTTGATCTCAACACCAGCATAGCGGATTTGAGGGAGGCGGTAAGAAATCGTGATACATGGAGACAGATAGTTCATAAAGTGTCCAAGAGTCGGCTTCGACTGAATGGATAACTAATCATCATCATTATTATACATGTATTCTGCAGGTAGAGGAATCAGGCGAGTACGTGTGTGTAGCCTGGAACAAAGTATCCCGTGTAACTGCTGAGTACATGCTCAGAGTTCAGGGTAGGCAGATCCTATCAATCAATCAATCAATTATTCATTCAGTCTGTCTGTCTGTCAGACAGTTAGTGAGTCACCCAATCAACAATTCCATCAATCAGGCAAGCCACTAAATGATCGATTAATCAAGCATCAAGCAAGCAGGTAATTAATTAATCAACAAATCAATCAAATGTCATTGTCATTGTAGCATTTATTCTATTGTAGAATCATCATATTGTAGCATTCATTCTGCTGTAGAATCATTACCGTTGTAGCATTCTCCAGTAGCAACATTGTCGTTGGCATTGTAGCAGTCTTATATTTATTGGCTAGTATAACTATAGTTCTCTTCGTTTATTATCTCCAATTTTTCTACGATCTTATGTTGGTATGTTACTATGTTTCCGTGTGTCCGGTAGTCAGCTTGATGGATCTCAACTGTGCTCTTTCTGACGGCCTTTTTATTTGTATTCTGTCTCATTGTATGCGCTTTGTGTTTTTTTTATTCATTACAAATAAATGATCATGGTTCTCTCTCTTCCTGTTTCAGAGCCACCAAGATTTAAAGAAGAGCTTCTAGACAAGAGGGCAGTGGCCGGATCTAGAATTGAACTGGAGTGTCTGGTGCTGGGATATCCGCCGCCTCTTATTACCTGGAAATATAATGAATCCGGTAAACTATAATTGCATTATTCAGTAATATTACAGTTTAAATAATAATTGCTATTGTTAAGTCTGTTATAGCAACTGCACAGAGGTGAAGTTTAAGGTTATCGATGCAATTGATACATACATGTATTTATATATAGTATAAGGCAAAATATTGCATTTTTTTTGTATGGGCCTACTGCCATTAAATTTAATTAATGTAGTTCATTAAATTAATAACATTACCCATATTAATTGATTACGATGTAATAATTGTTAAAGTTACAACAATCTAAGGGATTATCTTCCAGTTTGATACTATTATTGATCACCGGACTGGCTTTCGTTTAGGACCTTACTTCTCCTCAGCACATTTCTTCGCAGATTGGTCTGGGTGAATTGATCTGTAGTGATGTGTGCTGTTGGGGACGTCCCTGACATCATCCCTGGATGAGGAAAAGGACGTTAAACCTTTATTATTATTATTATTATTATTATTATTATTATTATTATTATAACAATACGAAACAGCAGCAAACTTTCAGCATGTTAAAATAAAACTCCTTACCATCATTGTACTTCTCAACTCCTTACCACCTCAGAAGCTATATTATTCTCAAGCTATAGGCTTCATAAGGTATGGATAAAGCATAGACTTTGTGAAGGGATTAACTTGTTGCTCTAAGGAGTGCTCTTATGGAGCGAGAAATCAGCCTTTGAGTATGAGCATGTACCTTGAACCTGCCACTTTGGTAGTGCACTGAAGAAAGAGAGAGAGAGAGAGAGAGAGAGATATGTGTTTGTTTCAGTATCCACACCAAATCACTGACAAATACAAATATAAATAAGCATTTAAAAGAAATAAAGTAAAAAATTCCCAGAAACACAGGGTATCAAACAGTCTGTAAGAGAGAGAGAGAGAGAGAGAGAGAGAGAGAGAGAGAGAAAGAGAGAGAGAGACAGAGAGAGAGAGAGACTATCATTGTTGGTATGTGTATAGACTTGCCAGGTGCTCTGGGTAGAGGGAGCTTGGTTATTGATGGGGTAATGAAATCAGATGAGGGTCTCTACAGCTGTACTGCGGAGAATTCTGCTGGAAAGATACAGACTTCTGCGACACTTGCAGTCATTGGTTAGTCACTCGTACTCAAGATATTTTATACTTTTATGCTGTTAATGTTTTCTTTCTACTTAATTAGCAATTACATTTTATTCTCATTATTTTCTGCATGTTAATCGCTAATAATTGCAATATTCTCAGGAATAGTTTAGATGATGTAGTAAATGAATTGTTTAGACTATGTAGTGTATGAATTGTATTGACTATGTAGTACATGAATTGTTTGGGCTATGTAGTAAATGAATTGTTTGGGCTATGTAGTAAATGAATTGTTTGGGCTATGTAGTAAATGAATTGTTTGGGCTATGTAGTAAATGAATTGTTTGGGCTATGTAGTAAATGAATTGTTTGGGCTATGTAGTAAATGAATTGTCTAGATTATGTAATAAGCCTAAATGAATTGCTTAGACAATGTAGTAAATGAATTTTTTAGACATGTTGTAAATGAATTGGTCGGACTATGTATTTAGTTAATTGTTTGAAGCGTAATCAATTTTATGCACAGAATTATTAAACTTGGAATTCAATTCAGAACTCAAATCATTCTCTCCTTCAAGTGATGTACATATATTTGTTGAGCAGTTGTTTATATTTGTTGGGCAATTGTTTATATTTGTTGGGCAAATGTTTATATTTGTTCGCAATTGTTTATATTTATTGAGCAATTCTTTATACTTTTTGGGTAATTGCTTGTATTTGTTAAGCAAGTGTTTATATCTGTTAGGCAATTGTTAATATTTGTTGAACAATTTTTATATTTGTTGATCAAATTGTTTATATTTGTTAGGAAATTGTTTATATTCGTTGGACCATGGTTTGTATTTATTAGGCAACTGTTTGTATTTGTTGGACAATTGTTTATATTTACTGGGCAATTGTTTATATTTACTGGGCAATTGTTTATATTTACTGGGCAATTGTTTATATTTACTGGGCAATTGTTTATATTTACTGGGCAGTTGTTTATATTTACTGGGCAATTGTTTATATTTCTTGGGCAATTGTTTGCGCAGTTCCTCCCAGGGTAAAGTTGCCCTCAAGCGGTAGTCAGCAACAGCTGCAACAACAACAGCAACAACAGTCTCATTTCTCTCAGCAACAGCTTACGCCTGATAATGAATCAAGTCAGCCCGCAATGCAGAATCCTCAACGAAACCCACGTCATGGACGAAGCAACGAACAACAGCTGCGACAACAAGATAAACTGTTACATTCAAATGTTAACCAACAGCAATCAAATAGTGTTCAACAACAACAGTTGCTTGACCAGCAACAGTACGAGCAACAGTACAACGGATGGGTGGTGGGCAGGAAGTCTGAAACAGTTCTCCTGCATTGTCCACTGGATGGGGAGGTTGATGACGTAACGAGTGGGGTTGTCGAGATTCTATGGCTAAAAGAAGAAGTGATCTCACAACAACAAAGACCAATAGAGCTGAGTCAGCGCGTTCAGCAGATAGCTAGTAACGGAAGTCTTGTGCTTCATGATATATCGGCAAGTAGATTTGAGGATATTTAGCTGTTCTTGGCAATAGCAATAAGCTGGTGTCCTAATTAGTTAATTTGCAGGTAGTAGTGTGTTTAACGTCAATGTTCAGAAGCACATGGCTTCTCTTCTAGACGACTCGACACACTCTAGCTACCGTCACAAAGATTAATCTAGCAGTAAGTTACTGGTAAGCCAGTTATCACGTTAGTTAATTTGTTGAATTGTCATTAATTTATGTTTAATTTATGGGTGTTTGTTTATGGGTGTTTAAGTATCTGTCCAAGCAAAATATCTGTCATTTTTCAGTTTATTACTGAAAGAAGAGAGAGAGAGTGGCTTCAGAGAAAGTCTATACTGTATTATATAATATTCTCTTTCTCTCTCTCTTTCATATTATTATTGATCAAAGGTTGACCTAAAGCATCAAATTTAACATTACTAGCTTCGATCAGTATAGGTATATGGATAATATTAGCAGTTAGCAATGCTACAGGATTTTACAATGCTACAGGATTGTGCAATGCTGTAGGGTTGTGGAATCCTACAGGATTAAGCAATTCTATAGGATTGAGCATTGCTTATGCAATGGCTTATGCAATGGCTTTTGCAATGCTACATAATTGGGGCCATGTTTTAGGGTTGTGCAATGCAATAGGATTATGCAATGCTACAGGATTGTGCAATGCTAAAAGATTGTCCAATGCTACAGGCTTATGCAATGCTACATAATTGGGGCCATGTTTTAGGGTTGTGCAATGCTACATGATTATGTAATGCTCAGTGATATTTCCGTTAACGGTAATAGAAATTAGAACGGAAATTATTGAACTCCGTTAACGAAAACGGAATTAAGAATAGAAATTATTTTAAAAATAGAAATAGAATAGAACTATAAATTTCGGTGTCCTGAATAGAATAGTAACTTGAACGGAAATTTTATTAGAACGGAAATTGTGATAAGTTAATAGATTTTTATAAGTGATTCATTTCAAGTAAATGCCTCTTTATTTAATGTCAGAAGCTGCAATTATACTGCTGCGTTGCTCTTTTGGAAAGATAATAGAGTAGTGTACAATAGATTGGCAGATATCAGTTGAAGATCTGGCACCGGCAACCCAAGCCTATGTAACGAAGGTTTTTTCTCTACGTGGCTCGCTAACAGCCGGCAGTCAGAACAGGCTTCAGAAAATCTGAAAATGCGAGTTTTTCTGAAATTTAATAGAGAGAGAGAGAGAGTGAGAGAACAATGTTTAGTTAAAAAACACTAAACTATTAAATAACACACACTAGGCCGTCAGTGAGGTTGTAAAACCTATCTAGTTGACATCAAGCATACAAAATAAATACAAACTAAAAAATATGCAACTAAAATGAAAATAATGAAAAATCATATAAATATAGACTCAAAGAAATAAATGCAATGTGCACGAATATGCATATAAACATGCACATACATATTAATGCACATTCATGCACATACATATATATGTGTATGTGCATGAATGTGCATCAACAGAAAATATGCTTTAAAAAATTAATTTGAAAGTCATGTTGTTTTATGAAATATCTAATTTTACTAGTTATGTAACTTTTATACTGTTTAAAATCTGAAACAAATCTGACTTGCAGCCTCCAACAGACTTAGAATTTTGTTATTTCGTGGTTACTGAACTATAGGCATACTTCACGAAAAATGGTAAGAATTTATGACCCTACATTTTGGAACTAAACCTGACAAATTGAAATTTTAGTTTCGCTACTGATATTTAACTGCATATTCGCAATTTGTTTATTGAAAAATTCAAATAAAAAGATAACAGAAGTTATTAAAAAACTAAAATAGAAATAGAAATTATTTTCAATAATAGAATAGTAATAGAAATTGGAAATTGTTAAAGAACTGAAATTAGAATACTAATAGAAATTATAAGCTATTCTAGAACTGAAATTAGAATAGTAATAGAAATTATGATCCAAGAATAGAATAGTAATAGAAATCTGAAATTAATTTGTGAACTGAAATAACACTGGTAATGCTACATAATTGGGCATTGTTTTATGATCGTACAATGCTACAGGATTGTACAATGCTAAAAGATTTGAGTTTTTTAATTGATTTGTTGTATATTTGACAGTTGGAGGACGCTGGTTTGTACGAGTGTATCGCTAGTAACGAGGCGGGCTCCTCGTCTGGTTTCTCAAGGCTCTCTGTGCTCAGTATGTCACCTCTATGTTACAGACTAAACGGCTAAAACACAGTTTGACGTCAGTTTCTTGTCTTACAGCTAAAGCTAGAGTCAACCTGATACTATCTCTCTTTCTCTTTCTCTTTCTCTCTCTCTCTCTCTCTCTCTCTCTCTCTCTCTCTCTCTATATATATATATATATATATATATATATATATATATATATATATATATATATATATATATGTCTTTATTAAGCCACTTGGTCAACCAAAGCACATACAGAACATAACAAAAAAAACGCAAACGCGCAACAAACGAAGCAAAGAAAAATACAAAGAAAAAAATACACTGTATTTCGACACGTAGGCCAATGTAATAAGCACATACATGTAACTATCATAAGTCTATAAATAGCACAGGTTACATTTGACCAACGCACTCAAAACACTTACGAGCATGATATTTTCCTTTCAAAGTTGTTCAAAGTTGAGGTTTAATATATTTATGCAATTATTTTTTAATGTAGAGAATTTGTATTGAAAGCCTCTATGATGCATCTATGAAATAGTGTCCTTTATCGCTTTTACCGATGAGTTGTCTGAACGGAAAACATGTGTATTTGTTTCTCAGTGCTTAATACTAGAATCTTTGTATGTACACTCGTGTACTGTTTACGGACAAATCTCTAATTCTATGTTAATGGAATTTCTATATATACACTATATTATACTTATTAAGTACCAAAACGCATTCAGAATGTACGCACTAACTTTGTATGTATTTTTATTTATCTCAGTGGCGCCAGTCATTCTAGCTCCACCTGGGGACACGAAAGTTGAAGAAGGTTATTCGGTGCTTCTAGACTGTTCAGCACTGGCTGAACCCGCTGCTGAGGTAAACTGGATCAAACTGGATAGCGAACTCCTTGAAAAGTTTGACTTTGACCTAGTGCAAAGGTTAGCAGAAGGTCATCAGGAAGGTCAGGAATTAGGACATGCTGTGGAGTTAGACGACAGGGTGACTGTGCTAAGCAACAACTCTTTAAGGTCATAAATTTACAATTTGCCTACTCTCTCTCTCTCTTTCTCTCGCTCTCTCTGTCTCTCTGTCTCTCTCTCTTAGTGCACTGCCCACTGGCAGGTCCATGGTATACAACGCCACCACTCTTCTCTGTCTTCCGCTTACTCTACAGTAGTTCAATATTTGAACAATAAAAGTGATTATATCGTATGTTATCGTCCGTTTTCTAATTTGGAATTGTACAACGAGATCAAATTCTTCGAGTCTCCTGCATGTAATTCACGTATGCTACTGTCAGCCTACTGACTGAGCTAAACTAACTTGTTAACTAAGACGTGAAGCACTTCAATAAATTAGAGTTAGATTATTACATTGACGAATAAAAAATATAAAATATTGTATATTCATTTAATCCAGATATTTTTTGTAAACATTCAATAAGTACTTCAATAGTCATAATATAGGCATTATGCTCATTAGTTTTGCAATCTATTAGCTGAATAGCAGTTTACAAGTTATTAGTCACTCACTCACTGTCTCCCTCTCTCTTTCCCTCTCTCTCTCCCTCTCTCTCTCTCTCTCTCTCTCTCTTTCTCAATGTACTAATTAACAGCAGTTCCAAAGCGTATTTATTTGTACTTTATTAAAGACTTAATTTTTACTCTTGTGATTTTATTTGATTATAACACAACATTAATTTTGTGGTATAATAACTAATAATTGTGTTTTATTATTTAGTTGTTGTGCTTTTTTTTATTATTTTATTGTAGAATACTATCGGCACGTTTATCTGATATGGGACGCTATGCTTGCTCGGTTAACAACAACCTAGGCTCTGACTCTGCTTCAGCTTTCCTGCATGTCATAGGTATATAAGTCATCATCATCATCTTCCTTCATATTGCATCCCAGTTAAACTAGTGTCGGGATACGAATAGACTGTCTCAAATCCTCTCTGTCCTACATCATATCAGCAGTCAATCATCTATTTGAGACTTTTCCATTTGTTTAAATGTTTGTAGAAAATTCTGGAGCCTAGGCGCTCACCAACCGAATGCCCTTTCTGACGTTGATATGGATCTTAGTGCTTTAGTCGCCTTCTAGGACACGTGCAGTCACTGGTTGGTCAATTCTCAAACAACCCGGACACAACACGGGGAAAAGTAATAATTGACAATAATTAATTATATGTCGCCAATTGTTCTGACCGTTGTCTGATTGTTTTCGCTTTTCTCTCAACATTGATGTCACTATTTTAAAAAAGCTGGTAAGAAGGATCAATCATTTGTGAGAAGAAATCTAAAGTTAAATATTTAGCGTCAAATAAAAACCTTTTTATTGCGTTAGAAAGTCATTATTATATTACCACTTATTAGAGGGTTTTATATCCGAGTGAGAGTGTTTGTAGGTCTATAGACGTGTTAATCGTTCTCTTATCTTTCGTGTCATTTGTTCAGTATATTGTAGTGATATATTTTTATTTTTGTTTAATCATTTATTCAATCCCCGAATCAGTCAGTCATCTTAATATCAATTAGTCCGTCAATTGACGAATTTAATGAGGTCATCAGGTTATGAAATACGGGTCAGTGATCGATTTGTCCACTGGTCATTGGCACATAGATAGACTGAGCGATAGATTGATTGATTACAAAAATTGATTGATTGATGGATGGATTGGCGGACCTATTGACTAACTGTCTAACAGACTGCCTGACTGACTGACTCACTAATTGATTGATTGAGTGATTGATTGATTGTTTGATTTATTTATTTATTTATTTATTGACTGACTGACTGATTGATTGATTGATTCATTCATTGATTGATTGATTGACTGATTGATTGATTTATTGATTGATTGATTGATTGACTAATTGATTGCAGTGCATGGTCAGTGGTCGGCCTGGTCGAGCTGGTCAGCTTGTAGCGTGAGTTGTGGGGAGGGGGAGAGGAGAAGGGAGAGGGAGTGTAGCAATCCCACCCCTTCTCCTTTAGAGGGACAAGCCTGCGCCGGTCAGAGTGTCGAGGCTAGACACTGCTATCTAGCTGACTGCCCTGGTCTGTAAAATGCATCTGATATCAGCTTTAATAAAATGCATATTACACAATTGTCGGGCTTTACTTCTCATTTAAGCTCATTCTCATTGGCACATTGGCTCAGTGGCATATTGGTTCATTAGGACATTGGCACGTAGGTATATTGGCTCATTGGCACAGTAGCTCATTGGCATATTCGCTCATTGGCACATGGCTCAATGACACGTTGCCTTATTGGCATATTCCCTAATAAGCAGAGTGACTCATTGGCACATTAGCTCATGGGCACTATGGGCAACCTCATGAATTTCCAAAGATAAACTAATACGAGTTTTGTACGAATTACTTAGATCTAGTGTAAATTCATTTAACTATATTTTTGATTTTTTAAATTCAAATAAATTAAATATTTGCACAAATAAAAATTGCCTTTTCAATAATTGCTCACTCCAATTCACTTCAATCAATGGCTGGAATTTCTTCGCCATTTCTCGATAATCAGTAATCGATTAATCCGCAATTAATCAATTAGAGTGCTACAGTCATCAATGACAACATCGAGCACTATTGAGACAAAATCAAGCCGGCGACGTTCCATAGCGAAAAAAGGACCAAAAAAGATGCAAATTCCAAAATCCAGCTAATCAATCACTATGGCGTTGTTGTTGTTGCCACAGTTAATGGTGGGTGGGGGGAGTGGTCAGTGTGGGAGAGCGAGGGTGGGGGGTGCAGCAAGTCCTGTGGGGAGGGGGTGGTGATGAGATCACGTGACTGCAATGCCCCCTACCCTAGTCACGGGGGCAGCCACTGCAGTGGCCCTTCAGTCAGCTATGTGCCCTGCAATCTACAACCTTGCCCTGGTCTGATGCTATATATTGCTTATTATTAAATTTACTATTTTTTATTTTATTTATTTATTTTATTATTTTCAAGTGATGCTAGATTTGTTTGTATAGTTTATAGGTGATCAACTAGATAGTGGATAGGATTATGCGTATTGTCTTTGACGCCCTAATGTATGTGATCCTACATAGACTAGTTGCACATTGAGCAGGGGCGTAGGCTTTGTTTAAATAAACGTGGAGAATGAACATAAACTCTCTCTCTCTCTCGGATTCTGTCTCTCTGAGGTTTTCTTGTCTCTACTCTTCTCTACTCTATAAGTATTGTCTAATATAACCATCTGTTTGGTTATTTTTATTTCTTTCCTAATATCTGGGGCGCCTGCCCCCCACGTAGCCCATTACGCAATCCCGCAATGTCTACAAGTTAAAATAGAAAATCAGTGATTTAGTGACAGAGTACAAAGGACACCGGAAAGACAATCCTGTAAAATTACATTCATTAATGACGAAATATACTTAGAGTGATGCATTTCCCTCTCTCTCTCTCTCTCTTTCTCTCTCTCTCTCTCTCTATCTCCCTCTACATCTCTCCACTCTACCTTCTTTGTCCTCTTTTAGTAAACTTTCCCCCCTTAGAATGTATCCTAGAGTACAAGGTGGCTCTTCAGGGTGGGTTAGGGTTTGGGTTTGGGTTAGGGGTTAGGGTTAGGGGATTAAGGTTAGAGTTAGGCTCTTCGATTAAGTTAGAGTAAATGGCTCTTCTTCCTATTCTTAATGCACTTATTATTAGTTTAAGGTTGGTATATTCTTCAGTGGCTCGGACACAACCCGAGTAATTCAGATTTTCTTTATATATTGATATCTTTAATAGAACCAAATACTACAGGTAAATTAAATGTTATTGGAGCCGTTAGCTTTGTCGAAATATGGCTGATGATTTGACCATGACTTTCACTCGGCTTCTTAGTCGCCTCTTACGACATGATCAGGATATGGTTTGTATATTCCCCTGTATCCTATATACAGGATCATCGTCATCATCATCATCATCCCAGTTTAAATCCCAGTTTAACCAGTGTCGGAATACGAATGGACTTTCTCCAGTCCTCCCTGTCCCACACCATATCATCAGTCAATCCCCTATTTTTCAGGTCCTTCTAAATCACTGCATCTCACGTCAGTTGTGGTCTATCTTTCTCTAGCTTAACATCCAGATCTTCCCTCCAAATTTTCTTTACTACATCCTCATCTGCCTTTCTCCCAATATGTCCAAATCTTATATACTGGATACAGATAAAACTATTTTTAAAAAATGATTGCAATACAATTATCTCATCAGTAAATGGGGGATGGACTAATTGGGACGACTGGGGGTCATGCAGTGCAAGCTGTGGGCGTGGCATTCAACAAAGGTCAAGGTCTTGCTCGAACCCTAGACCCCAACATGGCGGCAGTGATTGTGTGGGAGGTCATACACAAAATCAACCCTGTCATCTGAGAAACTGTCCAGGTCTGTTTCTGAATTTATCTTTTTGTAGGTAATATATTTCCGTTTTCTTATTTGTTGCGTTAAGAACATCATAAAAGGTTTGGAAATATGGGTCACGAATGTAAAATTGGTAGTCACTGATGATCCATTGATAGACTGAATGACAAATTCCCCAAATACAAATTAATTTATATAATAATAATTGATTGAAGTGTATTAATCGGTCTCTACGAACAACGTTGATTGATTGAGTGACTATCTATTCAGCAAGTATTAATGTAACAATCATTAAATAGGTCGAAAGACTGACTAATGAATTGATTTATTGATTGATTGATTAATTGATTGATTTATTGCTTGCTTGCTTGCTTAATTGATTGATTGATTTATTAATAGATTGATTGGTTGATTGATTGATTGACTTATTGATGGATTGATTTATCGATTGATTTATTGATTTATTGATTGATTGATCGATCGATTGATTGATTATAGTGGATGGTGCTTGGGGTTCCTGGGATGACGCCGTGGGCTGCAGCGCCACGTGTGGGGATCAGGGTGTGAACAGAAGAGTTAGGTTGTGTAACAACCCCCCACCCAGTGACGGGGGGAGAGATTGTGAGGGGGAGGGAGTGAGGGTTGAACCATGCAATCGTGATATACTTTGTCCTCGTAAGTATTACAAAATCTTCTGCTAAACTAAAATTTCATCATCATCATCTCCCTTTAAATCCCAGTTTAACTAACGTCGGGATACGAATAGCCTTGGCATAATCCATTCGTTTAAATTTTTGTATCAATTTCTGGAGCCTAGGCGCTCACCAATCGAACGCCCTATCTGACGTTGGTTATAATCGAATGCCCTTTCTGAAATTGGTTCTGACGCCGCTATACTATTATTTACTATACTATATTTCTCATGACTGTATGTTTGTGTTGGCTGTTGGTTCGCCTGTCTGTCTCTCTGTCTTTCCGACTCAAATAGTGTTAGATATTGTCAGATAGTGTTAGATATTGTCGGATATTATCAGATAGTGTTACATATTGTCAGATATTGTCAGATAATGCCAGATATTGCCAGATATTGTCAGATATTGTCAGATAATGTCAGATACTGTCAGATATTGTCAGACATTGTCAGATATTGTCAGATATTGTCTGATATTATCTGATGTATTATAGAAGAGAGAAGTGTGTGGCTGGAATGGGAGGGGTGGGGTGAATGCAGTCAAACTTGTGGAGGGGGTTTGAGAAAGAGGTCAAGGTCATGTCATGACCCGACCTTGACACGAATTGGCGGCCCATGTGTAGGTGAAGGTCAACAGATAGAAAACTGTAATATGCATCCATGTCCTGGTACGTCTGCTATACTGAGTGAGATTAACAATGATAAGAATATCTAATATAATTATTTGTAATATATTGTAAATTAGATAGAGCGGATAAATATATTTTTAAATATAATATAAGTATAATATTTAAATTATATAAAGAGCATAAATTTTATTTTTATTTAATACAGATATATTATATTACAAAAGCTTTATAAACATTAAATATATTATTGCCAAAAAATCAGCGAACTCATGCAAAAATGTTTTGCAAATATATATTTACAGTCAACCAATCAGTGTTCAATATTTACAAGTATGGTAATCAACTGCTTATGATATTAAATGAAATACATCATACGAAATTACTTATTGTATTCTGTGACTTCAGGTTATAGAATAAAAAACGACGTTTAACTTCTGTTATCCTAACGATACTGACAGAGGCTGTCCGGATCGGCTGGATTTCGAATAGATAACGTTTACTCGTATATATTAAGTAGACTCGAATAGATTACCTGGATACTAATAGATTATCTGGATTCGAATAGATTACCTGGACACCAATAGATTATCTGGATTCGAATAGATTACCTGGACACTAATAGACTATCTGGATTCGAATAGATTACCTGGACACTAATAGATTATCTAGATTCGAATAGATTACCGGGACACTAATACATTATCTGGTTTCGAATAGATTACCTGGACACTAATAGATTACCTGGAGTGGAATATAATAATAATAATAATAATAAAGGTTTAACGCTCGCTTCCTCATACAGGGATGATGTCAGGGACGTCCCTACATAATAATGATATATTTGGCAGTACACGGAGAATGGTCAGCTTGGTCGAGCTGGTCAGCTTGCAGCAGGACATGTGGTCAAGGGGAGGTCATCAGAGAGCGTACCTGTGTGGGACCTTTTTACCAGGGGCAGCCCTGTAGCGGACCCTCTCGTCAAGCGTCCAGCTGTAATGATCTAGAATGTAGTGCTGCTGGTGAGTGATGAGATTGAGTGATCACTAAATCTATCGGTTAATTAATCAATTGATTTAACTGAAAATAATAGTAATAATAATAATAATAATAATAATAATAATAATAATAATAATAAATAGTAAAGGTTAAACGTCCGTTTTTTCATCCAGAGATGACGTCAGGGACCTCCTCACAGCACACATCACTACAGATCAATTCACCCAGACCAATCTGCAAAAGAAATGTGCTGAGAAGTAAGGTCCTAAACGAAAGCCAGTCCGGTGATCAAAAATGGTCAGGGTAGATTGATTACAAAGTCAATCTCTAATTCAATCAATCAAAACAAACATGAATTAAGTAATAAAATAGCCCAATGTATTACATTGTGAGAATTTAATTTTTACAGACAGATAGGTGATGATAATTTAACTGGTAGGTTAAATTTGCAATATACCTGAGGCTTCTGATGAATAATTATAACTTACTTTTGTATAAATATTTATTGAATGACACTATTGCGTCAATTGTTCGATTCATTACAAAACAATATTGGTCTATTAGTCATTAACTGTCCCAGATGGGTAGGACTGAGTGTTTTGGATGACTTGTTTAGTAATTACGAGACGTCATTTAATGACATCGTCGCTTTACTTTAAAGATCACTATTAATAAATGAATTGACTATTACATGATTATTAATTAATTGATTTATTTAATTGACTAATTATTTAATGGATTAAATTGCTACTGATTTATTGCTGTGATTGGTAGATATGAAGAGAAATAGGAAGCCTGGAGAATACAGTGCTATTGCAAGCATAGCTGGCACTATAAACAGTCGAGAGTTTGGAGGTTCGACTCTGTACGTGAACGTGACTCCCACAGATAAGGGTTCAAGTCTCGTGACAGCCACTCTGCATAATCTACCTCATCCGCTCAGTATGTGTCACATAATAACACAGAATTTATCTCATCCTCTCAGTATGTGTCACATACTATAACAGAACTTACTTCATTCAATCAGCATGTCACATAATGTAACATGTAATCTACATCATCTAATCAGTATGTCTCATAAAATAACACATCCTCTCAGTGTATAGCACATAAAATAACACATTCTCTCAGTGTATGTCCCATAATATAACATATCCTCTCACTGTATGTTACATAATATAACACATCCTCTCAGTGTATGTCACATAGTATAACACATCCTCTCAGTATGTGTCACAGAATATAACATATCTTCATCCTAAGCTTTATTACCTAGTTAGAGATCATCTCCCTTCTTCAGCACTTTTCCTGAGTTAGCAAAACTTAACCATTCATGTTTGTACTACTCGAATGTTTTAATTTTCATACAAACAAGAGGTCACAGATTAAAATATCAACTCGAGTTTAGAAATTCAGGAGGTTTCCTATGATAAGCTGTAGGCCGCAGGTTCGAATCCAATTCAAACCGTCTCTGTTAAAGATGAGTGCACCGGTTCTCAACTCAACCGGACCGACTCTGACAGTAGAAAAGTAGCAGTCAGAAGTAGACGCTAAACTCTATTCTAGAAGAGTTCTGAGTTCTAAAGCATTTATAGAAAATTTCTAAAAGAGTTCCGAGTTCTAGAAGAGTTATTGAAAAGTTCTGATTTCTAGAAGAGTTCTGAGTTCTAGAAGAGTTCTGATTTCTAGAAAAGTTCTGAATTCTAGAAGAGTTCCGATTTCTAGAAGAGTTCTGAGTTCTACAAGAGTTCTGATTTCTAGAAGAGTTCTGAGTTCTAGAATAATTCTGATTTCTAGAAGAGTTTTGTTTTTGCATTTTTAGGAGAATACGTGAGACACGTGCTGACCCTGTTGACCCCTATCTACTGGACCTTGAACTCTGAGAGAGGTCACGCTATGAATGGACTGACCTTGACCTCTGGCACTGGGATGTTCAGACAACAGACCCACATGCTCTTCGCTACAGGTATGCCTCTGGTGTCAGCAAATCTAAACGTGATATATTCGTTTAGAACATAGTCTCTCATTTATTTTAGTCGCTTTTTTATATTTTCATTATTAACAGCGAAAACTTATATAGCAATTGTCATGGCCGAACTCGGTCTTCGAGACTACTGAAATAGTTCAATAAAAATAATAAGCTAAATAGCAATTACATTTAAATTAATATATAAACTAGTAAAAATGTTTTCATATGAGTGGAACTTTACACAATCCAGCCACACTCATTCCTGTCTTCATGCATGTCTTCGCTTTGATCTGGCTTTGCTTACTGTGATTCTATTTTGTAGAGGATTAGACTTATTTTGATTTCATTGGATAGAATTTATTTAATTTCGGGAAGTCCGGAAAGTGGGGGTGTCGGTGAGTGTTGTGTGGAGACGTACCAAAATGGATGAAACTTGGCCACCCCATCAGAAATTAGTCCTTTAGTAATTGGTAAAAGTTTTATTGGAAAATATTAATATTTCCTGAGATATTCAAACTTTTTGCAGGTGTAATCTTTTTTTTACTCACCCTGTATATTATAGGTGTACTTGTATATTATATATACAATATATATATATATATATATATATATTATAGGTGCATTTGTATAGTATATGTATATTATAGGTGTATTTGTATATTATATATATATATATTCCCTTTACTTTGGACTGAATTTCCAGATTTTGGAATTTGCACCGTTTTTGGACCTTCTTTTTTTTGCTCGCCGGCTTGATTTTGTCTCAATAGTGCTCGATGTTGTCATTGATGACTGTAGCATTCTAATTGTTGTTATTATTATTATATATTATAGGTGTATTTGTATATTATATGTATATTATAGGTGTATTTGTATATTTTATATATATATATATATATATATATATATATATATATATATATTATAGGTGTATTTGTATATTATATGTATATTATAGGTGTATTTGTATATTATATGTATATTATAGGTGTATTTGTATATTATATGTATATTATAGGTGTATTTGTATAGTATATGTATATAAGTAGGTGTATTTGCTAATCGTAATTATTTCTATTTTTCTGTCTGCAGGAGAGGTACTGAAGCTAATTCACGTCTCCAGAGGTTTGGATAGAGACGGCGTCTTGCACATTGACACAGTGACCACGGGTTCGATTCCTGATATACCTTACTCCAGTGACACTCGTGTGCTACCATATCACGAGGACTACGTTCAAACAGGACCGAGTATGTGCTTTGTGTGAATGTTACTAGATGCGGTTAATCTGCCGGCCAGGGTGTTTAAAATGAGTGTAATACTTTGGACTCATTTTTTGGATTTTGGAATTTGCACGGTTTTTGGACCTTCCTTTTGCTCGCTGGCTTGATTATATCTCAATAGCTCCCGATGTTGTCATTGATGACTGTAGCACTCTAATTGTTCTTATGTTATGTTATTAACTTTCAACAGAGATCCTAGCCTCATTGAAGATATGAATTGCTGCCCAGTTTAATTGGTTGTATCCTTCATGATGTATCCTTCGTGATTCATTCGGCATCATCTCCCATTGAATCACAATTTAAGTCCGGATGCATTCAAAATTAATTACATTTCATAAATACCATCAACTTTAAACAAAGACAAATAGGGCAAACCATGTAGCTGATCGGATAACGTGCTCCCTTCAGAACCAAGTTACGTGGGTTCAGATCTCTGACAGAAATAGATATTTCTGTATAGCTGTGAAAGTTTAATCGCGTATCTGATACGGATTGCTATTAGTGTTATGCACCGTACAGATATGCTTAGGAATATAAAAATAAACGCTAATGTACACTGACGAAAATGTTTCAAGAAAAACATCACATTTGCTATATTAGTAGGCCTAATAAAAATACTTTAATAAATCGTTCGTGTCTAGTATATATACACACACACATATATATATATATATATATATATATATATATATATATATATATATATATATATATATATACATATATATATATGTGAATGTATACTTGTACATATATTGATATATATTGATATACACTTATATATACACTTGTGTGTGTATATATATGTATATATATATATATATATATATATATATATATATATATATATATATACATATACTGATAATCAACAGAACATATATTCTGTTCCACGTGCAGACAGTCTCTACGGATACTCCACGCAGTTGATCAGAGTTGGACATCACTCCCTGCCCGTAGCCTTGAACCACAGTTTTGAGTATGGAGGGAGGGGAGTTGACCCAGGTTCTCGCCCCTCCTACTACCGGCCCCCGGTGACTAGGGCCCCAGTGGAGGGGGAGGCAGTCCCCCGCAGGATGCCCTATCTCGTTCAGAGGGTCCAGGCTGAGGACCTGTTTGTGGAAGTGGACGTAAGCGAG
The DNA here is from genome assembly GCA_905160935.1 of Enchytraeus crypticus. Classification (NCBI taxonomy): domain Eukaryota; kingdom Metazoa; phylum Annelida; class Clitellata; order Enchytraeida; family Enchytraeidae; genus Enchytraeus; species Enchytraeus crypticus. Next base: position 419,463 of record CAJHZI010000737.1, on the reverse strand, counting down.
GATATCATGAAGTACCAGATGACCACGGCCGTTGGAAAAGGTTCAATCTTGATTTTATGATTTCTCGTAATTCCTACACACTGTAAAATTATAAGACAATGTTTTCCATTCATTGTTTTCCATTTCAAATGTTTGTCCTCAGGCTGGAGCCGGTGGCGATGTCGGTAAGATACTCGACCGCGGATCAGTATGTGTGGGTTCAAATCCTGGGCTCGCCCGTCACTGGCATGGCTTACGAGTGAGGAAACTAACAATAAAATTAGCTTATTAGCTTCCTTTAAAACAATTACCTATTAACGGAAAACAGATAGCATATCTGTCTTTGAGAATGGCATCGTAATGCAGTGGTGTTATGATGACGATGTTAGAAGGTGACTATAATATGATGTTGTTTCTCGTGTCTCATTCGACTGAGGATACTGGCGCTAAACCTAGAGCGGTTGATAGATGATTTCGTTGTAATATTTCATTTGTTCAACTAAAACTTGATTGAGTTGGAGAAAGTGAAAATCTTCGCTTCATATGTTCGTACACTGTAACAACTAAAGACATGTACACACTCAGTGCATTACTTGCCCAGTTGAATAAAAGATTGATTGGGATGGAGCCAGTGGTGATATCGGTAAGTTATTCGACCGCGTATCAGTACGTGCGGGGTTCAAATCCTGGGCTCGCCCATCACTGATATCGCATTCGAGTAAGGAAACTGACGTTAACCTTAGCTTTTTTAGCTTTTATCACGATTTTAGATTTACTCTGACTTGCTAGTTACATAGAATGAGTCCTAAGTCAAGCTGTAGTCTACTTCGTCTCTGGTATATTAAGTTCTTTTGAATTAATACTAATTAATCGTTCTATAGACCCACTCATATGTGGAAATGAAGAGGAAGGCGGAAGACAGATAAGAGTGGAGGCGTTATATACCATGGACCTGCCAGAAGGCAGTGCACTAAGAGAGAGAGAGAAAATCGTTCTATGTTACAATTTCTTCTAGAAAAATTATCTAAAAGTTCGGCGCCGGTTTTCTCGTCATTACATGACTTCAGTAGGTCAATGCTGTGATAATGACAAGTTGATGTAGGGCTTCCCTGATCTTTACTCCAGCGTGAATTATTCTGATCCCCCCCCCTCAATCGAATATCCTCATTCAAGAATATCGTAATCAACATTCTAGATGAAATCAGAGACGTCGAAGCTAGAATAACATTCTGTTGCTTTATGTTGTTCCTGTAATTTTGTGAATTATTTTAATAGAATTTTGAATCGCAAAAATGATGGTTAATACTTAACGCTTGCTTATTTTCTGCAGGAGAGCCCAGCAATGAATGCCCCACTGGTTTCTCATTGACCACCCAACAGAATGAGGCTTATTGCACCGGTATCTGTTACATGTTATCTGCTTTCTGTTAATTGCTAATTATTTATGTGTTACCTTTTTTCTGTTATTAGTTAATTGTTACATGTTACCTATTTTCTGTTAATAGTTAATTGTTATATGCTACCTGTTTTCTGTTAATAGTTAATTGTTACATGTTACCTGTTTTCTGTTATTAGTTAATTATTATATGTTACCTATTTTCTGTTAATAGTTAATTATTATATGTGACCTATTTTCTGTTAATAGTTAATTGTTACATGTTACCTATTTTCTGTTAATAGTTAATTGCTATATGCTACCTGTTTTCTGTTAATAGTTCATTGTTCTGTGTTATCAATTTTTCTGTTAACAGTTAATTGCTATTTGTTATCATCATCTTTGCCTTACTATTCTTTTATAACCGGACAATCGCCGTTTAGTTTTTCTTTCTTTCTCTTAGGCACAGGTTTATTTTCAAATCCTTATGCTGTAGTTACATCCACTCAGTGCCTTATTGAAGTAAAAAAACATGCTCTGAGCAAACCGTATTTGGAGCCAAGTATCTAATTAAATTCATTAAATTATTCAAGACAATTTGAAGAATTACTAATTGAATTATTAACTTGCTGAGTAAGATAGGTTTGGTTGGAAGGTGTATTAGAACAGCCACGACGATGAACGGCTTCAGTGTACAATATTGTGATGGGGGGACGTCCCTGACATCATCCTTGTATGAGGAACGGACGTTAAACCATTATTATTATTATTACTATTATTACTTTTAGTATTATTAGTATTATTATTATTACAACGTTTCACCAACACTCCTGGCGCCTTGGTCCACTGGTCTTCACTTTAAACTCACGTCATCTGAATTCAAACAATAAACTTGAAAAATCTGTTAAAAAGTTATAGAAGACTGCATTTGTTACTGACTGACTTGTCTATCACTGTTCACTATAATCACTGAAGTGATCCAAGTGATCAAGTGAAGTGATCCAAGTGATCAAGTGAAGTGATCCAAGTGATCAAGTGAAGTGATCCAAGTGATCAAGTGAAGTGATCCAAGTGATCAAGTGAAGTGATCCAAGTGATCAAGTGAAGTGATCCAAGTGATCAAGTGAAGTGATCCAAGTGATCAAGTGAAGTGATCCAAGTGATCAAGTGAAGTGATCCAAGTGATCAAGTGAAGTGATCCAAGTCATCAAGTGAAGTGAACCAAGTCATCAAGTGAAGTGATCCAAGTCATCAAGTGAAGTGATCCAAGTGATCAAGTGCAGTGATCCAAGTGATCAAGTGAAGTGATCCAAGTCATCACGTGAAGTGATCCAAGTCATCAAGTGAAGTGATCCAAGTCATCAAGTGAAGTGATCCAAGTCATCAAGTGAAGTGATCCAAGTCATCAAGTGAAGTGATCCAAGTCATCAAGTGAAGTGATCCAAGTCATCAAGTGAAGTGATCCAAGTCATCAAGTGAAGTGATCCAAGTCATCAAGTGAAGTGATCCAAGTCATCAAGTGAAGTGATCCAAGTGTAATGATCAAGTGAAGTGATCCAAGTGTAATGATCAAGTGAAGTGATCCAAGTCTAATGATCAAGTGAAGTGATCCAAGTCTAATGATCAAGTGAAGTGATCCAAGTGTAATGATCAAGTGAAGTGATCTAATGATCAAGTGAAGTGATCCAGGTGTAATGATCAAGTGAAGTGATCCAGGTGTAATGATCAAGTGAAGTGATCCAGGTGTAATGATCAAGCGAAGTGATCAAAGAGACTGATGATTGATTCAAAGATTGATTTATTGAATGAATAATTGTTTGATTGATTGATTGACTGATTGATTGATTGACTGATTGATTTATTGATTAATTGATTGACTGACTGATAGATTGAATGATTGATTGTTTGATTGATTGATTGACTGATTGATTGACTTTTTGAATGAATAATTGATTGACTGACTGATTGATTGATTTATTGATTGATTGATGCTGTAGATATAGATGAGTGTGGTTCAGCCATGGTGTCAGGGAACCAGTGTTCCCACACTTGTATCAACTCACCGGGCAGCTACCAGTGCAGCTGTCCTCAGGGCCTGTCACTGGCCCCCGATGGGCACATGTGTCTGGGTATAGAGCTACTGATATAACTGATCATCATCGTCATCTTCTCTCGAATCCTAATTTAACTAGAGTCGCGATACGAATAGACTGTCTCAGATTCTCTCTGTCCTACACCATATCATCAGTCAACAATTGAGACTTTTCCATTCGTTTAAATATTTGTCGCAATTTCTGGAGCCTAGGCGCTCACCAACCGAATGCTCTTACTGACGTTGGTATGGATCTTAAGGTTTTTTCGCCTTCTACGACACATGTAGTCACCAGTTGGTCAATTTTTCAAACAACCCGGATACAACACGGGGAACTGAACTACTCCGCGACTACTGACATAACAGATGCAATACAATTACTAAATCTAGCAGTAAATAGAGAAATACAACAGGTAAACTTCATTACAAAGCAAAGCAATACATACAATGAGATGATGTAGGCCTTTCACTGCCGGTAAAACCAATATCATTTAAATAAAAGTGATAAAATTTAACAAATTAAAAATGAAATACAGTAACATGTACTATATTAAAATGTAATGAAATTCTTTGCTATTATGGTAATGCATATATTGCACTTTAGATTAATTGTTGTGCAATTAATGGACAGTTGCTTTAACGATTATTCTATACATTTAAAAATCACGCGGTGAAGTAACGTTTGGAGTAACTGCTGTTTTGTATAATATTATTTTTATTCCTACTTGTCAACCTACCCAAATGGCGATATCGTATTATATAGTTATTTATATAGTAGTATTACTTCGAATTTTATTGCATAGTAACTCAAAGTCATTACAAAATCTTTAGTCATATAAAAATTAATTAAAGTATAAAACACGCATTATTGTGAAATGATCAGCTATGTTGATATCTATCACTTTTAATACCACATGTTTAAACCGCTAGGAAATTTAAACCAGTTTCTGTATAGCCAGTCCACTGTGTCAGCGAATGTACGAGAGATTGCTGTCAGATCAGCGCGGCTGGGAATCGAACCCACGAGAGTTAAATTCAACTCAGGATCTGTCATTTAACACTTCATGACGTTCCCCCTACGCTATTAAGACATTCAATAATATAATTAAATATAAATTAAAATATATAATTAAATAAAAGTCATTTGTTACATTTGATAGATGTTGACGAATGTAAGTTGAGACTCGGAGACTGTGACCCTGTGAGTACAGACTGTATCAACACAATCGGTTCATATCTCTGCTTGCCTAAGTGCCCTAATGGTTACACCAGGAGTCCGCAGCAGCTGCAGCAGCTTTACCACAGCAAGCTAACCAGACAGCAGCTGCACTACAACAAGTTAAGCAGACAACAGCTGCTGCAGCAGAGACAGCAGCAGAGGGGTGATAGCGGGCTGCAGAGACAGCAGCTGTGGCAGCTGAATGAGCTGGGAAATTCCCTTAATAGCAGCTTGAAGCAGCTGCTACAGTGCGAAGGTTTTTATCATTGTTCTTAAATCTTGTCCTTGGCATTAATTTCTAGTTATAATTTTATCATATTGATTAGCTGCAACGTAATTTCCCAAATATGTACGAGATTGATTGATTGATTGATCGATTGATTGATTGATTGATTGATCTCATAGTCATTTCAATCGACTCATAGTTGAATCTGTGACATAGTTTTACTGTACAAAAACCCTCCAAATATTTCCTTGTTAATGGTAGAATAAATATTTCAAGAATATATAATTCAGCTCTTTCGATACTGATTTTACTGGACAATTAAGTCCTGGGGTTCAAATCCTGTGCTCGCCCGTTACTGACATCGCTTTCGAGTGAGGAAACTGACATTAACCTTAGTTTTACCTGCTTTAGCTTTTAGCTTTATTAAAATTATAATTGATAATTATCTAACCTCCGTGATATTCTAAATAGATATGTAAATTTATAAAGTAATATATTTATTATTTTATATTAATTTAATCAAATTTTTTTCCAACGACAGAAAGAGCATCCAGTTGGTGAGCGCCTAGTCTTCTGAAATTGAATGCAACATTTTCTAATATTCTGACGAGAGCTAAGTTGGGATTCCCTGGAAGAATATGATGATTATTTATTTAAGAAAATAATTTTGTCATTACTTAATCTTTACTCATCATCATCTTCCCTTGAATCCCAGTTCAACTAGGGTCGGGACACGAATAGACTCAAACTCTCTCTGTCCTGCATCATATCATCAGTCAATCCCCTGTTTGAGACATTCCATTCGTTTAGTTTAAATTTTGTGGCAATTTCTGGAGCCTAGGCGCTCACCAACCGGATGCCCTTTCTGACGTTGGTATGGATCTTAGTGCTTTAGTCGCCTTGATATTTATATATACGGGGATATTTATATATTCTTTATTATGTAAATTAATTATATTAGTTTATTTTTTCTTTAAGAACACTCAGTGAGTAGCATTGCTATGCTGTGTTGAGAGCAGACGTTGATGAGTGCTCAGATATGCGCGGAGCTCAGGGAGCGATCTGTGAGCAAGAGTGTGTGAACACAATGGGAAGCTACCTCTGTGCCTGTCGTCATGGTTTCAGGCTGGTTCCTCCAGGAACCTGCGTGGGTAAGAAATATTAACTTACAATCTTCTTATTCTTCTAGTGCACTGCCTAACGGCAGGTCCATGGTATTTAGCTCTTCCAACCAATTCTATACGCAGTCGTTCTTTTCATCTCTATATATGAATTTGTTATCAGATCATCCAACATCCCATGTCTCGGTCTTCCGTTAGCTCTTTTCCTTTGCATTCACCTTTTATTACATCTTTTAGAAAACCATAGATGAAAAAAACGTCGTTTTACTTTTTTTATATCTGTTAAAAAACGCTATTCTTTTACGTTTTTTATTTTTTATAAAATAAAAAAACGTAAACCGTAAACGTAAACATCACTATATAAAAGGTAATTCATAACATTTTTTATTTTCCTAGTTAGGCAGATGCTCTAATTTTAAGACATTGTCTATTCTTAATTTCTTACGGATTTAAATTTTCTTGTATTGATAATTATGAACAACTGACAGTGTGGCTGTATGTGACCTGAAAGTATTTGTTTATATTTGTATGGAGTCTATGGACATACTTTAGAACTTTAGATCAAGTCTTGTTGTAATAAAATTGTTTAGTGTTATGGAATGAAGGCGTTGTAATATATATGCAAGCCTACGTGTACGCTACTAACGTTTTTTTTTCAACGTTTTTTACGTTTTTTATTTTTTTTTAAAACGCGTCTTTTAACATTTTTTATTTTTGGTAAGGACGTTTTTTATCTATGTAGCAAACCATCAACTCTTATAATATGTCCTATCCCACTTCTATTTCTAATCACTTATAGCTTACAATGTAGAAACAGTAACGATTGTTCGTCTGCCCATCCAGATTCCTCTAGACAAGACGATGCTAGGCTGACTTATTCAACAGAATGAAATAATTAATACCAATGCTTAGACATAATGCAATGTGTTAGCCTATTTTGATCACGAGACCTTAAAGCATCCTCAAATGCCTGTATTGGGGACACGCGACCCTAAAGCAAACACAAGTATTGGAAAGTTCTGTTGCAGAAGCCTTTTTGCTCATTAGTTTTGTTTGAATTCCCATGGATGGGTTTCTGTAAATGGGGAATACGCAATTAAAATACTGATTTAAATAACTGCCTTGTAACGTGCCGTTATGTTCTATTTCACGGGGTCGATACAGACAGGTCTAAATAGGAAATCAAAACGCTGATCAAGTTCACTATTCACATGAAAGCTGTTTTAGCCAAATCTTAACTTAGTTTGAATTGCGGACTACTTTTCATAACTAGGCCTACATTCAGTAAGTAGCTTCACCTAATCCTCAGTAAGTAGCTTCACCTAATCCTCAGTAAGTAGCTTCACCTAATCCTCAGTAAGTAGCTTCACCTAATCCTCAGTAAGTAGCTTCACCTAATCCTCAGTAAATAGCACTACCTAATCCTACCTAAATCAATTATTATCCCTTCTTACTCACTTGGATTTAGAAAATGATATAAACAACAGCGATAGACTGATCGATTTGAATCCGTTTGTGGTTATATTGTAGCTAGCTGTAGCCAGTGGCGATGTCGGTAAGATATTCGACAGCGGAATAGTATGTGCGGGGTTCAAATCCTAGACTCCTCCGTCACTGACATCGCTTTCGAGTGAGGAAACTGACGTTAACATTAACTTTACCAGCTCTGATACTGTTTTTTGTAGATTTGAACGAATGTAAGACTGTGTACCACGGGTGTAGTCAGCTATGTATTAACACTAGAGGCAGCTATACCTGTGCTTGTCGCCCAGGCTTCGCTCTATCCACCCTCGCACCGGGTGCTTGCACAGGTCAGTTCAACTGTGCTAGACCTATCTCTATAATAGTTACAGTAGTTATAGACGGTGGTCAGCTAGATAAGATGTGTATCATCCCTGACGGCCGTTGTTCTAGTTTTTACAGACTGTTTGATACCCTGTTTTTCTTGGATATTTTATTGAAATTTTATTTCCTTTAAATGTTTTTTCTGTTTGTATTAGTCAGTGATTTGGTGTTAATGCTGAAATAAACACATATATTTTTCTCTCTATTTCTCTTGCACTGCCTACTGGCAGGCCCATGGTATATAACGCCTCCACTCTTCTCTGTGTTACGCATTCCTCTTCATGTCCACCTACGTGTGGATCTTTAAATCGCCTATAACATTCCTTTTGATATATATATATATTTATTTATTTTTTCTTGGGAAATTCTGTTTATGACGAGGTGGGCTTCCTATGCCTTCCTCACCTTCGACTAACATTCTGATGCGTCATTCCCTGAGAAAACAATCCTGTTGTCCACGTTAGACCTTTATGTTTATAAATGTTCTCAGGTTGTTTTCGTATTTATGATTTTGTAATCTCTTCTCTAAATGACTAGCTGTACCATTGCTTCGTTCTAAGGTGCAATTATTGACGCCAGGCACCTCTTCCCGTGGGCTTTGTAGTTGAGATGTATAGATTGATCCGGATTTTAAACCAGAAAATTAAATTCTATATTTCGAGGCTCACCCCTCAAAAAACTTTACCGAAACTACGAGGCCTGAAAGAACACTTCATACAGTATTACACCATGGAGTTTACTTAGAAATTTGCAATGAAAAATTTATCATACGACCATATTTATTTATCTTCCAAAACTTGGACTAAAAGGCTGGCAAAGGCCATCCGGGTTATAAAAATTAATTATGTGACAAAACATTGTATCACAAGTAGCCTAGGTAACAATAATAGCCATAGTTTTTAGCATAAGTATCCTAGGTAGCCTGAGTAGCCTACTTGTAGCCTGGGTAGATAGTGTAGCCAGTATTTACGCGTACATTTGGTTTACTTAATTTTATATAATGTTAAGGCAATATAAATTACATAGTAATGTACTAATACTTAAATCTATTACTATAAGGAATACTTAAATCTATTCCTTTACGATACGTTCACATTTCCTACAGACGTGGACGAGTGCATTCTGGGACTGCACAAATGTATAGGTCAAGGTCAGACATGCAAGAACAACCAGGGTGGTTATCAGTGCACGTGTACTGAGGGATTTCAGCTGATTGATTCGCCTGGCAAGTTAACCAATGGTTTCTCACCTGGTCACTGTTTTGGTACGTTCAATTGGTCAATTATAAACCAATCGTGTAATCAGTCAAATAATGTTGAATCAATCGAATAAACAATCAAGCAAAAACAAACAAATACTAAACCATTAATTTTTGAGGAAATATACTGAAGCAGTCAGGGGCGTCTTAGCCATATAAGCGATGATGCAGTTTGCGTCACGAAATTTTCCGGGTGGTACCTGAAAATCAAACTCAATGGATATCGTACTAAAGTACGGTAAGTTGCGTTTTGAAATAGAACGGTATCCAACTACTTTGAATTTTGCTTCATAGGCCAAGGGGAGACGCCCCTGACTTCAATCAGATAACTGCTTGAGTATCGATGTTTCCAAGTGAACACGACATGGATATAGCATTATGATTACTCAACTGACATGTGTTGTGCGCAAATGTTAATTATTAGTGCACATGTACTGTCTACAAGTGAACTATGCACCTTATACTACTGTTGATTGGGCATATGACATTTTGTACGGCCCACAAGTGTTGACAATGATGCTGTATAAATTTATTGATAACTGTATTAGTGCATGTGAACTGTATTAATTGGTCATTAATGCACTTCCAGCGTATCAAGTGATTATTCTTAGTGCATATGTACTGAAGCTATTGGTGTGCATGTACTTATAGAAATGTATCAGCCAGTGCACGTGTACTAGATTTTACAAGTCGTAATTAATTCTCAGTGTACGCGCCGTGCACTGACCGAGTAAAGATAAAATAAGCTAAAGCTTAGGTTAACGTTAGTTTCCTCACTCGAAAGTGATATCAGTGACGGGAGAGCCCAGGATTTGAACCCCGCACGTACTGATCCGCGGTCAAATATCTTACCGACGTCGACCCAGTGGCGACATACGACTCTCATATGACATATAAACATACGACTCTCGTAGGCTGCGAGTAGCATTGTAAATATTTATTTGATTTGAATGCTACAGATGTGGACGAATGCGCACAGCCAATTGATCCTTGTCAACATCAATGCGAAAATCTGATTGGTGGATATCGGTGTAATTGTCCAGCCGGATACAGATTATCACCCAATAATAGAACCTGTCTCGGTTAGTTTACTTTTGTCAATTGAGTTCTAAGGCAAGCAGACTTTGAGTAGGAATATGTACATTGAACCTGCCACTTGCAGTGCACTGAAGAGAAGAGAGAATTGATTTCTCTTATAATTATCGGTTAACTTACTTTTGTTAATTGGTGTTCTACATAACGAGTTTCAGTTTCCATGCAGGGCCTCTACCTATCTTATTATCCTCCCACGACCTTTCTGAATTCTTTCTCCTTCCATAAACTTAATGGTTTATCTGTTGTTTACTGAACAGACATCGACGAATGCGCGGACCTACAGATAGACTGCGGCCCAGAGGGGCGGTGCTTCAACAGACGTGGGGATTTCCAGTGTGTGGATATTACCTGCCCGTCCAATTACTATCGTCATCCTAGAACTAGGTTAGTAACAATTCAGTAACAATTTCAGTTTAATTCAAATTTCGAATTCGTCAACTTCAGTAACAATTTGATCTTGTCATGCAGTCTTTCATTAAGGATGATTCTATAGAAAACTACAGGAAAGAGCGAGATAATTGATGATGCTTGACAACTTTATAGAACTTTTGGAGGAATAATAATTCTTCCTAATTAGGGGCGGGATTTATCGCACTTAAGTTTGTAAGTGTTAGTTGCTAGCTAGATTTAGTGTTGACAGCTTTGAAGGTCTCCTCACAGGTTGTAATAATCATAGAAATAAAAAAAACTATAAAAAACAGAAACTAAGCAATGAAACTAAGTAGCACATGCAACTGGCATGAGTAAGTCAAACGACAAACAAAAAGTGAAGAAATCTACTAAGCTAATAGTGCCATTAAAGCAGATAATTTGAAAAGATATCTGATACCATAAATGTTGCTATGTACTAGTACTGCCTACTTAAAGACCTTTTAGGAGTGGTTGAGTTGGCAAAACAATTATCTATATGCTGGAGGCCACGGCTTTGAATCTCAGATGATCCGCATCTGACATTGGCGTTGTAGAACAAAATCAGACGCTAAATGTATCTTTTTAGTTAAAATTTAAACTACTGTTTTTACTTGCACATTGGCGTAGATACTGTGTGTAGTTCTCGTGTTGTGTCCGGGTTGCTTGAAGAATAGACCAACATGTAAAAATGCACGTGTAGTAGAAGGCGACATAAAAACTAGATCCAAACCAACGTCAGAAAGGGCCCTCGGTTGGTGAGCGCGTAGGCACCAGAAATTGCTAAAAAAACTAAAACTAATGGAAAATAGTCTATTCGTATTCCCGACCCTGGGATTTAAACTGGAATTTAAGCGAGGGTGATGATGATGATGATGATTGGCGTAGATACTGTGTACTGAACTGTGATCATCCGGCCTCGAGATCAAATCCTCTCTGTGCCACGGGGTCGCGCTACAGACAGAGCCTAGAGTTCCATCTGGTGGCCCTGCCGCAAGGTATCCCTGACCACAAGGACATCCTCAGACTGGGTGTCTACGATCATAACCGGGTTCTTCTCCTCGACACCAACTTCACCATCGTGTCGCAGAAGAGCTTGGATGAGGTGGGCTCATCGCGCACTGGTGTCAATCACCTACAGGACAGGTTGAATCAGCTGACTGGGCGTGGCTTAATAGAATCAGGTCAGGTCGAGATTGACGGGATGGCAGGCGGGATGGCTGGAGGATACGATTTTGAGAAGAGTAGAACGGAGAGGATTGTAAACAGGTTTGATGGATATTCTAATTACTCGTACCAGCACGTCAGCCGGTATTCCACTGGGCTACAAAGAGCGAAGAGGATTCGAAGAAAAAGAAGTACTGAAATGTTGAAGAGTTTAGATTTGAAGGCACCTAAAAATAGAGTCGCTGATTATCAAACTAAGACTGGAATTCAGGAGAAGATTCGAAGACTAAGGAGAAGCAATACACAACTGAAGGAGACAGCAGTTGAAGATGATATTTGGTTTGGCATACGGTTAGAAGCTGGAAAGGGAACGGTTTACACTGTTAGAGAAATCTCCAGCAGAAAATCTTTCGAATTGGTGGTTGTAGGCATGGCCTATGAGCAAGTAGGAACCAATCGCGTGGCTCTCTATCATACCACATTCGTTATTTACATATCTGTCTCCGCCTATCCCTATTGATTGATCGAGATCGTATCCTATCACACAACTTTTCAAGCAAATTTGCATATCAGTTTGACACAGTTGATAAGACATATCAGTTTTGTTATAGAAGCTTTTTTGTTTTATTCGTTGACAACGTATTAGATAGTTTAAACCTGCTGACCATTAATATTATTACTTACAGTAAAATTTTATTACTAAATGTTTCTAAGTTGACAAGCTAATACATTATCAATGAAATAACTTCAATAAATGATTGGGTAAATTACACGTTTTGTTTTATGATTCTAAACAAATTTTTAATTAATGATAAATGTCCCAGCAAATGTATAGCTAAGAGATGCAGAATAATTAGTAGAATATATTCATAAAATAAAGATCTACAACAAGGATGCGAAGAGCAATCTGATGTGGTATATATATATATATATACATATATATATATATATATATATATATATATATATATATATACATATATGCGTAGCAAGTTATGTTAGTATACAAATACCTTCTATAAATATAAATAGAACTAGTCGCCCAAAATGTAAAACATCAAGGTACTACAGTGAAATAAATAAATATCATCGACAGCTAACTGCAGTTCATCAATAAAAGCAAAAAATTAAATAAGATTTTCATGAGATTACAGACTTGGATAGATCGCTTTCTAAATAACAAACAAATGACCAACAGAGAACAAATACTTAGTGATTAAAGTCTAATTAAAGATATGCGAAACAGAATAGTAAAATAGCGAAAAATCAGCAGATCTACTGTCTAAATTGATAAACAGAAACTATTCAATAAGGACACAGTCAAATTTGATTGACAGACTTCAGATAGGCTTGTAGTAGATGCAGTACCGATGCGCTCAATGAGTATTTTAGAAAAGAAAGACACGTGTGTATGTACAAGTGAGATCTGAGCAGCAAGTCTTTTGAATGGAATGATTTTGATACAGGTTATCACAAACTGATAGGAGTGAAATAAAGCATTCATGAGTATCTTTTTTAATGTGGGTTTAACGTCAAGATCAGAAGGCTGAAGGGCTTCTCTTCAAGACGTCAGGTGTACCGGTAACCTGCCTGGTGAATGTCCGAGATTTTACTCTCTGATCAGCTCTACCAGGAATTGATCCCATTCTAACGCTCTTACACTATGAGATATTAAGACATTCAATGCATGAGTATGTAATTGTAGCAGTGCTATATTGAATATTTTTGAGGTAGCATCAAAACTAAAAGCAATGCATGTACTGCTGGTACAACGCATACGCATATATGCATCAGTACATTTTACCCATTATACAACTTACAATGAGATATATTGCATAAGCGTATTTGTGTGTATTATACAATACACACAGTCTCTGTGCAAAGCATTGACACGATTATAAAATCTACATGCATAATCGTCGTATGAGCTACCTTATGGGTAGACTGAAGAAGGAAATGAAAAATCACCTCACATAACATAAGTGTGCCTTATGTCACCAGACACTTCGCTAGAGAGATGTTGTATATTATTTGAAATAACACTATTTAATGGAATGAGTGATTGCACTTAGATGCTAACAAATACATAATGCAGTTTACAACTCAGTATTATTGAGGTTAAGTTAATAATTAATGTTACTAGATACACAATGAAAAAGATATATGAGTTAAGCAGAATAAGTTGAACAAATATATCTGAGACAATATGGACAAGCGCTTAGGAATACATAATAACCATACTAGGATAAAAAATTAAACAATCCAATTTCAAGTCTATTTCTGCAGACAATAAAACATTTCAATTCTGTTCGATTCCTCACCGAAATCGAATAGAAGATAAGTCATTAGAAGATATGTCAACAAGGGGCATGACAAAACAGTCATAATTAAATCACTCACAAGTTGTCCTCAACATAATACACATGACATAAAATCAAACACATGATGCGTCATGAAACAATATACGAAAATGTCATCAAAATTACTTGCATGTTTCACAAGATGCAATTAAAATCACACACATAAAATTTTATCAAAATAGTATATAAAATACGTCAGGAAAATCGCTCACATGATGTTATCACCATCATGACACGTGATATGTTATCAAAATAGTATTTAAAATGTCACAAATATCGCTCAAATGATATCGACATCACACACATGCTATGCTATAAGAATATTATATAAAATATGTCACCAATATAGCGCACATGACGTCATCGACATCACACACCTGAAAAGTTATCAAAACGCATGACACGTCGCCAACAATATTATTCGATATGTCAACAAAATCTTATATCTAAAGAATTTTTTAAATCACATGCATAACATGTCATCTGAAAAGTACACAAATAAACAAGTAAGCATGCGAAAAATAAAAACATTAAAACATAAATAGCAAATAATTAAAGCAATTTTCTCAATACAGTAAATTGTTTTAAAAATGTGAACGGCTGACTCAGTTTTTTGTTTAATGTTATCTAAAAGTTAGCAAAATATCACAAATAACTTCTTCATTGTGAAATTACCGATTCGATAGAGAATATACATAGAACTCTAAGCGACATTTAAAATGGTTCTTAAACTTTAGCTTTTAATTTTAATCATAATTCAACTAAAACTTTTAATCTCACACGTCGCGCAAACTTTCTGAATGATAAAATATAAAAAACAACAATATTTAAGAATAAAACGAGTAAGGTCAAAAGTAAGTATTTGTAAGCATGACCTGACAGAGAAAGATAGTTACATCTACATAAACTAGCAGCTCTCCAGCCCGTATTTTGTAAAAAGTAAACACGCATTATAGTGAAATGATCAAATATGTTGATATCTATCACTTTTAATACCACAAGTTTAAAGCGTTAGGCAATTTAATCCATTTTCCGTATAACCAGTCATGTGAATGTCCGAGATTTTACTCTCAGATCAGCGCGGCTGGGATTCGAACCCACGAGGATTCAATTCACCTCAGGATCTGTCACTTAAAACATCATGACGTTACCCCTACGCTATAGAGACATTCAATATGTCTGAATATTGAGACATTCAGACATATTGAGATATTCAATATTCAGACATTTATTGTGCTCAGTAGTTTTCATAATTCCCTCATTTAGCTGGCTGATATGGCCTGAGTCATAAGTTAAAAGATTAAAAATCTTCGCTTTATGATCACCAGCATTACTACTATCAATCAGCATCTAATCAAAACAGAGTACAAATACATCACCTTAGTATAAAAGTACAAAGTATGGCAATGATTCAATTGAAGGAAACCATATAAAAACGACATCATGTTAAGCGAGAAATAGAGAGGTAAGTGCCATCGATAAATAGAAAAAGAGAAAAACTGAGATTTCATCGAGAAATAGAGAGGTGAGTGGTACTATGGCATCGATAGTGGCCTTTGTCCCGTACCCAAAGGCAAATATCTATACCATAGCCAATTACCAATGCAGCAAGCATCTAGCTGAATCTGCTGCAAATCTGGAATTTAAGTATCAAGCAATTAAATCATATGACTTAATTGATTGTTTCATTGGTCAGAATTCATTGCCAGGACTAAGATACTTACAAACCTCACTAGTGAATCAAATACTAAAAGTAAAAGAGTGAAAGACTATAGGTGATTGCCAATACAAAAACTAAAGAGCAATGGAGATTCTGCTATTGGTCAGTTTGTCTCCACAAATAGGAAGAGTTTTATCAGAGGAGGCGGAGCTATTCTCAGTGTGACCATAGAACTGCATCAGTTCTGAAATCTTCAGTGCCAATTCCTCCTCCAACTTCTACAGAGAACAAATATAATAAATACAATACTGCATGGATTAATATCCATATTATATAATTACCCGTGTCGTGTCCGGGTTGCTGAAGATGCTGATGATGACTGCAGGGAACAACGTCCTTCATATGGCAGCCAGAACAATAAAAAAACTAAAAATTTAATTAAAAGCACAGCAGAATCCAATTTTAAACATTTATTTTTCATCTTTCTTTTAATTACATGAAGTCCTTTTTTATAATAATAAGAAATAATAACACTAGCTAATAATAAAGATTTAACGTCCGTTTCCTCACACGATTTAGTCAGAGACGTAAAACACACCAATTGGCGAGATCCAATCCAACGCAAGTCTAATCAGAGGCAAAATAACTGGAATTCTCCAAGAATCCAGTAACTGATGATACCTGTTTACGTTGAATGAGTCCTTTCCTCCAAGTTGTCTTCTCACTCTCAAACATCTTCTGCAGTTCTTGAAACTCCTCCGTCTCAGCATTCACCAACATAGCACATTTCTCCTCCTACAAGCACAGTGCTTAGCGAACTTATGAACAATACAAGCACATTCATCAGCATAGCATATTTCTCCTCCTACAAGCACAGTGCTTAGCGAACTTATGAACAATACAAGCATATTCATCAGCATGGCATATTTCTCCTCCTACAAGCACAGTGCTTAGCTAACTTATGAACAATACAAGCACATTCATCAGCATGGCACATTTCTCCTACAGGCACAGACACAGTGCTTAGCTAAGAACCCACTTATGAACAAAACAATCAGCTGATGACGCACAATAAAGAAAGTGAGAGCACAAGTCTCTTTATATTTGCACAAAGAGATTAAATACTCGTCTAGTGTTTTCCTGCCTTGAGTCTGGGACTGTGAAATATTCACCAACCAGTAAGTGCACAGAGAACTAGTGTATAGCATGATATATATCATATAAACGTATGAACCTGTATTTGCTTATAGGCCCCAATCTAACACACCCTGCAGCTGTTCTCTCTCCATCACATCACAGTGTATCGCATGATATTACATCATATAAACGTATGAACCTGTATTTGCTCCAGCTCTGTCACAGCTGCCGTGTTCTTAGCAAACAGTTCCTCAGTCTGCTTCCTATACTTCCTCTCACGCCTCTGCATCTCCTTCCTCAATCTTTCCTTCTCCTTCTCCTGAAACTACGCACCACACGTCATCGCAATGTTAATTAAATGTCATCGCAATGACGTCATCACAATATTAATTAGACGTCATCGCAATGACGTCATCACAATGTTAACGAGACATCATCGCAATGTTAATTAGACGTCATCGCAATGACGTCATCACAATGTTAATTAGACGTTATCGAAATGACGTCATCGCAAATGTTAATCAACAGTTGTAATACCGCTACATGCTCGCTATCAACTAGACATGAATGGTTGAGTAAATTTTTCAGCGAGATCCCTTTAATTTTTCTACTGGAGATTACCAGATAACTAAAGAGACAGTGAAAGAGAGATTACAGAGAGAGAGAAAGAGAGAGAGAGAGAGAATTAGAGAGAGAAAGAGATTAGAGAGAGAGAGAATTAGAGTGAGTAAGAGAGATTAGAGAGAGATTAGAGTGTGAGAGAGAGAGATAGAGAGAGATTAGAGAGAGAGAGAGAGAGAGAGAAATAGAGAGAAAGAGCGAAAAAGAGTGAGGAAGAGAGGAGAAAGATACAAATACAGTCAGAAAGACAATTTAAAAAACTAGACAAAATCCGTCAGAAAGATAATGCTATAGTCAAACGAGCAACTAACCTGTTTCATAGAACCCCTCAGTTCCTCATTGCTCATCATTTGATTAATGAAGAGGCTCTGACGGTACATCTGAGATCTAGTCTTGCACTCTAGCTTCAGTATCTTAGGCAGTCTCTTTCTGTCCACTGCCTGCTTTCTGGACAACTCTTCCTCTGACCTCTGGCTAACCATCTTACACTGTTCCATCTCCTACAGTCAGTCGATCACGTGATCAATTAGTCAACATACTATTTAGTCTTTCCAGTGTTGCATCCGAGTTTTTTGAAGAATTGACCAACCGGTGACTGCACGCATCGTAGAAGGCGACTAAAGCACTAAGATTTATACCAACGTCAGAAAGGGCATTCGGTTGGTCAGTGCCTAGGCTCCAGAAATTGCTAAATAAATTTAAACGAATGGAAAAGTTTCAAATATGGGATTGGACGGTGGTATGGTATAGGACAGAGATGATATGAGACAGTCTATTTATATCACGACCCTGGTTTAACTGGGATTCCAAGGATGATGATTCCCTTGAATCTCAGTTTAACTAGGGTCGGGATACGACTAGACTGTCTCAAATCCTCTCTGTCCTACATCACATCATCAGTTAGTCCCCTATTTTTAAATTTTTGCAGCAATATCTGGAGCCAAGGCGCTCACCAACCGAATGCCCTTTCTGACGTTGGTATGGATCTTAGTGCTGTAGTCGCCTTCTACGACAAATGCAGTCACTGGTTGGTCAATTCGTCAAGCAACAGGCACAACAGGGGGAACAACCAGTAACAATAACATACGTTACAAAAATAATTAAAAACAATACGATATCAAAAGCGGAAGCAGAACAAGTGAACCTTGTCGTGTCTAGTAATCATCTGTTGTCTCTGCAGAAAATGAAGATCTCTGAGCTGGCGCGTTGCCAAGTTCCGTCTCTCCTCCATTTGCTTCTCTTCCAACTCCCACAACGCCGCTTCTCTCTCTGTCAACGATACAGCAGAACTCATTCTAATTCATCATCATCATCATCTTCATCACCATCATCATCATCATCATATTCACTTTAATCCCAGTTTAACTAGAGTCGGGATATGAATGCCTTCACCTTCTCCACTCGCCTTTTTGTCCCATATCATATCAATATCATCCATTCGTAACTAATTTTAACTATTCATAACTAAAGTTCCTCAGAACTAATTCTAATTCTAGTTGTTAAAATTAATAATTACAATTCATCGAAAAACAAATTCCGCCGGAAAAGTAGTTTAATTTTTAATTGATAAATAAAATAAGGAATAGAATGAAGTACTGAATCGGACATGTTCTGAGATGCAATGGTTTACTAAAAGAGGTAATTGAAGGAAGAATGGAAGGATGAAAGGTTAGAGGAAGATCTAGACTTGGGATGCTGGGAATGGGATTGTAACCTATTTGTTCGTATGTTAATATGCAGGGAATGGCAGAGGATAGAAATATGTGGAATTCCAGTTTAACTAGGGTCGGGATGGGATACGAACTGACTGTCAAAAATCCTCTCTGTCCTACATCATATCATCAGTTAATCCTCTATTTGAGACTTTTTCATTCGTTTAAATTTTTGCAGCAATTTCAGGAGCCTAGGCGCTCACCAACCGAATGCCTTTTCTGACGTTTGTAAGGATCTTAGCGCTTTAGTCGCCTTCTACGACAAGTGCAGTCACCGGTTGATTGTTTCACTATAATGTTCTATTACTGTATCTGAGAATGGAGGCAGAGAAACAAGAAAGAAGAGTGACTGTTTGCTTTCGCCAAGCACATGCCTGCCACAAGTCACATAAGAAAAAGTATAGACAGCAAAAGGAAGCAGAAATACCTTTAAGTTTCTCATATTTCGCCTCCAGCATTTGTTTCTCCACCAAACACAGACGCTTCTTATGTTCATCAGATAAATCCCTCAATCTATCCCTAAATATCTCCTGCTGTTTCTCACTAAACCTACAATGCAAATTACAATTAATGTCATCGTCAAAAACTGATCAAATAAAACATAATTACTAAAATTAGTAGTTAGAAGTAATTGAAGTTAAGAATGTTGATGAAATAGTTTTGTAGTTTTAAATAATTTTTTGTATGACACAAATTCCAATACGGCCTATCTTTTAACTTGTATACCAATACATCATAGAGTAATATGGATTAAGTCTTCACTTGATAATATCTCATTATTAGATGCCTATGATTGCCCAGGACAACATCTTGCACTATGAAATCAATCCAAACCGACGAGCAGGGTATCCAATGACTGGCTAAAATCAAAATCTGAGAAACCAGTCCAAGGAAGGGTAACAGCGGAATGATGGTTTACGTAGTTAAGAACAATACGAGCAGAATTAAGAACTTCAACATTATCACACCATACAGTGCTTGCCGCACTGACAAACAAAGAATAATATTCAAAACTGAAACGGACTGTTAGTTAATGAAAAATCAAATAAAAACTTCAGAATCATTAAGCCCAAGCAAATAGCATATCCTACGATGGACACACTTCTTGAAGAAATAAGATAGAAATTAAACATTTCTTGTAATGATGGGATAAAAAGCTCATGGAGTCCAAAGTAACATACCATATATCACAACACTGGCGGGCTATAACACATCATTTATCACACTGGGATATTTTTGATAAAACTGCAAGTTGCAGTGACATTTAAGACGAATAATTTCGAATGAATTACACTTTCCAGAAATAACGCTAACAACTGTACTTTTAATTCCGTAGCTTGGATTTTAAACGAACAAGAACAACAGCAACAAAATAGTAGAAGTAGATCTAGACCTACTTTCTCTCTCTCTCAGCGATCTCTATATCTTGTTTCTCCTTCACTCTCTTCACCGTTCCTCTCTCCAGTGTGCCACCGTGACCAGCCAGTCCACTCTGCTGCTGCTGCTGCTTCATCTCCATCTTCAGCTTCTCTCTAAACTGCTTCAGCTCCTTCTCCTGCTCTTGTTTCAGCTTCTTCATCACAGCCTTGCTCTCATTGGTCTGCTGCAGCTGCCCACGCTCCTGCTGCTGCGTCTGCTGCCTGCTCAGCTGCTCCAGCTGCGTGTCGTAGCTGCGCAGCAGCTGCAGCTGCTCGAGCTCACACTTCTTGTTGAAGGAATCCTTCAGTACAGCTGCTCGCGCTACCAGAGCCTGAAGAAAAAATACAGTGGGTGGTAGAAGTTAAAAACTGGAGAAATGAATACAAGAGTTTTTAATAACAATATTGAGTCACAAACGGCTCGAACCAACGTAATAAAATTTGTATATATATTTTATCACCTGATGATGTTAGGCATCAGATATAAATCACTCACTGATGAGATCTTACTAATACTAGGATGAGGAAATCCTCTCAAGCGTCTAATAGAGAACACTGGAAGAAGAAGAAGAAGAAGTAACCTCTCTTTGCTTATTCTCTTCTTTCTGCAGCAGCTTCAGTGCCCTCAGATCAGCCTTCCATATGTCATGCTGAACTTGTTTCTGGTTCTTACCACCCGTCTCCTCTACTCCTGCGTCCCCATCTCCCGCCCCCTCCCCTATGTCGATGTCCACGACGACACGTGACGTGTGAGTGGTGACGAGTTTACCATCAGCATCCATGAACTGACGAGTCTTAGTCAGCGACTTGTAGGAACTCTTTCTCTTCTAGCAAATCAATCACACGAGCAATCAATCAATCAATAAACTGAGCAAATGACCATAATCAGAGAGTTTATAATTTCTCACTGAAGTCAATCCATTAGAGGATCTAAAAGATTAATAGAGGTTTTATAACGATTTCATAAATAAATTAATCAATATATCACTAGTGTAAAGCTTTAACACAGTAACTCACACTTCCTAGCATACTACGAAGATGAAGCATAGAGGATCTAATAAAATATAATAGTAATATATATTCAAGTAGGTCACATACCTCTTTAGTGATTGATCTATCTGATGAATCACTTGTTGACAGCTGCTGCGAAGAGTTAACAGCTGCAGTAGGAGCTGTTAGCAGGGGCGTAGGTCTGTTAGATTTGCTCTTCATGCCTCCAGCGTTAGCTTTACCAGCGGCAGCTGCATCGTCAGGTTTAGCTTTACCAGCAGCAGCTGCATTGTCAGCTTTAGCTTTACCAGCAGCAGCCGCATCGTCAGCTTTAGCTTTACCAGCAGCAGCTGTATCGTCAGCTTTAGCTTTACCAGTAGCAGCTGCACCGTCAGGTTTATAGGCAGACATTTTACTGATGGCAGAAGTCTGCCCTGAAGTACTAGCACCAGAAGTGCTATTAGCCGAAGTGCGATTAGCAGAAGTGCTATTAGCAGAAGTGCTATTAGCAGAAGTGCTATTAGCAGAAGTGCTATTAGCAGAAATGCTATTTGCTGAAGTGCTATTAGCCGAAGTGCTATTAGCCGAAGTGCGATTAGCAGAAGTGCTATTAGCAGAAGTGCAATTAGCCAAAGTGCTATTAGCAGAAGTGCTATTAGCAAAAGTACGATTAGCAGAAGTGCCATTTGCTGAAGTGCTATTAGCAGAAGTGCTATTTGCTGAAGTTCTAGTAACCAAAGTGCGATTAGCAGAAGTGCTATTAGAGGAAGTGCTGTTTACCATAAAGGCAGCACTTCTAACTGTGATGTCTGCAGCAGATTTATCATGTGAACTTGGATTTCTCGCTTTTTCTGCACACTTGTTTTTATCCTCAAGTACCGGGGCAAACCCAGCATTGGGAGAAGCTGTAACAGGCTCTTTGCCACTTCTCCCAGGATCTTCTTCTGCTGATGTTTTAACGGACAGCGACGTTCTCTTCTTCAACGCTGAAGAATAGAATGCTCCGTGTATGATTTCTGTTTCCGGTTCGACAGCACCGGGTTTACTCGATGATTTCAGCTTGACTGGTGGAGGAGGAGGAGGAGGTTTGTTCTTCTTTGCGGTGTTCAATGAAGCAGCATTGTTTTGGGAAGTAGCTACAGCAGCTGCAAACGACCTAGAACCTGCATCAGTTGCTGAGGTACTGGCAGCTGCAACAGCTGCTTTTATGCTAGCAGCTGCAGCCGTCGACGAGGTTGTTGTCATATTAGCAGCAGTAGCAGCTGTAGCAGCTGCAGCAGAATTCTTCACTGAGCCGTCAGAACCGGGAGAAATATCATTACCCAATCCACTGTCAGTACTACTGGACGTCGTCCCAAACTTACTCCTATCAACTTTACTATTAATTCCATTGGCGTCATCCACGACAGCATCGGGACCACTGGATCTAGTCCCAGCACTGTCGACTGAGTTGCCGCTGTGATAACTCTTAGTTTTGTCCTGTCTTTCTGATTGGTTTTTACTGACAGCCAATGGTGGTCTGGAAAAGCAGTCCAGTGTGTTCCACAGTGGAGTAGTGGGGCTCTACACAACATATAATAAATAAAGGTGAAAACAAAGAAAAATCACTTCACATGACTTAAGTTTGTTGAATCAAGGTTAATTTTAAAGGAATGAAAGTCAAAGTCTTAACAATCGTAGTACCTGATACACAGGGTCTCCGCGAGCATTGAAAACAGAACAATGGGCAAAATGAATAACTTGTTCTCTCGTTTATCAGTTAGCAAAGCACGTTCTACAAAGACTATCTCTGACATTGAAATCGATCACATCGATTATATATTTCTATTATGCTATTTACACAGTGATGTATAGCTTTTAAAGTTTATTATAATTTAACATATACCAGTGAACAAAGACTCTAATTTAAAAGTATTCGAAACAAAGCTTAGAATACTGGTCATACTCAATAGAAATTAACTGTTTTAGTTATACCTATATATACAATTAATAAAGATTTATACCAACAGTTTAAATACCTTTAAGTTAAAATTAAATTTTTCTCTTTCGTTAATTACTTTAGAAAAACCACTAATTTATCTTAACACTTCATCTGGTTTTATTTACTTTCAATTTTTGTAGTAACTGACTGCAAAATTTATTATTTGAACTTTAATCTTCTGCGAACCCATTGGCTCGCTATCCTAATTTCATTGAAGTATCTGTTAAAAACTTGAGTCAATGTACTATTTAAGCTTTAAATATTTTTTCACTGCTTGCACAGAGACAAATAAATTGTGCATCACATATTACTTTTATATTTTTAATACTAATTATCACGTAACAGATTTAACAGTGATGGTACAGGAGTAAAGTGGGATATCCACAGTTATACCAGGAAAATATAAATTATAATTACAATAAAAAACGGAAATTTGTTAGAAAAGTAAAAATTGTACTTGTTTCATTATCATCTTAGACGTATATATAATGACAACATTTTGAATATAATTATATAGAAAAAGAGACATTGATCTTGCATTTTATACTAATTTTATGCATTTTTACAACAATAATTTTTTACAATTTTTACAATTGTAAGCTTCTAAAAAAATTCAAAAAGTTAAAAAGGTTTCAAAAAGCTTGTTTCGTCAGAAAGTCAGAATTTCAAGTTTAAAAATTAAAAATATAAATTTAACAACCTACAACTAGTAACGAATAGAAAATAGTAACTAATTAAAAATAACTAATATTAGAATGGGAAATTAACTTTTAGTAAATAGTAAACATTGCTTAACAAAGATGATAAAGTGAACCAGCTGCTCTAACCAATGTATCAGACTCGATGCTGGTCAACGATTCTGCTAGAGACATGACGTCATCAGCCTCTCCTGCAGCAGCTGCAGCAGCTACAGCAGCTGAAGAGAACTCAACCGAGAGAGGTTCGTCCACTGGACTCAGCAGATCTTCAATTGACTCAATTCTCTTGTATTCAACCTAAAAATGTAAATTAATATTTTTTATAATATCAATATTGTATAACATTTGTTGTTATAATATCATTAAATATGTATTATAATTATAATAATTATTTTTGGTGGTATCCCCTTATTAATATTATTATTACCATTATTGTTATTATTATTACCATTATTGTTATTATTATTACCATTATTGTTATTATTATTACCATTATTGTTATTATTATTATTATTATTATTACTATTATTATTATCATAATTTTTATAATTTATTACGCTAGCACTACTGAGGCTTTTTGCATAGAGCGGTGCTTGTACAAATCTACTTATTATTATAATTTTTCTTATTTTTTTATTTTTTGTATTATTATTATGAATACAGAGTTTAGTGCTGCCACTTGCCAGTGCTTCAGACTCGTCTATGTCGTTTTCTAGAATGGTAACGTCAGCCTTTGCTTCTCGCACCAGTTCCAGCAGCGGTCTGCAGTCTGAACCAGAGGAAGAAGATAGGAAACGATGCTGCCAAGTACCAATGAGAACAGTAACAACCAATTGTTAAAAACAGAGAATAGTAACAAAGTTCAATACATCGTCCACTTACAAATTAAAAGTAGAGGGTTAAATATTTGATGTTCACAGGATCGACAATTTATTAATAGTCAGCCATACGAATGTCTGAGATATGAGATGAATCGATTTGTGGTGACATGTGATGGGGGGACGTCCCTGACATCATCCTTGTATGAGGAAACGGACGTTAAACCTATATTATATAATTCAAAGTGATCGACAGATTGACTCTCAATGGCAAAACATAAGCTCAATTATATACCCTTAATTAATTAGAATCACGTAGATTGATGACAGATTTAATTTACACGTATAGTGATTGTCAAGTATTGATACATGGTATAGAGATTAGAGATTGTATTTTTTCTGTTCATATCCTGACCCCAGTTAAACTGGGATTTAAGGGAAGATTATGATGATGATGCAGATGATGATGATGATGATGATGATGATGATAGAGATTATAATCAAGATGAGATATTCTGGAGAGACTGACAACCTGCAGCAATTGAAAGGCTGTTGACCTTGCACTGGGCTCCTTCTTCAGACAGTGTTCAAGAAAACTATTGAATTCTCCGGACCTAAAACAAAACATCAAATAATTTACCAATCACAATCAGCGATCTACTCAGTCCCTTGACTGATCAGACTATTCGCCTAAAAACGATTTTCGTATCTCCATTACTTTCAACATAACTGCTGTTAAAAATTAAAGTATTGCATATGAAATTCATCGGTTAGAACTCTGAACGTCTGCAAAATTATTTATTATTTAGAGAAAGAGTAGTGACAAACCAAGTTTGAATTTCTTTCACAACAGAGAAGTACAAAGTCGCTAGTCTTACTTTCTATCATTACGATCCCAGGTTTTTATTTAGAATATTCTGCAGCAAGTCACCCATCGCATAATAATAGCTACCATGACTAATTCATTAGAGGGGGTATTGTGTTGATTCGTTGAAGTTAAAAAAATTGTCTCAAAGAGGACTTGAAAAATAATTAAATAAATGAATTAATAAATAGACTAATCAAATAAGTTAAGTGAACTTGAAAATAAATTATTTAAATAAGTAAATTAATAAATTATTAAATAAGTTAAATGAACTTGAAAATAAATTATATAAATAAGAGAATTTGGGTGCAAACCATTTCTGAGGATGATTAAGAGTAGGAGGATCAGATTTTGTGATACGCAGCAGAACTCTCATGGGCTGTAAATCATGATTAGGAGGATCCATCTGAGCGCACTCTATCAGCGTTATACCTACAAGTGTACACACAAATAATAATAATAATAATAATAATAATAATAATATTAATAATAAAGGTTTAATATCCCTTTCCTCATACAAGGATGATGTCAGGGACTTCTCCCCATAAAATGTCACCACAAATCGATTCACCCCAAACGATCTGAAAAATCATCTGCTGAAGATTAGGAGGATCAATAGGTGCTAGGTTAAAATCCCCATCGCTGCATTCTAGACTAGAAACTGGCGTTAAATTAGGCTGAAGACATTTGGCCTGAGCTATGGATACTTACGACGATTTAACTCTTAATTTTCAGACCTAATTTCAAGAAAATACTACAAAATCTAGAAAGAAAAATAGAGCCTGTTTAGGAATTAAAAATAGGAGTGTTTGTAGTAGATACATTGTAGGGACGCAATACTGTTTCATGGTCATCCCTCGGGCATATATCATCAAGCAGAGAATCTACAACTCACTCCGTTCACTCCAAATTCACTCCGTTTAATTTTTCTAACGACCGCAAAGCACTGTACTTGATATTAATCTGCATTTCAGATAAAAGTATCACACAACATAACCAATACAAAATCTACTTCTCACATAATAATTCCTACTATAATAATATAATATATATAATCTGGAATTGTATATTGCATATTGGAAAATAAAGGTATTTATCAAAAGAAGAAAAGTTCTATAACTTGGGCTGTGAGAGACCGACAATCTATTGTTTGACATGAATAGAAAGCTTGCACTATACTGCGTGCGTTAGAACAAGTCACAGCGCTGATACTGCAATGTATGGCTTGTTGTAGAAATTTAATGGACGTTGGACGTACGTCTTAATGTCTGAATAGCCTTAATTAATGAATGTCTTAATAGTGTAGGGGTAACGTCATGAAGTTTTAAATGACAACTCCTTAGGTGAATTGAACCCTCGTGGATTCGAATCCCGGCAGCGCTGACCTGTGAATAAAATCTTGGACACTCACTTGACTGGTTTTACGAAAAATGGTCTAAATTGCCTAACGGTTTAAACATGTGGTATTAAAAAGTGATAGATATCAACATAGTTGATTATTCACTATAATGCGTGTTTACTTTTTTTATTTTTGCGTCATATGCCCAACAGTATAGCGGTAGGTCGTACACTGTAATTCTGGCAGTGTTGAAAGGGCTAAACAAATATGCTGTAACACACAACCGATATAAAATCTACTGCCTATCTAGTTACTGCCAGCATTTCATAAAATTAGAAATATCAGATATAAAACTGTTTACCTAAAGACCAGATGTCTGCAGGGTAGGAGTATGGCAGACTCTTGACTGTCTCACACACCACCACCTCGGGTGCCATCCAGTACGGCGTGCCTATAAAAGTGCTTCTCTTCTGCAGCGAGTCCTTGTTTTTAGCAGACACCCCGAAGTCAGCTAATGAGCAAATAACGCAGTGTTAGTGAAAATAACTATTAACTATTGGCAACATTATTAATAATTTGTCAATACTATAATTTTAATGCCATTAGCTATTAGCGATTACTAATACTACTAAATTAACTAATAATAAAGATTAGCTATACATCTTTACATAAATCAAAAGGCAACTATCAAAGTTTAACATGAGAAAGAAAGGAGAACTATTATATATTATAATAACCTCCTATATATATATATATATATATAATTTAAAATATATATTTATATATTAATTTATAATATTATATATTCGAAAGAAGGATGAATAGGGGAGGGAGCAGGGAGTAGGAAAAGGCTGTAGCATGTCATCACTTCTATTTGACCTCATTAGAGTTAGTGGAAGCAATGGAAAACACTGAATAATCATTTTCCATTCTAGCTTGTAGCGTACATGAACCAGGCAGCTCTGATTGGATCCACTGGTTCATCGATAGAGTGCTCTCAAGTGACAGTGAAAAAGGAATGTGATTAGGAATATGAACATTGGCTCACTAGTAGTACTTAGTATGCACTTCTGCGCACCGATACGTGCAAGCAACACTTGAAATCGTAGGTACGAGAAAAGAAGGCAGCACACTAGTCCTAATCCACTCCACACTTAATCTTCACTGACAACGCAAATGAAAACTAGAGGCACCTAGTGAATGAAAAAAAGTGTACCTAGTTTAACAACCCCGCTGCTGGTCAGCAGTATATTGCCGGCTTTGAGATCTCTGTGAATAATGTGAAGAGCATGGAGGTAGGAGAGTGCGTCGCACACTTGCTTGCACACACACTGTATCTCCCTCTCCTTCAATCCTCTCTCCAACTCCAGCATTATGCTATCCACTGCTCCCCCATCGCAGTACTCTATGTACATCTGCCAATCAATCATCAATCAATATCCTCTCCATAGCAATACCATCATATCAATCAATTAAATAATCAATCAATCAATCAATAACCTCTCCATTGCAATAGAAGGTAGTAATCAAGGAAGGTATAATAACCTCTCCATTGCAATACCATGCATAGAAGGTAGAATTGAAGGAAAAAGAGGCAGGGGCAGGCTGAGATTAGGTATGTTAGATGATTTAAAGACCCACTCATGTGTGGAAATGAAGAGGAAGGCGGAAGACAGAGAAGAGTGGAGGCGTTATGTACCATGGACCTGCCAGTAGGCGGTGCACTAAGAGAGAGAGAGAGAGAGAGAGTTCAATACCATAATATCAATCAATTAAATAATCAATCAGTCAATATCCTCTCCATATCAACACCATCGTATCAATCATCAATCAATTAAATAATCAATTCATTGCACATTAGAAAATGTACAAACATTATCTCTCTCTCTCTGTCTTTCTCTTCCCCTAGTAATAAAACTATTAGTGCAAAATTACAATTTAAAATTTTAAATTAAGTTTCAATAATAATAATAATAATAATATATTAAATAATAATAAAAGTTTAACATCCGTTTCCTCATCCAAGGATGATGTCAGCGACGTCCCCACAGCACACATCACTACAGATCAATTCACCCAGACCAATCTGCCAAAGAAATGAGCTGAGAAGTAAGATCCTAAACGTCACGTTAAATACGATAAATTAACCATCTTTAAAGTTAATTTAAAACTATATAAAGTCTGTCATAAGCTGTCAACATCTCCCAAAAAGTTCTGACTGATGGGAAAGCTTAGGCTTTAAATCCTGCACCGAACCCTGCAATGATCAGCGAATGAAAGATTTAACTAATCAGGCTGCTGACTCAATTCTAAGGCTAAAACCAAGTTTAATGTCAGTTTCCTGCTCGAATAGTATATCAGTGACAGGGAGAGCACTGGATTAGACCCCTGCACCTACTGATCCGCTGTCAACAACTTGCCAACAATCCACTGACTCAACTACTACTACTACTCACCCATAGCTTGCTGTTGTGGAGGAACGCCTCGTGCAGACTGACAATGTTCTTGTGCGAGCACTCCGCTAAGATACCAATCTCCACCGCAAAGTCCTCCAGATCGGTCTCACTCGTTATCTCCACCTGCTTCAGAGCTGCCTCGATGCCTCTACCCTTGTTCTCTGCCTATCACACAATATAAAATGAAGGGAGCTAATACAAATATTGAAAAACAAAGCCAAAAACAAATATGGCATATGGCATATGGCACAAATTAGGTATTATCCTAAGTACTACTTTTTGTTGGTCAAGCGTTCATAAGACATCAAATTAACGAGGAGTATTCAAATCACATTCAATAACAAGCGATTCAAGATTGTTTATCAGCAATTATATATTTATTTATAGATTTAATATATTTACAGATAACAAGGGTACCATATTATCACTTTAGATTGGAATTGTGAACTTTATTTTAAAAATTATACTCGAGGAGTCAATATAATATTACGGCAGGTTTATAATTTACCTTGTAAACTTTTCCGAACGCTCCATCACCCAGTTCTCCGCGGATGCTCCACCACTGAGAGGGGTCTACGTCGCGAGAGATATGCTGCAGAACAGCGGGGGCCTTGGACTTGCGCTTCACCGTGTTCAGTCCTCCATCTTGTTGCTGTCCGCCGCTGCTGAACAAGTTGCGTATCGCATTTAGACGAACCATCAGAAATCTAAATAAATGCAGTGATAGAAACACAGGATAGAAAACATCGAGTGTACTTTTACACATCGCCACTGGGTCTAGCAAGCCGGTAAGATATTGGTCTGGATAGCGATTGAAAACAGGATAGAAAACATCGAGTGTACTAGTACATATAGCCACTGGCTTAAGATAGTCTGTAAGATATCGGTCTTGATATTGATAGAAACCATACGACAGAAAACATTGACTGTACACTAGTACACATAGTACTACTACTACTAGTACTATTGGTATTAGTATACGCAACCGAATATCTTATCGACATCGCCACTGGCTAGAGCCAGTGGTGATGTCGATAAGATATTTGGCCACAAATCAGTATGTGCGGGGTTCAAATCCTGGGCTCACCTGTCATTGACATCGCTTTCAAGTGAGGAAACTGACGTTAACATTAGCTTTTTTTACTTTGTATTTAGTAGTTGTAATATAACTAAATACATCTAATACTATTAATTCTATCATCATCATAATCATCTTCCTTTGAATCCCAGTCTAGGATCAGGATTAGAATTATCAATTATTGATTCTCTAATTTAAAATATAATCTTTTATCTATAGTAGTTTTCAAGGATATCATTGGCTCACATAAATTCCAAAAGTTTAATGATTTTAGACCTGTCAAAGCATCAATTTTTAGTCCTCATCATTTTAAACGTGTACTTTTAAGACTTCCAATCTGGATTAGCTTAACCTTTTCTTAGTCACCAATTCACAAGTATAAATGTAGCAAAACCGAATATCCAGTATAAGTTAATATCTAGTCATTATGCAGTTAAATGTACGAAATACAGTTTCTCTTCATCCATGATTAAAGAATTAGGGAGTTGTAAATAAGTCACAATAGTGAAATAATGCTTAAGTATATGATATTAAAAATTTGTTTTATCCTTGTATTCGACACATCCTCTATTAGTAAAATAGAGGATGTGTCTATATCATAAAATTAGTCACATAATTTCAAAAGTGATCTGTGTCATTAACGATACAGCTAATTAAAATTACTGCAAATCTAATAGCGACCAGTACTTAAAGATTTATTACTTCATTTTTTGCAAACTTCCAAATGGTATTTAAGCAAATCCATAAATTAAGACTTTCTAAATTTTAGTCTAAGATCCTTTTGTATTTATAGTTGTATCCTTACTCACTCCCGCCTATAGACCTATTCCTAAACATACTTTTAAATACATTTCAGAATAAGTTGTCGATGCCAACTCTAAACTTCCTGTATTAATTAAGGAGTTTGTTTTACTTCAATATTGCACTAATAAGTAGTAGTCGCATTAAAGCTTTACATTTTATATTTTAAGCAAATATATTAAAAGTTAATTACACCAAAGTACTTATTCAAGATATGTACGAGAGAGAATTTTTAGAAATTTAGAGTATTAAATAAAATCTGACTTATATTTACTAGGAAGAACATAATTTAAAAATAGCGAAGCCGTGATCGCTCTTAGATTGCGAATTTAAAAAACTTTATATATCAACTGTAAATTATTGACCACAGTACTTTATTGGGCCCAATTTAAAGCGTAATTTCTAACCTGTCCTAACAGTTGGACTTAATTCTTCCAACTTTTAATCAAAACTCTACAAAACTTTACAAGTAAATATTTACAAAGTTTAAGAAACTTTCAACTTCTGCCTCTATCCTGATCTATACCCAGAACTTCTCTCAAACCTCAACAATATCTCCTCCTATTGAGATATTGTTATATTGAAGTGGAAAAATGATAACAACTTTGATTAGAACAGAAAGAGAAGCAGGATAGGACGTTTTATCCAACTGCAATCAGTAGTAAATTTTAATGGTATTCTTCGCTGAACATTAAATGTAAGTTGAATGAAAACATCCATACAACGAGGTGTCAGCTGGTGAGTGCTAATAGAAATTATACTGTTAATAGAAAAAAGAAATTGTGTACAGACTATTCGAAAGATGGCAGCAGTTAATCGCAGTTGATATTGTCGGGGGTCTATTAATTTCAATTTATTGACGAAAATGAGACAGAATCTTCAGGAAAAGCGGATTACACATATCCAGAAAATATTTAACTTTTAATGCTGCTAAAAATCGTAGTGACCTGAGTCTTCAATTGATTTTTCAGTAAATTTAAATATATGCAATATAACACCACTCATTTCTGTGTAGAATTTAACTTATATGTCATCACGTTCAAAAAGTTGTTATCGCTTCTCGGCCTTTTGGCTAAGATCAAAGTGTAGTATCTGTTCTTATCAGCTTAATATCTGATACGTTCCCCATCGGGGAACTTCGATATTAAACTGATTTTTGGAACATGGTTAAGACTCAGGGGCTTGCTCCGGCTTGACCGCGGGTTGGCCCGGTATTGCAGTACCTCCGGGATCGGCTCATCACAACCCTCACCAGGGGTTCATAGAAATAATTAAATAGATTATGTATTTGAGAACTAAATTGGAAAATGATTTGAGTCTCTTCCTTGGCATTTAACACTGCTCTACTACCAAGCTAAACTATGGGTGACGTGCTCAAGGGTGGGGGGGGAAAAGGGGGGGGGGGAAGAGGAGAGCGGATGAACTTGGGGAGGATGGAGGTGAGGAGCTGCAGCTGGTCTCGGTTCGGTCCCCACGAGACGGTCCAGGCATGCCGCTGCATTATGGTTGCTGAACAGATACTTCAAAACACCCACCAACCAATAACAAAACCAGTATATTTACTAATTGTATTGTCCTCGGTGATAGCATAGGGTTGATGAATGTCCCGTCATAAATGTTTTAAATGACCAGATGGTTAATTAAACCACGTGGGATTCGAATCCCAACAGCAAGCTCTGATCTGAGATAAAATCTCGGACATTGAAAAATGGCAAGTCTAAAATTCGCCTAACGTTTTAAAACATGTGGTACTAAAGTGACAGATGTCACTAGTTTGACTTTCACAATAATGCGTATTTACTTTTTTCAGTAAAAATAACTCTAGAATTGTCATTAAGTCTTAAACCAATACTGTATCGGTATATGTGACACTTTGATCCATCGATCTTCACAGACGTCCCAGAGCTAAGAAATGTGGAAAACATGGATTGCTGCAACAAATATGAATTATTAACAGAACACATTGTTAAGAGAATATTAATCAAAATACTGTGTCACATCGTGTTCTGATCACTAGGGCCGTTAGTTTCTGTTTAATCCTACGATTTATTCCTACACTAATAATAGTAGGAATAAATCCTACTATTATTAATGTATAAGTGTTTATTCCTAGGAATATGTTACCAAAGAGTGACTTGACGCTAATTTAATTGTTTCTATAACAAGCCTATAATGAAGAGACCATGTCTAGAACGCCCACAACAATTCCGTTATTCCAGCAGTCATAGTTTTATTGTTATTACTATTGTTTCAGTCGTTACTACGGGACCATATTTTACACAAGAAATGTGGAAATGTGTAATACATACAAGGAGACACGATCAAAAACGACGTGAAGGTCTATAAAGCAGTCTATAAATAAGCATAAACGTCAATAGATGATTAACATAATAAACCTATATAAACATCATATAAACATCATCATTATAAACATCATGTAGTCGTACGCTCATCGGCTCTATAAATAGATGTAGCAGCACGACGACATAAATACCCACCACATTGAAACATGTAACTGAATTCACTTAAGCCAAAGAGTAGAGAAAGTAAACAAGCAATATGATAAATAATCTAAAAGTAAACAGGCAACTAACGACCACAGGCCAAATTGTTAGAATAGTTCGTCTGTCCACCCTAACAGGTTTTCTTTTCCATTAATAACAGACAATTTTTACAATAGTGTTTTGGTAGAAGGTCTTTTGGGAGTTTAACGATCTTGTCATCACTTGTCTTTATTTCATGTGGTCATGATAAGCTGTATTAAATGACTTTAAATAAGTAGCCTAGATTCTGCGAAGACTTCAAATACTATACAGTTTTATTCTGCTCCTATATAAAATAGCTCAGCGCAACAAAGATAATATCGTATATATATACCATTATCCTACACAATTTGCATAGACAATCGGTCATTCAACCCAACAAAACAAAGCTTACCCGTTAGTGCTGCAGCACTAGCCTAATTAGCATGATGTTACAGAGTTTATTCAGTAACTATTTGCAACGTAGACATAGCTAGATAAATAGATGAGATGATATGTTGTGACAACAAAAGCCAACTGTAGTAGGCCTAGAGGGGATTTTAGTATTTTTATCAAACATTACAACAGGCTAATTTAGTAAATACTCTAACGTAATAACAATCTCATGTCATGTTTTACAATTTTTACTTCTAAATTTACTATTATGTAAATAAATACTACACATTTGTTATAATATATTACTTGATAAAGTCCAGATATCTTTTAATTTGTGACCCGGTGTCCTGTAGACAACTTGTTCGACAGCGGAACAGTAGGCACGTAATTGCCTTTGCAAATACATGCAGGCAGCAAAGGCATGCCAACGAATCGTACTACTTGTGAGTGTATGCAGCACATACATAGTATTTGTAAATAAGTAATGTTTGTGGCTATAGTGAATACATTTTTGTCATCAAGAGTAAACAGCGCATAGATAATTGTAAATACCTACAGAAACTTTACAGTACAAGTAAGCCAGTTAGCGAAAGTGACATGTAAGTATTGATAGAGCGATGTATAAGTACTCAAATACACTGAAAACAGAGAATATACGTGTGAAATATAACAAAAACAAAGCAAATATGAGATTATGAAAGATCTGATTAAATGAGGGAGTATTAGATATAAGCTGTTTGAGAAACCGACGCTAAACCAGTAAATCTAGTAAAAATACTATAAAATAGCAAACACTATCAATTAATAAACCTAGTACCAAGTTTTTACAAAAGAAATTAATAAAATCAAAATAGAAAATAAGTGAAAAAGTAGCAACCTATGAGTAGAGACACATTGATATAGGTAAAGTCAAAGCTAGATTAGATACAAATAAGCAGTCCAAAGGCACCGTCAGCATGTGCCAGAATAGGAATAAAAGTACAAGTTTTGATTGCATCAAAAAAATCATTAAAAAAATTAATAAATTGTGGCTCAACATTTTCACACTGTTGGTTTATAATACTTGACAATAACAATAATGCAAACTGTTCTTAAACTGTTTGCATTACGTTCATAATACGGAAAATGCATATGTGATGCATCCAACAATCAATCAATCAATCAATCAATATGAATTTAACGTCCGGTTCCTCGCCATAAGGCAATGTCAGCAAATGTCATAATATAAAACTTCACGAGCATCAAACAACCTCCTACAGCTTGATAAAATACTCAGCAATCATATTACGACGAATCAATTAAACTGTATTATTTACTGATAATTAACAAATTAGTTCTATGCAGAGAGATCAAGACGTGAAACATGCAGAGACCCTAAAGTTTTCACATTTAATGCAGAAGAATCGCTCAAGTTTTCACATTTAATACAGAATAATCGCTCATTTTTTCACATTTAATAAGAATCGCGAGCCAGACCCGAGCATTACTAAACATCTTATGAGTTATTTCCAATTTATTTGCCAACTAACAAAGTCATGAAGGGCTAAGTTAGACCATCGTCACATAAGAGATTTTTCTCGACAACTGATTTGACAGACCAAAACTAAACCAAACTACCCAAACATATACTGAAATGTAAAAAACATGGGCATTAGTAACTTTGTAACAACTACAATGGGAAAAGAGGATTTACAATTACCATTATTTAAAAATTAGATTTAGAATTATCATTTAATTAATAATTTTATATTTACAATTTATTCTAATAACAAAATAGTATCAAGTTTCATACAAATATACAGACCAAGCCACCACATGCATTGCATTATCAATAATATCAGTCTATCAGACGAAAATTTGCAGACTCTCCATTTTTGCGTGTTGTAAATGCTCTTTTTTATATTTTAATACAAAAAGATACTAAAAACTAACAAAATAGGATAGAAAAATAGAGACTGATTTAACATAATTCCTTCAGAGACAGAGTGCATTAGAGAAAACGATATATTACTACTGAATAAACAAAAACTGGCAAGTAGGTGTCACTAATACTAGCTAGATACACAGCATAAATGCAAATGAGTACAAATTGTTACAGTTTATTTAATTTGAGACAACATGAGTTGCTTTCTAAAAATTAATTATCATATAAACCCTGATAATAAATTTCAAAAATGCTACAGGAATCTATGTCATTCAAATCAATTAAATCAAATGAATTATTTGAATGTCATGTGCTACAGTTATAATTTACAAATCTGGCATAGAAACAGTCAAAATAGTTACAAAAAACAAGTTAAAGAAGCTTAGAAACAACAAACTCGCTATATTACCAAAGTATTATATATATTCGCTATATTACCACTTTATTTATCAAATGTTAACCTAAGGCTTCGTACACATTACAGAATAGGATCCTGTACATGTAGATACCATGGCTCAGTCAAAATATGAATAAAAATATCCAAGAGTTACAATACATTTCTATTGATCACTTATATGAAATATAGTAGAAGAGTTACAATACATTTCTAATGATTATTTATATGAAATATAGTAAATATGTTTCATCAAGACAAACTTAAAAGGTCTTAGAAAGATTTACAATTCAGTTTTTGAAATTTTTCCATTAATGTCATTTATCTGATACTTATAATCAAACAATTTTGGCTGATTTACAAAATAAAAATAATTAATCAAGAGCAATAATAATAGTAAGCTCTCTCAGTCTGCGACTCTTGTCTTCATTATTATAACTTATAATTTAGCATAATATTTACTCGTCCATCTATTCCATGGTACACGTAATAAATGGATTCATAAAGTACATAGATACAAAAAAGTGTTTGGACAGTACACATACAGCACATAAAAGGCACTTTTCAGATGTAGACACATAGAGCCTTGAAACTACATATTAAATTACTTATTAACAGCTCAAACAGATAAATATATAAATAGAAATGAATGGCATCATAGAGTGGACCATCCCACAAAATAATTTAAACAAATCATCAACAAAAAAGCAAACAGTATATTGATAATTGTTTTCATGAATAAATTTAAGAAAAATTTAAGATTTAGCCAAATTTAATCATAATTTTTAAAAATTATCGTTTAATAGAACACCAGTTTTTTGAAGCAACAGTCTGCAGGTTGATCCAATTAAAATCATTCAAAGAAAAGTGTCTATATACAAATCAACATAACAACTCAGGTTAGTACAAACATGTCATCACTCAAAGTTTTATCACCAAACTAGTAAATATTTATATTGATGCCGTAATATTTTTATCCAATACCAACATAAAATAACTGCACATTCAAAGAGAATATTGAAAAATGTCTGCCCAACCAAAATAGTAGAGGTTCAGTTTAAAAAGTAATCATTAGCAACTGTTTTAAAATTTTGCTCTAGGCAAATGCATATTTAATCCAAACGCATCAG
Source organism: Enchytraeus crypticus (assembly GCA_905160935.1). Lineage (NCBI taxonomy): Eukaryota > Metazoa > Annelida > Clitellata > Enchytraeida > Enchytraeidae > Enchytraeus > Enchytraeus crypticus. Next base: position 381,378 of record CAJHZI010000737.1, on the reverse strand, counting down.
TTCTTTGCAATACAAAGAAGTGAGAAATGGAAAAAAATCTCAAGCTATTATTTTACAAAAGGCCTATTGGTATTAATGAAAGAATCGTTGTCAAATGAAATTAATATCGTTGATCCTATATCATCGCCGGTAGAGTTTCAGAGAAATCGTCTGTCTCACATCATTGTAAGTTCAAATTTATAATTAACAGTACACCCAATATCTATTGTTCACGATATCTACCATATGGATGCATTAACTTGCGTCCAAATGTTGTAAGTCAAATTTTAAACAAAAGATTAGAAACTGATATAAAAAATATGCCATATTTTCCAATTAAATCTTCATTTAAAATATAATAATTTTCATTTCCATTAGGATATTAGCAAAAATTATAAAAAACATTGCTAAATCAGAATGAGTATCCTTATTATATATTTTGAGATTTTTTTGAACAGCTTACATCGATACGTATTAATAAAATACGTCCCATGGAAACAGCCTTGGATTCGGAAATACATCTTCCTTATATACATCTTCCTTAAATACATCTTCCTCATTTAAAAGTTTCTAGCCACTAATATTAAACCAGACAACACTCGTCTAAAACAACAAAACCAAGACCATAATAATCAAAAATATCAGCATAAATAACAGAGAAATAACAAGGCAGTATAAGATTCAGCGGAGCTATTTTCTCCGCTACATAAATTTTACAAATGCCCAATATAAACACTTACGATATGAAGCATTATTAAATCAATCAATCCATCATCGTAAGGCAGTGTCAGAATATATTTTACTTATTTAGTCACTCCTAAATTAAATAATCCTATGCATAAATATCAGAAACAAAACGTCTACAACGCACAGCTAAATCTACAAATGTACAGGTATGTATGCAACATACAAGGCATATAATATTTTAGGCAACCTATATTATTTCACCCTGAAACTAGTAGCATTGGTAGAGGAGGAATTTAAATGCAAGATAACTAAAGTTAATTGAAATAACTGAGTCATATGCTGTAATGTAATTTCATTGCAAAACATTTTAAATTAAAATATTTTATAACATATCAAGGTGGTTTAATGTCAAAATTCCTCCTTGACTGATACTGCTACTTTCAAGATGCAATATTTAGAAATAATTGCTAAACTATCGCAATTCTGCTTTTTTAAAGCGTACCCTACGTATAATACACATACACAACGACAGGTAACGCGACTAAACAATATCAGCAGTATTACCATGAACATCGTCAATCCTACGAGAGCTGGCAGTTAGCTCTAGTCAGTCCTGCACCGTCAGGGTAGGAGGATATAGGATGTCAGTATCACATCTGTCAGTAAGGCCAGCAACAACAACGACATCGCTAGTCTTGTCTAGTCTATGAAGGTGACCAGTGACATGATGGCTATTCCCAGTAAGAGCAGCAGAATCTGCTTCAATGACTCCCTGTTAATAGAAAGCAGGGTGAATGTAGCGACTAAAATACATCTAAATTATAAAAATAAATAAATAAATACTATACAAATAAATTAAAATAAATTATAATAGAAATAAATTTAAAATAAATATTAAACAATAACGTCACTGTGCCTATTGCATTGGTTCACAGCATATCAACCGAATTTGACTCATCAATAGCCGTAAACGTCTATCATCTAGCTAACTGCAGAACACCAGTCTTCAGAACATCTAGTTATATGCAGAACATCTAGTTATATGCAGAACATCTAGTTATATGCAGAACATCTAATTATATGCAGAACATCTAGTTATATGCAGAACATGGCTGGAGCCAGTGGCGATGTCGGTAGGACACTCGACCGCAGATATTTATGTACTGACATCGCCTTCGAGTAAGAAAAAACAGACGTTAACTTCAAAATTAAGGATAATCTTCCAAATTAGGATATAACAGGCTGATTGCCTCTCAGAGAGCAAACCAATAACCACGATAAAATTGTAAAATATTTTATTGTATATTGTTAATGCTACCAATTTAAAAAAATGTTATGCCACGTATCAGTAAATTTAATAGTTACACTTACCACTAATGTGGTAACAATAGATATTGCTAGTGGATGATATTAATTCAAAAAGACTACTGACAAGCAATTCGTTGAAGGTAAAAGTAGAGTATGTAACTTACATTGGTTTGTTATCAGCCAGTAGATCAGGCAGGACTGTTACCAAGGCTATATACAAAAATCCTCCTGAAGTAAACGGTAACATCCATGAAGACTGATGTCCTGTGAACCAGAAATTTAAAATATTTTAAACTAGAATTACTAATATTTCAATATATACAAAACATGGACCTGCAAATAGGCTGTGCACTACGAAAGAGATAAAATATTAAATTTAATAATTTAGTAGACTTTATTTACACTTTATGTGCTAACATTATTTTAAAAAGCATATAAAATTATCATTTTTACCTGGATGTCTACAAAAGTCTACATAAAATAGTTCTATAAAACACAATAACTAGTCCGTATGATCATTAGCAAATCTCTAACATTTCCCATGCACAATGATATGAATATTAAAGATTACATTATTTAAACACAACTTAGATTCAATCAATCAAGCAATCAATAAGAATTTAAAGTCCGGTACTTCATCCATAAGGCAATGTCAGGGACGTCTCTCACAGACTCTGAACTCAAAACTCCACACGGTGACGATTAAGTATACTAGGAGTAAAAGATTCAATAACAATAATTTAAAGACTGTCATAAACATTGCTTGTTTTCCCTCATAGGAAAATGTCAGAGTGCAAGTAATGCTCATCCAGTGACATTTTGTAACAAAGTTAACAAATGAACACACCGGCTTGTTGAACAGAGCTGGCAAAGAGAGCAACAAACGCTCCACATATTCCTCCAGTGGCCGTCACCAGCTGCTCAAACAACACGCACCACGTATAAGTATATCTCGGATTAAACTCACGTGTTAATATACTTTATGATAGATCCAGAAATTTTTTACAGATTTTCTACCAAAAATTATATGTGTTCTTCCTGGAAATCAAACATTCTTAACGGTGAAAGCAATCATAAGGATAGGCTTGCAAAGTTCATAGGCTGATGAAAGATCATAGAGCAAGATAGCAGCATTATGTCCTGAAACAGAAAATAGTCTCAAAGTGGATTATTTAAATGATTTCATACAGCTGTACTACTCAATACAAGCTAGTGCTCAATGCATCATAATGCGTCCTATATAGTGAAACTAATTTTATCCCGAAGCTTCAAATGCTAGAGGTAGAAAATTTATATTGTAACCTAGTTGGGTTCAAGTTAGAAAAGAGTCTAAAATTAGAATGAACAATAAAATAAATAAATTAATTAAAATAAGGTAGATTCGACTTAAAAATTGGAGCAAGTTAGATATTCGATGTAAAAAGTGTAGAAAATTAGATTTAAACTAGAAATAAGAATAACCGATCAATAGCATCAATAATAATAATAATAATAATAGTAACAACAACAATGACAATTAGGGTGTTACTGTCGTCCACGACAACATCGCTATTGACTCAAATTCAAGCCGGTGAGCAAAGAGAAAGTCCAAAATGGTGTATATTCCAAAATCCACAAAAACCAGTCCAGAGATACTACTAACTACAACCACTCTACTAACCTGAGCCTGTGCAGCCCTCCACCGATCAAAGCCAGAGCGCAGCAGTATAGCGAAGTCTCCAATCTCGTGCGGCACCTCGTGCAGAAGTATGGCCAACGTAGTTAACACACCGGTCTATAGAGCATAGATACACATAATCATCATCATCTTCATCATCATCACCTTCTTCATCATCATCATCATCATCTTCTTCTTCTTCAGTGCACTGCCCAGTGGCAGGTTCAAGGTACATATTCATACTCAAAGTCTGTTTTCTCGCTCCATAAGAGCACTCCTTAGATCAACAAGTAAATCCCTTCACAAAGTCTATGCCTTATCCATAACTTTTATAGCCTACAGCTTGGAAAAATTGTGGCTTCTGAGGTGGTTTCCCATTGCCTTCCTCAGTTAGATGGATTAATTACCATTTAATCCTGGGGGAAAATATTTCATGGTGAGGTGGGTCCCCTCTTGACATCCTCAGCTCCTGCCTTAGTTGCCTTTACATACACGCAGCAGATTGTTTGCGGTTGCCCTATTTTGCAGTAGTCCAACCACAGCCGAGCACAACATCATCATCATCATCTTCCCTTTAATCCCAGTTTAACTAGGGTCGGAATATGAATAGATACACAAATGATTTTAGTTAAAATTCATTGTAATTCAACAACTGTGAAAATTTAACAAATTGAAATAGCCACCAACAGTCAAAACACAGCAGCAAAGTACAAACAGTCAAAACACAACAGCAAAGTACAAACAGTCAAAACACAACAGCAAAGTACAAACAGTTAAAACACAACAGCAAAGTACAAACAGTCAAAACACAACAGCAGAGTACAAACTTCATACAGCATCAGCATGCTACAATAGAGCAATCTTATCCTACTGGGGAGGCACCTTTCAGTAGAAAAAGTAAAGACAATGGAAAACTGCCTGGTCTCAAAAGGTGCACGTGTCTTTTTCTGCTAAAGATCTGAAACTTCTGTACCAGTTGAAAGGCCAACATTTAATAACAGTAATAATTACCTCCGACAATTTCCATAGCAGTGAGTGACATGACCAGTGACAATTTTTCGAGACTGCTTTAAAGGTTCTTGGAAAAATAATATCAATCCTTTCCATGATTAATCATATCTTTGATAGCGCCAATTGGCTGCAGCCTCTAAAACATGACTACCCATTCAGGGGCTCAAAGGGATATCCAATATTTGTTAACCGACCTGGGAAAAATCTAACATGACTTGCACGATATGCACATGGGTCCAGATTATCTCTGGGTGTATCCTCATAAAATAATTATCAGTCGCTAAACTTGATACTTAGCTTTTAATACAACAACTTCCAGAACCTATAATATTTACTTGTATGTATTACAGCATACAACATAAATGAAATTCAGCGTTCACAAAAATTTTCTTGACAAACTAAGTTTCTGAGATTAAAACTATACTCAAATTATTTGAGCACAAACTTAAGGAATGCGTTTCTCTTCAATCAATCACGCAATCGGAATTTATAAGCCTCTATAAGTATATACTTTTAAAAATTCTATATAGTTGACAATATTTAGCAGACTGCAATTTCTATTTAAGCTGCTTAAGCAAGTAAGTAAGCATGCAATAAAGTGAAATGATCAACTACGTTGGTATCTATCACTTTTATTACCACATGTTTAAACCGTTAGGCAATTTAGACCATTTTCCGTGTAATCAGTCCAGTGAATGTCCGAGATTTAACTCTCAGATCAGCGCGGCTGGGATTCGAACCAGCGAGAGTTCAATTCACCTCAGGGTCCGACATTTAAACCTTCATGACGTTACCCCTACGCTATTGAGACATTCACATTTATGTTTACCTTTGTGCTGACACTGTAGCTGGCAGCCACTGCGAGGCCGTGAGTGAAGTTATCTATAACATTTGCCAGTAGATTCAGCCATCCACTTATCTGTGTTACACATCAACAACCTTCATTATTATAATAATAAAATCACTTAATATCAATCAATCAATCAAAAAACTTCAGAAGTCACAAAAATTTCATAAAATCATAAAATCAATATCGATAAAATAAACATTTATAATTGTTTAAATAGCCAATTTTTTTCTTTCGTGTCATCATAGGCTATATAGCTAACATTACAAACCTTCACACGTTGAGCAGGTGCCTCGTGATGACCTTCACCCTGTTTATCAGCTGCTGCAGCTGCTACAGCTGCTGCTTTACCATTCTTCTGCTCACCCGAAGGCTTACAGCCATCTCCACAGCTACCATTACCAACCGAGGTACCATTGGTTATAGGTTTGAAATTGCTGTGAGATTTTCCATTCGTTACAGCTTTCCCATTGATTACTGCCTTTCCATTACTCACAGCTTTTCCATTCGTTAAATGTTCTTCATTGCTCCGTGATTTTCCACTACTAATGAATTTTCCATCGCCGCTGGTATTTCCGTTGCTAAGCAATTTGCCGTTGGTTAGTGGTTTCCCATTGGCAACAGCAGAATGTTTGGCGTTATTACCGCTGGTCTGGCACAACAACGAAGCACTGTTCTTCAGTTTCTGAGAGTTGCAGTCATTCACTAGGTTGCCATTATTGTTGTAAGTAGTGCTTTCTTCAACAGCTGTTAATTCTGCCGATTTGTTTCTATTCTTATTTTTCTTCTTTTGTTTCGCTCTTGGAGTACCGTTGTGCTCAGACAAAGATGCAGTATGGTCTGAATCCTGCAGAAAATATACAAATCTCATTAGTTTACTCAACGAATCATAATGGCAAAGGCTAACGAGATGAAGGTGGCGTTTCTTCTCTCAAAAGTGATATCAGTGACAGGAGTGCCCAGGATCTGAACCCCACACTAACTGATTGGCAGTCAGATATATCGATATAGCCACTGGCTCCTCCAATCATAGTAAATTAGGTTTTGGCGTTCAGACTGTCTCAAGAACTTGTCTTAAGGACATGCCGAACGAAATACTTTACTGTAGCACTTTCACAAAACAACATACCCGTAGATGCAAGAGAGTTGAGTTATAGTTAAGGGATAGGAAACCAATTGAAGATGAATGATGAACTTTTTAACTAAGTGCCCGTCACTGTCATCACCTTCGAGTGAGAAAACTGACGTTAACATAAGCTCTACCAACTTTAGGTGGATGATGTTTTACTAAAGAGCAGCACAGGACTAGCTATACATGACCAACTGTGCAGGCTAATTCAACAGCCGAGTTCCAATAAGATACATAAGATATAGACTTAGAAGCTTCAGTAATAACATCATCTCTAAAATATAATAAGATTCTATTCAAAGAGTTAAAAGTTCGTTTAATTTAACATCTAAAGTCTCTAGATTTTTAGAGTGGTACCTCTACGCTGACTTCCGATGAAGTCTCGGAGTCTGCCTCAGACTCAGATGAATCCGGAAAGATTTTCTCGACGAGTAGAAAAGAGAGGAGACCAGTGAGCACCCACAGTCCGCAGGATATGTGATCATCAACTGCGACATCACAGAGAAAAATGCAATCAATCAATTAATCAGTCGATCAATCACTAAAATGAGTATGACACATAAATTACTAATTAATAATTCCACTCAATTATTAATTAATAATTCCACTCAATTTCTAATTAATAATTCCACTCAATTTCTAATTAATAATTCCACTCAATTTCTAATTAATAATTCCACTCAATTTCTAATTAATAATTTCACTCAATTTCTAATTAATAATTCCACTCAATTTCTAATTAATAATTCCACTCAATTTCTAATTAATAATTCTACTCAATTTCTAATTAATAATTCCACTCAATTTCTAATTAATAATTCCACGAGAGACTTCTATCTCACTTGTATACGAAATGGCAGGCAAAAAAAAATGTATACGAAATATCTTTCTATATATCAACTACAGAAATATGTATACATGTTGAAGCACGAAAAAGTGTGTCAACCAGAAACAACAATATTGTGAGTTCAATAAAGAGCAGTACATGGGCAGAGCAGAGCCCAGGATTTGAATTTTGAACCCCGCACTTACTGACAAAATTACTACCACTACCACTACTACCACTAATTACTACCACTTGTCAACAAGGCAGGAAAATTAGCGGTCCTAGGCTTACTTGTATGAACGTGGGCCCAAGTCTCCGGCAGCAGGTGAAGAAAGATGTCTCCCAGTAAACCCCCAACAGCAAAACTCAACAACAATCTCAATCGGCTCCCATCAAATTCTTCTTTTCCTTCTTGAGCAATAAAAGCAACATCAAATTTAACAAATCTAATTACTTCACCGATTTTCAAAATAAGGTTTAGACAAAATTCTTAAACAAAAAATAGAGACAAAGGACAAAGGAAACTAAGAAAATTTAGCAAAATACAGATCTCTAAAATGTAATTTCACAGAAAAATCAAGATATTGTTTTCACAATTCGCAATGACATAAATCATTAATTAAATTCTATTCTAACTATAAACAGTTTCGTTTAAATCAGCAACTGCTAATGCACCGATAGTCTAACTATACCTGTCATAAACATGACACAAAAAGTCATATATAAAATCATCAAGAAAAACCATTAATACACAAAAAGTCATACATAAAATCATAAAGAAAACCATTAATACACAAAAAGTCATACATAAAATCATAAAGAAAAACCATTCAAATTTATCACCAAAAACCTAATTCCATAAACTGTGGATATTTATATGAATGGTACTTAAAAATTCAGAGTAAACCAACCTGTGTCCTTGCCTGAACCACTTTTCCCATCGACACGTATGATAAGGAGTGGAAATATTCCAGAAAGTCCGACCAGTGCTGCCGATACTAGCGAATAAACCCACGTCATGCCATCATGGCCGCTCTTACTCGTGGCTCCCCCATCAACTGCTCCGTGTATTAATCCCGGCGGCTCCACGTAAGGATTCGGTACACCACAGGGGATGTTGTGATCATCGTAGGGGTATCGGACACCAGGTGGTGAGGAATCCTCATCCTCAAAAACCGCTCGACGAGGTTTCTGGTATTTAATGGATTTAGCGCGATGGATTTCAGCAGAAAAGGGTGCAATGCAAATAGCAATGACAATAAATGACAGGGAGCTCCAAAAAATCTGCATGTTAACTGTTGTCTTAAGTTGGGCTCTGAAATGCAAAAAGAGAATTTGTTCTTATAACAGAATGACTGACATTTCTAAGTGCAAACTGCAGCAATGAAATAACTCCGAAATATATATCCTTAAGATTCTGTCGGTCTCGAGTTCTGTCAAGTGACTGGTTTAGGGATCATATTCATACTCAGAGTCTGTTTTCACACTCTATATGATCAATAACAAATTAATGCCTTCACAAAAGGAGTTTCCTTATCGACACATTAATTTAACCTAGAGCTTGGGGAAAAAATATCTTCTGACACTTCAGAAGTCATATGTTTCCCTTTCCCATTGCCTTCCTCTTCTTGTTTGCAACACATGAAGTTATCCACTGGTCTATTCTTCAGTGTCCCCGACACAATCCCGACACAACCCAGTAATATTACTAACGACTTCAGAACGTTAGTAAGTAAAATGCAATCCCATATATCTGCAGGCCTATACAGCAGAGAGCATAAGTCTACCTAGCATCTCAGCTATACACTAATATCTCAAATTAAGCAGGCAAATGTTTGTTCTTTAAAAATTGAAATACATTAAAAAGTCTTTTCTTCTAAACCGTCTACTTCACAACTAAAAAATGTTTACAAGTATAATGTTCAGTCAACATCTATGCCATCAAAAGCAGTAGGCACAACATGTATGTCCTAGTTATATTGTAACAAAATGTTCCAGCTATAAATTCTAAATTAATGAAATTTAATATATTTCATTTAGTATAATTAATACAAAATTACTATCATTTATTTTATTTGTAATTTTATTAAAAGTACCAACTGGCACCATTAATCATAATACAACTTTGACAAAGTTAATTATAGCAAAATTAAAACTATTAAATACCTTTCAATAAATCTTTAAACTTCTTAAAAAAACTATTGAGGTTAAAATTAAATTTAAATTAAATTAAATTAATAATCTAAATCTTTAATTTTATTACTAAAATTTTAAGAAATAAGTAAGTTTCCAAAATAATATGATTTGTAAAACTGAGTGACTCGCCAAATAAATGTTCTTAGAATTTATAAGTGAATAAATCCGGAAAAAGTCGTGAATATAAAACACCTACGCTTAAATTCTTCCTAAGTTCTACATCTTTATTTTGGTCGCCTACGTCAGAAACAGGGCTTCCATTCACTTCAAGAAAACTTCTTTTCAAAACTTCAGATGTTTAGTTTTGGGCAAGTGATGTTTGGCTTCCTCAAATGAATTATATTTAATTGCAATTAACCGCTTTTCAAATTGCTACATTTATCATTAAACTTTGACATAGATACAGTCATTGATATTTCGTTACATTAAAATTATTTCAAAATCTCTTCTAAGCTGTAGGCTTATTGCAGGAAGAATTTTAGTGGTAATATTATAATATGACAAACATACAATACGTTAAAGAGGAATAGTAGCAAGAAGCCATGCAGGAAAAAAGGAGATGTTATCAGATCATCCATGATCCTACGCTGATCTAGCATTAGTTTGTAAGCTAAGAAATTGCGACAAAATTCAGCTTTACCAATACAGACTGCTTCAAAAAATAATACTTTAAATAACTTTTGTACCTAACAGCGGATTATCATGCAATATTTCAAGATCATTCCTGGTCGCAATCGACACATTTCACCAAATTTCACTGTAATACGCGCTGTGAAAGTCGAATTGAACCCTTTTCTGGGCCCCAATCATACTTTAAATTTTGATGCAAATGCTGTGGAGGTTGAACTGAAAGTTTCATGAAGAGTTTGCCGATCTATTACTTTCATTACGTAGCAGACTAGTAGACCACTGCTGAAGTCTCAGCATACTTTATACAGTTGAAGGTGCCCCGTAATGCGGGGTGTGGTAGCTGCCCCCGTGGGAGAGTGGTCCCACTATGGAGGTGCCCCACGTGGGAGAGTGGTCCCCCTATGGAGGTGCCCCACACGATCATTATTCGCACGTTATTATAGCCTATACCTTGGAAATATGTCGGCTTCTGAGTTAGATTCGCCTTGCCTTCCTCAGTTCCTGCTTATTCTCTTCATATGACACATGCACATACGTGTATGTGCATTTTGCGGTTGATTTATACTTAGATGGCCCGAATTCAAAATGGAAACAAAGACTATAAAACTAGTCTAAAAGAAGTCCAAAATTCATAAGTTTCACAAAAATCTGTAAATTTTATTTTATCCAAAATGCAAACTGCTTAAGTCAAAGTTATGAAGTCCAGCACGAAAATATAGAAGTAAAAATTAATACACAAAAAATTATAATTTAATAATAGAATTAAAAGAGAAGGCCATAGCACATGCAAAATATTTTAAGCACACGAAGAAAATTTGGTCAAATAACTTATGTATAACAAATATTTACATTAGAGTGACCCTGTATTATGCTGTATTATTAAATAAATATAAGCTTAAAAATGACTAAACGAGCAAAAAACAAAGAAAAAACTATTTGCATTACAAACAACAGCAATTATTAAGACATCTGCTAATACAATACTCAGAAGAACTTCATTCATAAAGAAAGAGAGAGAGACAGAGAGAGAGACAGCGAGAGAGAACGCAAATGAGATAGTATCTGTGTGGGTATGAGTGAGAGAAAGAGAGAGGGGGAGAGAGATAGAAGAGAGACACAGAAGAGGACACAGACAGAGAGATAGAGAGAGAGAGAGAGTGATAGAAGAGTGAGAGATAGAGAGCCAGAATAGAGAGTATGAGAGAGAGGAGAAACTTTTAAAAATTAAAAGAACTAAGATAGGAACGGAACAAAGGTAACCGCAGGCCCATACTTGAGTATACTCATATTGATCTAATATATTAAAGACACGATAAAATTATTAAGTACAATAAAGTAAGTAAAAACTATATATATATTTATATATACATACATATATATATATATATATATATATATATATATATATATATACATTATATATATATATATATATATATATATATATATATATATATATATAGAGAGAGAGAGAGAGAGAGAGAGAGAGAGAGAGAGAGAGAGAAAGAGAGAGAGAGAGAGAGAGTGAGAGAGACAGAAATTTTTGAGAAAGAGAGACAGAATATTAGTTTAAACCTAAATCTGAAATCATCCGTATATACACACACGTATACATAAACAACACGGTCAACAGCGAAATTAATGCTCTTGCACAGTTAATTTAGTGGATAGAGAGAGATACACGCAAATAATTTCATATTATAATAATAATATTTAAAAATAGATTTTTATTAAATAATTATCTTAAAATTATCACAGAACAAAAACAAGATTCTTGAGTAAAATGAGCAACAATATTTAACACCTTCGATAAACTTAGTAAAAATAAGATTAAAAACTCATACAGGACGGGCGACACGTGGTGATGTATCGCCCGTCACTGACATCGCTTTCGAGTGAGGAAACTGACGTTAACATTAGCTTTTTCTATATTATGTGAGTTTCAGTCTCCAATCAAACACTAGAAAAAACAAAATCGTGTTCGTCAATCAATCAATCAGATTTAACGCCAGTGTTCCTCTCCTAAAGCCGATAGCAGTAAATCATGTAATTACATGCACTATCAGATAATAGCTGATCAAATCAACTTCTAATAATTCTTTATATCATTGAATGCTTCATATGATTGAGATGCGCTGTCGGGATTTGAACTTTAGCCCAAAGCAATATAGACTAGTTGTTAACAAATCTGACAGGCCACTAAGAGTTAAATTTCATGTATAAAACAATACACTTTCAGCATATCACGCAGAACAAACCCACCAATGCAAAATTTGAAACTAAATACAAAAAATTAAATTTGTAATTAGGTTAAAATAAAAATACCAATTAAAAATGTATACACAATTTATTTAAAATCAAAGCTCACTGCAAAATGTAAAAGCAGAAAAGAACAACAATAAAACAATAGAATAAACAATTAGTAAATAAGAGCTCACAGCAAAATGTAAAAGCAAAAAATTGAAAACAACAATATAACAACGGAATAAGAGGGTATAATAGAATACTGCAATGATCTTTTTACAATCATGTACACTATGAGATGATGCAACAATAACAATGTACGTTAAATGACATGAAGCAATTCAATATATGAAGTACATTAATGCAATTAGATAATGTGTGTCTTAAGCATTGAAGATTCCTCATCAAGTGCTATTAGACTAAGTAGTAAAACATTACGTTACTTATCAGACTCAAGACATATATTCTTGCCCACTACATGCACTAATTTTAAAATCACTAGTATTTTGTTAATAACTGAAATAGTACTACAAGATTTGTATCTACAGTCCTACTAATAAACTTCTGACATTAACTGTTAACTGGAAAAAAGCTACGAGATGATTTCTAGCTAATTTCACATGCTTTTACATAATTCGACAAGAATCAAAAGCAAATCAGATTTTTCTCAAAGACTATACTTATAGAGTAAATTAAATAAAACACACACGTGGTAATACACCTGTCACTACAGAAATGTTAGATAATAAAAAGGAATTTTCTTAGCAGAGCTCTGCTTGGAGACCCTTGTCGTAATATTCAAGAGACATATTCTTAGCCTCCAATTTCTCCTGAAGCCCCGCCTCTAAACTATCAGCTCTGCTTAGAGTCCCTTGTTGTAATACACACGAGATATATTCCTAGCCTTCAATTTCTCCTGAAGCCCCGCCTCTAAACTATCAACTGACATCGAACTACAAAAATAAATACATATTCATATGTCTTTATAACAAATAAATAATTATTAATTTCATAAATGATAAGTAATTCTTTCATTTGCGTGTTAATGGTCGTAACGGTGGCTGTTATACTTCTCTCTCTCTCTCTTAGTGCACTGCCTACTGGCAGGTCCATGGTACATAACGCCTCCACTCTTCTCTTGTCTTCTGCCTTCCTCTTCATTTCCACATATGAGTGGGTCTTTAAATCATCTAACATACCTAATCTCGGCCAGCCCCTGCCTCTTTTTCTTCCATTCTACCTTCTATGACCTCTTTTAATAGACCTTCCCCCCTTAGAATGTGTCCTATCCATCTCTTCTTCCTATTTCTTAATACATTTATCAACTGTCTATCTGTGCCAACTCTCTCCAGGACTTCCTCATTTGTAACCTTTTGAGTCCAGCTAATCCTCTCCATTCTTTTCCAAATCCACATTTCCAATGCCTCCATTTTCCTAATATCTTCCTTCCTTAAGGTCCATGTTTCACCTCCATACAATAGCGTGGTCCAAACCAAAGTTTTCACTATCTTTATCTTTGTGTCTTTCTTTAGACTTTTTGTTAATAGTTCTTTTCTACTACCAAAAGCCGCTTTTGCTTGTACAATCCTACTACATATTTCCGTCTCACATTTTCCATCATCGGTTACAGTACGACCTAAATATTTGAAACTCCTTACCTGTTCCAATTTCGTACCATTTATTGTGATATTAACTTCACCTTTATTATTGGACACTCTCATAACCTTGGTCTTTTTTATATTAATCTTCATGCCATATCTTAGGGCCGTATCATTCAGCCTGTTATACTTATGTAACATTAAATAGATACATAGCTTGATTGCACGGGTACAATAGTAGAAGCTGAAGATTTTAGATTCAGAATCCATAAAGTAATTTTAGAAACAAACGAAATCACGGAATGGTTTCAACAGACTGATAGCATATTCCATTTATTCGGTGAACTAGTTAGAGAAACAAAAACTACGTAAGACAGTCATACAAATACTAAAATATCAATAATTCTATATATATGTAGGTATAGTATGCAGTAAAAGTGAAATGCCAAAACTAAACGTAATGTTTCAGAAAATATAATAAGAAATAAAATCTAAATCTAATTAGAAACAAAACAACAGTTCAACAATGGGTCACTACATTAATTTAATTGTTGCTTTTTCACAGTAAAATTTCTGAGGTAGTTTGCCACTGTTTTTCTCTGCAGTGGAGTCAGTTAGCTCTTGCAACACGCGTTCAGAATCGAGCAGTATCCTTTACTGTCTTAACACGACTTAACGTGATAAACTGTAGAGACAAAACTGTAGAGATAAAACTGTAGAGACAAAACTATAGAGACAAAACTGTAGACACAAAACTGTTGAGACAAAACTGTAGAGATAAAACTGTAGAGACAAAACTGTAGAGACAAAACTGTAGAGACAAAACTACAGAGACAAAACTGTAGAGACATGAAGTCTAACCTCATTTGTGGAAAAAGAGCGCAGCACATTGGTGTAGCAAATACCAGACTACGTAGAGCAACAACAACACAATTCAGTAGTGTCAGTGTATGAGAAAACTTAATAATAATAATAATAATAATAATAAAGGTTTAACGTCCGTTTCCTCATACAAGGATGATGTAAGGGACGTCCCCCCATCACATGTCACAACAAATCGATTCACCATACCTAAAATAATACCTAACAGAAGCCTCGGCTGCAGGACACTCTAAGGACTAGGAATAGAACACAATGCTAATGGGCGATAGTTAAAATTTATTAAAATAGGTTATAGAAGGTAGAATGAAAAAAAGAGAAGCAGAGGCATACCGAGAAAACGAATGTTAAATGATTTAATGATCTGGTCATATAAGGACATGACGAAGAAAACAGAAATCAGATAAAGTTGAGACGTTATATGCCATGGACCTGCCATTAAATTAAGTTATATAAAAAAACATTAAGAGATAAAATTCATTAATAATAATAATAATATCAGTATGGAAAAATGATAGATATATAGATATTTTCACGAAAATCACAATGACACTGTACACCATAGATAGAAAGACGCGAAAAATGGCCCTAGGCCTACAGGCCCGAAGGCTCTGACGCATGCCCATAAATGCTACAATTAAATTGAAACCAGTTCACGGTAAAAAAATGTAATTGTTTCATGTTAATATTGATCAACTATGTTGATATCTTTCACTTTTAATACTACGTATATAAGCCATTAGGAAATTTAGTCCACTCTTCGCGTAACCAGTCTCGTGAATGTTCGAGATTTTACTCTCAGATCAGCTCAGAATTTGTCAATTAAAACTTCAACGTTACCTGAAAAACTATATCCACTGAGCTATTGAGACATAATATAGATAAATTGATACATGGATATATAGTTAAACAGGTTTGTCTGGAATGACGCCCCAGCTCAGTAAACGTTAGTCGCAGCTGAGGAAGGCACAGGGGGCCCACCTTGTCATACGCAGAATCCCCAAGTACAGTGGTATATAAAAAGGAATGTTACAGATGATTTAAAGTTCCACTCGTATATGAAGAGGAGAACGGAAGATAGAGATGAATGGAGGCGTTATATACTACGGACCTGCCAGTGGGAATGCACTAAGAGAGAGAGAGATAGATAAATATGGTCAAACAATAAAGAATTAAGACAGTAAAACTCACAGTAGTCCCACAAGTCCCATCTGTATGGGAGAATTCATTATCGGGTATCTCTGAAATAATGAAACAGTCACACCGCATCTGAACATAATTCCGCGTCATTACATTCGCCACGACACCGAATCATCTCGAATAAATCTTTAATTACATTGTATTAAATAAAATAGTGGCTCACAGTTTTCAAATTAAATAGAATTAATTAAATTAATAAATTAAAATAATAAAGTACATGCAAACCTCCCTTTCATTAATTTCCTTTATCTTTGGATTGATATTTTGGATTTTGGAATTTGCACCATTTCAGACATTCATTTTGTTACCGGCTTGAATTTGTTTCAATAGTGCTCGATGTTGTCATGGACGACAGCAGCACTCTAGTTGTTGTTTGCATTACAAATAAAGATCAGAGAGTGAGAGAATTGAAATTAAACAGACATATATAAAAATGAAGAGACAAGCTTAACCGCAATCTAAAATTGCATCATAGCAGCAGTTCAAATTCTTTTTATTTAGAATAACTTCAGTAATTATTATATTACAGTAATAATTATTTTATATTATTATACAATCACCCCTACATGTATTGTATATTAATCCCTTCAATTTTTTCAGCTTACAGGATTTTACTTAACCTCAGAGTATCAAAAACATATTTATGGTAAAATAACATCGTTGAGTATTCGCTACATCTAACATCTAATAAGTTACAATTT
The DNA here is from genome assembly GCA_905160935.1 of Enchytraeus crypticus. Lineage (NCBI taxonomy): Eukaryota > Metazoa > Annelida > Clitellata > Enchytraeida > Enchytraeidae > Enchytraeus > Enchytraeus crypticus. The sequence continues at coordinate 364,486 of CAJHZI010000737.1, read as the reverse complement.
TTTGTGTCTTTTTCATGCCTTTGCAAACGAGATACCGCCTTGTTCCACCGGAAATTCAAGAAAGTAGTTTGATAATTGAGAATATGAATAACTGAATATATGCCTTGAAGCAAATAATTACACAAATAGCAAATATAACAATAATAACATTTATATATAAATTATTGTAATACCTCAAATAGAAAGATAGCATGATACAAAGGATTGAAATTAAGGTAACAATGAATATATTATATTGACAGTGAGCTTAATGTCATCATGCCATATGAGTTACTAACTTAACTAGTAACCTACATATTTACATATTCATATCCTACCCCAACTTGCTACTTGGTACTCCAACACATTTTAATATGTTGGAACTACCAGACCACGGCGACTGCGTGTCGCATTTCAAATTGTTCTTTTATTTGAAAAAAGACATCAGGCACGGAAGTCAATCGAATAAAATATTCAAACCTTTAGGAAAGCCCCTTTCTCTAAACGCGACATCACCAGTGGAGGCAGCACTGAAGGTAAAATATAGAAGATGATATGAAATAAGAAGAATTGAATAGCGTTCTGTTATTTGCTCGTCATGGTTAAAACATTTTTATGTACAATGCTTCTACTTCATCATGTTATAGAATTAAAAATAAATTTAATCTATCCAAAAAATAGCAACATATTAGTTTAAAAAACAAGGCTAACCTACAATAAGAAAATTTAAAAGTAGGCGCGGCATAGGCAACTTTAGAGAGGATGACTTAAACTGATTGCTCGCAATGCTGCTACAATTGATTGACAGCTACAAACCCATGATAGGCGTGGCCATGACAACTCTAGATATGACGACCTGACTGATAGCTATCTGAGCAGCTTTGATTGACAGCTACAAACCCATGATAGGCGTGGCCATGACAACTCTAGATATGACGACCTGACTGATAGCTATTGAGCAGCTTTGATTGACAGCTACAAACCCATGATAGGCGTGGCCATGACAACTCTAGATATGACGACCTGACTGATAGCTATCTGAGCAGCTTTGATTGACAGCTACAAACCCATGATAGGCGTGGCCATGACAACTCTAGATATGACGACCTGACTGATAGCTCTTTGAGCAGCTTTGATTGACAGCTACAAACCCATGATAGGCGTAGCCATGACAACTCTAGATATGACGACCTGACTGATAGCTATCTGAGCAGCTTTGATTGACAGCTACAAACCCATGATAGGCGTGGCCATGACAACTCTAGATATGACGACCTGACTGATAGCTCTCTGAGCAGCCTTAGTTGATTGGCCGACCTTCTCTCCCTCCTCTGTCTGTATCGATATTCCATGAGTTAACTCTCTGATCGATCAATAAATATATCAATCAGTCATTTAATTACTCCATTTAACTCTCCAATCAATAAATTATGAAATCGTTCTAAAACTCTCCAACCAGTGTGTCAATCAGGATATAAATTTAAAACTCTTTAATCAGTAAATCAATCAGGAAATCATTCTAAAACTCTTTACCATTAAGCTTAAGACTTACCTTTTCCCACCACAGGCATAATCAATCTACCCTGACCATTTTTGATCACCGGACTGGCTTTCGTTTAGGACCTTACTTCTCAGCACATTTCTTTTGCAGATTGGTCTGGGTGAATTGATCTGTAGTAATGTGTGCTGTTGGGGACGTCCCTGACATCATCCCTGGATGAGAAAACGGACGCCAAACCTTTATTATTATTATTATTATTATTAATAAATCAATCAGGAAATCATTCTGTTTCACTGTACCATCATCTCTTCTTCTGTCTGCAATGATAAAAGTCAGTATTATATAATCTTGATATCAATGTATCAATCATCAGAAACTCCATCTATCAATCGTTCTTATCTGCATGCACTACATTGTCAGTTCTGCAAAATACCATCAACACTCAAATCATAAACTGCCACTTAAACTTTAGGATGCAACCCTTCTAACCTCATACAACTGTACTCACATGCATTTTATTACCGTTTTCAATTATTAACATCTCTAATAGTTTGAAATTGTTTACCATGCATTTGCCTTTACTTTCAGTTGTCTTTGACTATAAATTTGACAAAATGTAATATATTATCGGCAAATAACCAAAAGATTTTGTAGATCAAAATTAATAATAAATAATATATTAATATAATATAATAATAATATATTAATATAATATAATAATAATATATTAATATAATATAATAATAATATATTAATATAATATAATAATAATATATTAATATAATATAATAATAATATATTAATATAATATAATAAATAATATATTAATATAATATAATAATAATATATTAATATAATATAATAATAATATATTAATATAATATAATAATAATATATTAATATAATATAATAATAATATATTAATATAATATAATAATAATATATTAATATAATATAATAAATAATATATTAATATAATATAATAATAATATATTAATATAATATAATAATAATATATTAATATAATATAATAATAATATATTAATATAATATAATAATAATATATTAATATAATATAATAATAATATATTAATATAATATAATAATAATATATTAATATAATATAATAAATAATATATTAATATAATATAATAATAATATATTAATATAATATAATAATAATATATTAATATAATATAATAATAATATATTAATATAATATAATAATAATATATTAATATAATATAATAATAATATATTAATATAATATAATAATAATATATTTTATTTTATAACTACACAGTTGCTTGTAAGATTTTCCTCCATACTGTTCATTACATTTTCTTGTTAGTTTCTTTTTTCCTTTTTTATATCAATCTGTATGTCCATATTTAATATGTGAGGATGAATTTTAATGTTGAGGGGATCGGGGATCGGGGATCGGTTGGCTCAGTCGAGACTGAGATGGTATGGGTATATTGTGAGAAAGGCAGACGAGGATGTAGTAAAGAGTTTGGAGGGAAGAGCTGGATGTTAAACTAGAGAGAAGTAGACCACAGTTGACGTGGGATGCGGTAATTAAGAAGGACATGAAAAATAGGGATTGACTTATGATATGGTGTGGGACAGAGAGCACTGGAGAAAGTATATTCGTATCCCGACCCTGATTAAACTGGGATTTAAGGCAATATGATGATTTATATGGACCTGAACGGGTTTGCGCTAAAATGATTTGATTCAATTGAATAACTTGGACAGCAGTAGAATCACATACCGGCTCCTCATGCATGGTATATTGATGCAGTTGGCTGCTACAACAGCAGCAAACGGTACGTAGCGTCCCACCAGGGGTGGCATCGACTGTACGAATAATCCATATAAAAAATCATATATGTTCAATATTCAGCACATTTAGAGATTTCAAAGCAGGCAATATTTTACATTTCTAATTCACAATATGTTCAAATGGCAAATCCAATAATCAGGGAATAAAAATATACAAAACCTAATAAAAACTATCACCAGAAAACTATTAACAAAAATTATTAACAAAACTATTAACAACAACCATTAACAACAACTATTAACAGCAACTATCAACAAAAACTAAGCCCTACAAGAAAATTGGAACATTACAATTATTTGTGGGCAAAGGTAACAATATTCAAAATATGAATATTGCATTGTAAAAGATTAATATTTATTTATATTTAAAGATATTCACTGCACATTAGCACTCAGTTCTGCAGCTAATTGCTACAGTATGTGATACAGTTGAATAGACATGTAAAACTATCCTGGTGTATTGCACACATTCACAGCTAGTGAGCAATACATAGAGTAAATACATAGAGTAAATACATAGAGTATATACAATGTTATACATAGAGTAAATACATAGAGTAAATACATAGAGTATATACAATGTTATACATAGAGTAAATACATAGAGTAAATACATAGAGTAAATACATAGAGTAAATACATAGAGTAAATACATAGAATATATACAAAGTTATACATAGAGTAAATACATAAAAGTAAATACATAGAGTAAATAAATACCTGGAGTAAATACATAGAGTAAATACATAAAGTAAATACATAGAGTAAATACATGGAGTTAATACATAGAGTAAATACATAGAATCAATACATAGAGTAAATACATAGGGTAAATACATAGGAGTAAAGTAAAACCTGATTTACCTTCACCACTCTATTTAAACCCAAGGCCGTGCCCGTGGCACCCAAAGTAGCAGCAACATAGGAAGTACCCAGACGTCTAAATAAGAATATATGTGTACACAGTAAATATCATTCAAATTAGAGAAATATTTTGGGTAAACAGGATTGTTTTCTCGGGGATTGACGCCCCTGCTCAGTAAATGCTAGTCGAAGCTGAGGAAGGCATAGGAGCCCACCTCGCCATAAGCAGAATCCCCAAGAATAATGGTATATCAAAGAGAATGTTATAGATGCATTAAAGATCCACTCGTATGTGGG